>CM031237.1:170095955-170506286 GCA_018340775.1 Taxus wallichiana var. yunnanensis
ATTTTCATTTCAATCCCATTTCAAGTTGTTTATTTCATCTAGACAATACAAATCATGTCGAGGAACTTGGTTCACTTTAACAATCTAATATTCTCTCTTTCCAACAAGTAAGGGAATAATTTTCAATCTTTCTACTTTCATCTACAATGAGAGCTAATATCACAATTTTGATAAACAAAACAACTAAGAGATTTACTTTTAAAATGCAAGTTTACAAGCCCTCCATACACAATGGAGACAACATGGTAAAATCTTTACAAGAGGGTTCTTGATTCTTTTCTCCAAATGCTACAAGAAAACATTCATCATTTGAGCTCCACCTTCTTCCCAAGATCAAACACAACAACCAAAATGGGGAGTAGGAAACACTCTCCACCCAACCAATAATCTAATGAGGAAGTGAAGTCTTCTTCCTCATTGGTCCCCGAGCCCCAACAATGAAACAATATGGAGTATTTGACAACCATTGGCAACAAAACAAGGCTTCCACATTTACATTCAAACCAACATTCACACAATAAGATTAATCACAAAACATTCACTTCCACACATATAAGTTTCCCAAAACAATGGCTCTAAACTCAAGCCAAGAAGAGAAAGGAACATGGGGATTTCACTTGTGCCTCCCAAGGGTTTGGGTGCCCACCTCAAAAACCTCCAAAACTCAATCAAGCTCCAAAAACTCTTATGCCTCCCTATAAGGAAAAATATCTCTTATGCCTCCCTCAATGAACAAAACAACAAGATAAGCACAAGGTGGGGCATCCCAACCCAACTCCTTCCTAAATACCCAATATAAACTCTTATGCCTCCCAAAAAAATTTATCCCCATTTCACTTTCTCATACACAACCTAAGGCCATTTTACTACCCAACAACACACATGCAATAAAACATTCATTCAAAACCATAAGCAAAACAAAATAGTAAAGAAACCAAGGGTGAAGACCCTACCTTGCCATTGCAAGAATTCCACTCCACAAGAAAGTTCCAAAACTCTCAAATCCTAAGCAATCCAAAACTATCTCCAACTCCAATCAGCACTCCCAAAAGCAAGCACCTCAAAAGTAAGAGACAAAAAGTAAAACAAGTAACCCCAAATCCTCACACAAATTGAAATAAATAGAAAAAGAGGAGAGAGAGGTGATGTGGCTCCATGTAGGATGCCACATCATTTCTCCTCCATTCCACATCACCAAGGTCAAACCCAAACCCCAAAGCATAATAAATTGGTGGTTGAGAGAATGACCACCCTCTTACACACTCAACCCAAACCCACACCACTAAAGGACACAAATAAATACCCTTGTAAGAAAAATGCAATTAATTTCTCTTTTTCTCCATTAAAACACAAAATAAGGCCTAAAATAAGCCCCTCACATCATAGGCCTAGTGGTGGCTGACTTTAAGAGGTGTGGGACAAGCTTAAATTTTCCCACAAACCTCCAAAATTGCCTAGAAAGTCAAAATCCGAAATTCACTTGTAAGATTGAGTACACACTACTCTAAAACAAATTAAATTCTTTCCAATCCAACACACACCAAGGCTACCAACTCACATTTATTTCCCGCCTTTTGTCACATCCTAATTAGCACTAGTTAAACAATTTTAATTAACCTAAAAGGAGTACTAAACAATAATAATAAAAGTGACTTCACATACTATAAAAATACAATAACTCACCAATAAATAAAATCAACAAGAAAAAATCACAAACTTAGCCAAGGTCACTTTTGAGGTTACCCCCAATGCGGATTCCAAAATCTAACATAAAACAACAAACATACACACTAATTGCCAAGATGACCTATTTCTAATACTCCAAATTCCTTCACTTTGTTGGTCTCCTATCCCCCTTTGGTTTATTATGTTGTGAATACCTGCAACAATAAATACATTACCTTTCTGGACTCATGGACATATTAACGACATCAAAATAGTAAAACACATGCATATACATATCATAAATTATCATAACTAAATCATCCCTACACAAGTAATTCACCATTGTGCACGATTTCAATTATTTCAATTTTATCAATTTATCAACTAGAAATAAGATCATGAACTCAACTAGGTCATCTAGCAAGAACACACACCCACACACACACACACACACACACACACACACACACACACACACACACACACACACACACATCAAATCGAATGTGCCAAGTACAATAGAAGCTCAAAATCTTCAAAGTTTTATATTTCTAAAACATGCATATAATCCATCCCGTAAATCATGTCATGAGTCTAAATATCCGTCTTGTCTATCAAACAACTAATAAAATATAAAAATTCCATCTATCAACATCTAAAATGTGATAACAATGTCTATAACTCTAATCCATAATAACCAAAATCATAATAATATCAATGTTAAAGAGGAGTGAGCACTACATCCCCCTCCCATTAGACTTGACTTCCTTCTCGAAGTCATTGGAACAAATGTGGAGGCTGTGCTCTCGAGAGGTTTGGAATCCTCCTTCATAGCTTTTACTCTCATCGTATTGATCCCACGGGATGAGAACCTTATCAATCTCTCTCGCCTCGAAGGTCTGGGTCTTGCACTTGAACATGTGGATGGGTTCCACCATCACTGCCGTGATCTGCATCTACAATGAGGTCCAGTATAATACATGAGAAGGATGTAATGTACCTCCTAATTACATAAACATGAAATATATTGTGGATGCAAGACAAGATTGGTGGAAATACTAGACAATAGGCCGTAAGATCGATACGTTCCAAGATCTCGAAGGAACCCACAAACCTAGGAGCAAGCTTATAGTCTTTTCCATAATGGATAGGGCTCTTAGGAGTCCGACATGAAGAAACACCTTTGTGCCCACTTCAAAACTACGATCTATTCTCGTTGATCTCGCATATTTCTTTTGTCTATTCTCGAGTCTCCTATAACCTTTGCTAAATCATGATAACCTCGCTACTCCATGTCGTCTAATAAATCGGCTAAAGAGAATCCATGTCCTCCGGACCGTTCGTATTCGGCGGTGTCTTGCAACCCCTGCCATACAATGCCTGAAAAGGGGCCATGTCAACCGAACTCTAAAAGCTCAAGTATTATTATTGTAGGCAAAATCCACTAAATACAAGTACTCCTCCCACCTCGATCAAGAACTTGTTTCTGAGCCTTTCACCATCGCAACTCTTCAGAGATTCATCTCTCATCTCATAACACAAGGATATTCATATCGACTTAATGGTAATACCATGCTCAGCTTCATTTGCATAAGTAACTGTCATTCTAACATCAGCAAAAACTTCTTGACCAATGATACCAACTACTCGCCACCAATAAATGTTTGAGAGTGGACTTTCCTATAAAACAGTAATAAAAAAATATTTAATGGGAAATCCAAATTAAAACCTACAATTATAAAGTAGCTCATACCATGGTCAACATGTGCGATGACTGATATATCAAGATCATACGGAGTTATGCAAAACACAATTTACAATCATGTATTATCATTCCTACTAATAAACATTTAGTTTGACTCTCTTTTAAAAATAAATAAATTCGCATTGGGACATACTAATCCAAAAATATTTAAATGTTAAAACATTGGATTGTGAACAAGAAGTCTTACCATTTTGTGAGCTCTTATAAACACCAAATGACAACTTGATATTTAGTAAGAATGGAACCCGTAAAACAAATTATTAAAATAAAATTTAAAAATGTGTAAAATTATGTCACCTATAGAAGACATTTAACATTTATTATATACTTTTTATTTGCGGTGACTTTGCAAATATTTGTTATTTAGATTAACATGTAATTATTTTTACGTTCGAGATGTTTGTACAATGAGAATAAGGAAGCTGTTAAACAATGAGGTGTTAACTTATAATATCTTAGTTAAATTTGACTTCAATCTTACCAACACGTGGAAATTATTTTTTCTTTTCCTTGGGGAAATGAAAAAAAAATAGTAATATTTAATCAAATTGTAGAATTTGGGACCTTTTCAATCACTAGATAGATTATTTCAACACCAATACAAAACTATATAGTTAAATTTATGACATTTAACACCACTCAATGATAAATTGGAAGACAATGTAGTGTAGTTATTAGTGAATGTGGTATACGAGAAAAAGTAACACAAAAATCATAAAACTAGCAATCGTACGTGAAATGTATGATGGAAACGTCGAAGGGGGTCTGTGGAAGGAGTCAAATTGGAGGGAGATGAACAACGTTAGAGGAACAAGGGTGAAGGAGGAGGTGCTTAAGGGTGGGAACAAATTTCTTTTGGACTCGGTATTTGAGCTTAAAGGGTCCAAAACAATAATTAAGGGAATTGCAAACAAAAAATCATAAAAAAAATTAACGATGATTATTATTTTTATCGCTTTGCAGCTCTCCTTTCTATTTGTGATCTCAAGGAAATACAGGAAACAACCAATGTATGAAAAAATCAACAAAAATAGAGTTTATACATTGATTGACTATATGAGCAAGAAATATAAAATATATGTCGATTGAGGTCAAAAACTCAAGGTTTTTATTCTATGACATTGAATTTTTGAGATACTTGATGAGGACATGAATGGAAAGTTGGAAATGAACATGTGGGAAGTAATTAATTGTGGATACAACATGATAAAGAAAAGAAATAACATAAAATAAGTTTAAATGGAAAGTTGAAACCCATATGTTCATTCCTAGCATGTAACAAAGAGATGATGGTTAATATTTGCAAAAATATATGATGATGAAGATTAGATAAAGACTTAACAACATGTGTGAGGGCGTGTATGCGGTGGTAGCAACATAGTGATTACCATAAAATTAGGGTTGGTGTATTTTATTTTCAACGTTGATAGTTACAAGTGGATATTGTTTAATTTTGTTGACGAGGCAAAGATGATAATGCAATTCTCAAGATAAAACATGGTGAAAACTAAATACATGCATGTCCCGGACTACGAATTATAATGCCCCCACCCAAATATTGTCTATTTATTTTTTCTCCTCTTAATCATCTCAAACTCATTTGCATTAGTCAGATGAGTGCAATTGGTGCTTTAAGGGACCAAAAAGAGGAGAGGCCTTCAAGTGATTGGATATAATAGTGAAAGGTGGATTTTATTCATCAATCAAGCTTGTTATTTTTTTGTTTCATAACACAATGTCTTACGATTGGAAAGCATTTTATTTGATCTATTAGATGTAAACATGAATGGAATGTTTGAAATTTGAAGCTTGGAATCCAAAACATCCATCTCCCTCACATATTCGTCATAGAATATTGTTTCTACACAAATAATATATGTTATATGTGCTTCACTTAGTTGTCTCAATCTATGCATATTATTCATGTCAGTGCACTAGAAAAAGATGAGCTTGGTCTTCACTCCACAAAAGATTATTCTCAGGGTGGAGAGGATGCAACCACTTGTGATAGAGACGTATGAATCCTCCCACAACATTTAAAACTTTTTTGAGATAGTTTATGGAAATCCATGTTGCATGCCATTGTCTTGTGCAAATCGCTTCCCACAAGTTATCATCCATAGCAGCCTCGTACCACCTTGTAGACACACATGAGGCCATCACCAAGGTTTGAGCATCCAAATGCTTGAAAATCTCATTCATCACGTCCACATTTTCTACAACACACTCACTTGGCGTGGATGTGAAGGACTCTCCTGTCATTTTGTGGAGTTTCGGCATGAATGTGGCATGTTTGGGGTTTTAAAGACATGCCCTACAAGGTGAAAACCATGTGGTCCCGTATGTTGGGCATACGACCCATTTCAGCACTTTCGTGTGGGATTTTTGTTTGCTCGTTGTAGGGTAGTTTCGAGTTTTGTGGCGAATGTGCCTAGGTCATCCTTAATGGGTCTATTTTGGACAAAAAGGCTTGTACATGCCTCGAATATCATGTTTTTAAAGTCGTATGTTGTCCTCTTTACCAATGTCTTTTTCCTTCCCTCGCTTAACTGTGCTTTGTTTTCCATTGTTGCTTTTGGTGTTGTTAGACAAAGTGCTTCAGATCCTAGGTTTTATCTTGTTGTCTTAGGATTTTTTTGAAAGGTTTGTCCCTATTCTCGAGTTTTTTTGCATATAGTGTTAGAGCTTAAGAAAAACTTGCGTGGCTTGAAATTTGTCTTATGTTGTCTCCGTTCTCTATCTCTTCTTTCTTTTCTTTTTGTTTTCATGGTTTGGTTATACATGCCATTGTATAGTCTGCGCATGTGGTTTGCTTTGCAGAGGTAATCCCAAACCCTGTCATCAAATTCTTCTTGCCTTGGAATGACACAACTTTTCCTCTAGCTCTTAGCACAATGACTTTGCATGGTGCCATTCAGGTATAAACTATATCAACACTTTTATTATTTCCTTTGCTTCGATGTTAACCGCTTGTATGATGTCGATCGATTATTTCTTGGCCGACCTTTTGGGTTTTCCGCTACTTCATATCTTTGATTCCATATGGTCATTTAGAATTGAACTCTCTCGATTTCGATTGAGCTTTTCCCCATAATGATTTTGTTAAAAAGTGTGAAATATATGGGATTAATGAGGTTTTTAGTTTTTATTTTCAAACATTTTGATTTAAAAATGTGAAATCAATGCGGATGAGTAATTTTTGAAGGGTTTTTAATTAAATATGTGGTTAAGAAATTTTAAATATTTGGTTGCCTTGTTTTTTCTAGTTTGTAAAGGTCATTTTTATGCATGCAAGGTGAAGAAATTATATTTTCCTAATATTTACGGTAAAGATGCTATGAAATATGTTCTTCTAAGCTGAAAGGTTAGGTTTTTTTTTTTACGCTGACGAAATTGTTTGTTACCGGATAGGATTTGCATGTTTGTTTTTATTTACAAAATATTAATAGAGAATTGTATCAACTCACTTTTTCAAAACATTATTAGATTTTTTTGGGATCTAATCTTCTTTCTATTTTGAGTCTGTTCGAAGGGGTGCAGATTTTTATGTGTATGTGCAGGTGGGGTTGTCCTCCAGAAAGTTTTGGCTGATATTTTTGCGAGAAGAGAGTCATTCTATCTTGTGAAGGGAAAGGTGAGGGCCTATGTGAAAGGAATCTCGAATATTTTTAGCTTGGCATAGGATATTTAGCGGTGATAGCAAATGGTATGAGCTGCACATGGGATGTTCATGCTTGCATTAACACATTTTACAAGTTCGACTATTAGTTATAATTTTAAAAATGCTTTCCTTATACACCAATTTGGTACTTGTGAAATGTTTTTTTTTACAATAAGCAGATATCAAACCAGCTGATTTTTTTGTTGTTGTTCGATGGTAAAAAAATGTCCCTAATAAAATGTATTTGCATCTTGCGATTCCGGCTCTACTTACAAAGTTAACCTGCAAGTGCAGTCGATCGCTCAGATTGTATTGCTTCTATGTTATTTTGCATTTACTTGAATACGGTTGGTTTGTCTATGATTTCAACTATGCAATTAAACGTTGTCCCAAGAAAACAAATATTTATCTTTGCTTTGTAGTAACAAGGAAAAAACAATTATATTTGTTTCTCTTTAAAAGAAATATTTTCCCCTATTGCTACTTTCTTCATTCACCTTTCTCTTTCAACATGTGCCTTCAACATCAACGGGAATTATTGTGTGCCGAGGGGGTGATTCCCCAATGAGGCCTCTAGGATACGCTTTTGAGCAATTGACTATGAGATATAAAAGGCTTTTAAAGTTTCTGTTGAATTAGAAGGTTACGCCCACTTATAACTCACCTTACGGTGGTCACTCCTTGCATAATTGCTGATATTTTTATAGCTAAACTTCCGTAGAATTTAGTTCTCATGGTTAAGATAATTTTTTTGGATTCCATCTTTTTACATTTCGTTGATGTATATCAGATTTACAATGTGTTTTTAGCAACATGAGGACTAGAAATGCTATCGTTGTTCCTTTGGTTGGTGTGACAATCTCCACTCCCCATTTGCAACATGAAGATGCTTTCCATTGAACCCTTTTTGCTGTCAACATTTTACATTTCCGATAGGGTATGCCTCGAAGCTAGACATTGCTAAAATGGTTAAATCATGCCTTGAATTACCACCACCTGCTTTGTCATGTATCTCTCAAAGTTTCGAACCAAAGGATCTAACTCCAGGAGATATAACTTTTTTTATGATTGAGAAGAGGATGCTCGGATATATGAACTTCCCTACAAGCTAAAAAAGATGGGGGTCTGTTTGAACACAAAGAAGAACAAGACAAAACATAAGAACCGTGCAAATAAAATTTGAATGCAAGCAAGAAAAATTCAAGAAAAAAGTAGTTTGCTTTTTTATATATGTATTTTTGTTTGTATATATGTTGCGGCGTGCGTGCAAAAAAACTACATGAGATTTGAAATGCTTTTGAATGTCATGCATCCATGTTTGTTTTCGAATTTAGTGGTTATAAATCCTGGCTAAATTTCGAGATATTACCTATTTCAAGCTACTTTAAGTTATTTTAGATTTTAATGTGGAATTCAATTGTGTTCATACTAGACATCCGTTATTATGTTGTGTTGATGTTAGAGAAAAATGATTTTTCAAGGAGGGTTCATACACCTCAACTCCTTTATTGTTTAAGCGATCGACCACTTGAATCCCAGATCTTCTAATATGAGAAAAACAAGTCTTTGGAAATAGGGGAGGATTGCCTTAATTTGTTGAGATCAGTTCTAGCAACCAAGCCTTAGGTTGCTTACCAATAATTTCCCCGATAATAATTTTAGAATCTCCCTCTATCCACAAACACTGCCAATTCTGATTTTTAGCCTCCAAAAGACCGAAGAGGAGAGCCATGCCTTCTGCCACATTATTAGAGGAAACTCCACAATCTACAGCCAAAGCCATCACAGGTTGACACCTTGAATCCCTAAAAATGCATCCACAACCAGCTCTACTCGGATTTCCTCTTGATGCTCCATCAAAATTTAATTTGATCCATCCTTCCTTAGGAGGCTGCCATAGACTTTTTTGATCTTCCCTGCTCCCATTATCAAGAGGCGTATGACTATAATTCCAAGGAATTAAAGGCCATTTACTACATAAATATCTATCCAAACTACTACTACAATCCAAATCCTTGCTCCAGGTTCTTCACCAATTTTGGTAAGATACCTTCTATCCTTTTACATGTACCTAGCGAAAGGAGAGCTTTGTACATTGAAAAATTCTTTTATTTTGTTCAAGCCAAATACTCCAGATAACAACCACAAGAGTGAGGTTCCAAAGGAGTTGCAGACCTTTGTGAGCTACTTTCCAATTCCCACGAGAAATTAGATCATAAACCATGTGAGGAAGGACCTAATTTATATTCCACTACTTGCAAACTATCGCCCATATTTGACAAGCAAAGGGGTAATGAATAAAAAAATGATTCTGATTCCTCCCACTCTTCACATAAAAAACAAAAGGCTGGCCCATGGAAACCTATTTTCATCAAACTTTCAAAAGTTAGACATTTACCTAATGTTGCAAGCCAGAGACAAATTTTGGCTTTTTGAAATCCCTCCTTTTTCTAAACAATTTTCATGGGGTATAAAATTGTCTAGTCCCTTCGTCTTTCTCTTCGCTTAGCCTTTCATAGATCGATTTAACTATCACTTCACCAAAGCTCATCTCTTCCCGGATCAGCTTATCCTCCGGATCACCACCGGGAGAGGGGTGAATTCAAGCAACCTAGCTAAAGCCTTAACCCGACAAAATTCTCAAAGTCCCCACTAGAGAAGTTGATCTAGCCTCTAACCCCATCCTTAACAAAAGAATAATTTTCAACTAGGGAACCCTATTTATTGATAGCTTCTTCTTTAAAGGATCTTAAAACCTTATCCCCAAACAAGGGACCATTCGAGTGCTAGATATCCTCCCAAAATTGACCTTGTTACCTTTCTGAATCTGCCATTTCAATCCCAAAAGCACAATATATCTACAATTTTTGATAAAATTCCAAATACGACCCTAAAGGAAGCTCATGCTAAAAGAAAATAAGCTCTAGATCCATACCATCTAAGCATTTGGCTTTGATGATTCTCGCTCCAGAGATGATCTCAATCCTAACAAACACGTAAGAGGAGCTTACAACTCAAAGCTTTATTCATCATGAAACAATTTAAACCTGAAGCCGCCATATTTTTGGGGTGATAAACCTCCTCCAAGACCACCAAACAAAAATTCTTTTTTGTTCTAACCCACACCACAAGAAATTTTTTGCAATCTCAAAATGCTTCTTGCCATCACCATTGGAATCATTCTAGGTATAAACTATATCAACACTTTTATTATTTCCTTTGCTTCGATGTTAACCACTTGTATGATGTTGATCGATTATTTACTGGCTTGACCTTCTGGGTTTTCCTCTACTTCATATCTTTGATTCCATATGGTCATTTAGAATTCAACTCTCACAGTTTTGATTGAGCTTTTCCCCATAATGATTTTGTTAAAAAGTGTGAACTATATGGGATTAACAAGGTTTTTAGTTTTTATTTCCAAACATTTTGATTTAAAAATGTGAAATCGATGCGGATGAGTAATTTTTGAAGGGTTTTTAATTAAAGATGTGTTTAAGAAATTTTAAATATTTGCGGTTGCCTTTTTTTTCTAGTTTGTAAAGGTCATTTTTATGCATGCAAGGTGAAGAAATTATATTTTCCTAATATGTCTTTGTAAAGATGCTATGAAATATGTTCTTCTAACTGAAAGGTTAGTTTTTTTTTTTACCGGATAGGATTTGCATGTTTGTTTTTATTTACAAAATATTAATAGAGAATTGTATCAACTCACTTTTTCAAAACATTATTAGATTGTTTTGGGATCTAATCTTCTTTATATTTTGAGTTTGTTCAAAGGGGTGCAGATTTTCATGTGTATGTGCAACCTGTGGGGTTGTCCTCCAGGAAATTTTTGGCTGATATTTTTTACAGAAGAGAGCCATTCTATCTTGTGAAGGGAAAGGTGAGGGCTTATGTGAAAGGAATCTCTCGAATATTTTGAGCTTGGCATAGGATATTTAGCTTTGATAGCAAATGGTATGAGCTGCACATGGGATGTTCATGCTTGCATTAACACATTTTACAAGTTCGACTATTAATTATAATTTAAAAATGCTTTCCTTATACACCAATTTGGTGCTTGTGAAATGTTTTTTTACAATAAGCGATATCAAACTAGTGACTTTTTGTTATGCCGAGGGGTGATTCCCCAATAAGGCCTCTAGGATGCGCTTTTGATCAATTGACTATGAGATATAAAAGGCTTTTAAAGTTTCTGTTGAATTAGAAGGTTGCGGCCACTTTTAACTAACCTTACAATGGCCTCTCCTTGCGTAATTGCTGATATTTTTATAGCTAAACTTCCATAGAATTTAGTTCTCAGTGTTAAGACAATTTTTTTGGATTCCATCTTTTTACATTTCGTTGATGTATATCAGATTTACAATGTGTTTTTAGCAACATGAGGACTAGAAATGCTATCGTTGTTCCTTTGGTTGGTGTGACAATCTTCACTCCCCATTTGCAATATGAAGATGCTTTCCATTGAACCCTTTTTGTTGTCAACATTTTGCATTTTCAACGGGGTATGCTTACGAGAAGTGGACATTGCTAAGATGGTTAGATCATGCCTCCAATTACCACCGGTTGTTGTTATGTATCTCTCAAAGTTTCGAACCAAAGGATCTAACTCTAGGAGATATAACTTTTTTATGATTGAGAAGAGGATGCTCGGATATATGAACCTCCCTACAAGATGAAAAAGATGGGGGTCTGTTTGAACACAAAGAAGAACAAGACAAAACATAATAACCATGCAAAAAAAAGTTCGAATGCAAGCAAGAAAAAATTTAAGAAAAAAGTAGTTTGTTTTTTTATATATGTATTTTTTTCGTATATATGTTGCGGCATGCATGTGCAAAAAAACTACACGAGATTTGAAATTCTTTTGAATTTCATTCATCCATGTTTATTTTTCGACTTTAGTGGTTATAAATCCTGGCTAAATTTTAGATATTACCTATTTCAAGCTACTTTAAGTTATTTCAGATTTTAATGTGGAATTCGGTTGTGTTCATATTAGACATCCGTTATTGTGTTGTGTTGATGTTAGAGAAAAATAATTGTTCAAGGAGGGTTCATATACCTCAACTCCTTTATTGTCTAAGCAGCGATCGACCACTTGAATCCCAGATCTTCTAATATGAGAAATAATGGGATATATTTATCACTATTGACAAATAAATACTTGCACTTGTTTTCTCCTTTAACAATTTGATAACACTTGTATAGGGGTAAAATAGATTCCATTTCATTTCCTTTACTAACTTGAAATGGATTTACAATGAATTTTAAATGAGGGTAACATCCTAAAGTTAGAACTTAGATCACTTCATTGGCCTATTCCAAGACTAATTAAAACTTAAGCAATTTCCATCTATTGGGAATAAAGTTTTAAAATATATTTCATCCACTACATGAAAATGAACCAATGCAACTTACTTCACTACATGCCTTTGAGTAATATAATGAACTTTAATATTTCTTCTTTCTCATCTTCAATAATACAAATAAAACAATGAAGGAAAAATTTCTTTTCCCACAATACAACTTTCAAATAAAGATAATAAAATTTCTTTTCTATTTCACAAAACTAGCTTACAACACATATCTTTCTTTCTCTTTTTCAATACACAATACAACTTTCATATCCAATAATTGAATGCAACTTTTCTTCACAAGATTAATACAATGTCCTCCACTTAAAGTGGGAAATAATACAAGGATGTAAGCTAAAATAAAACAAGGTTACAAGTCCCTTCACCCTAAGTGTGAACAACAAAAGGGCTTTTCACAAGAATGAATTTCTTAAGGATTCCAACAAAATCTCCAAGCTTCACAACACCAACAAGAGAGCTCCTTCATGATTTTCTTGATCCACAACAAAAATTGGGGGAGAGGCAACACTCTCCACCCAATCAAAATATTCAATGAGGGGGAGAAGCCATCCTCCTCATTGACCCTCGAGCCCCAACCATATTACAATGAGAGGTGATTCCAACACATGAAAACAAAAATCTTCCACATCACAAACCAAGTATTTCACAACCATTCTAAATGCACATTCAACTCAAACTAAAAACACAAGAAGGAGAGATAACCAAAATATACAAGGCTTCTAAATGAAGAGCCAAAGGAGAAAGAACCTATGTGGAGGCCACTTATGTCTCCCAATGGGAAATGGTTGCCCACCTTAAAAACTCCAATACAAATCCCAAATCCCATACATACTGTTATGCCTCCCTCAAGTACCTTTTATGCCTCCCACATACTCTTATGCCTCCCTCATACAAGAACAAGTAAGAAATGCAAAAATTCCTTGTCCAAGGTGGGGCACCCAACCCAAACTCCCTCCAAAACATGAAATAACTCTTATGCCTCCCTACATGAATTATCCCCATAGTCCCCTCCTACACCACACTTAGACAATCTACCTAAGCACCCAACAAGCATTTCCAAAAACTCAACAAAAACAAGCACACAAACACAAAATAAAGGAATAACATAAGCGAAAGTAAAGCTCCTACCTTTCCATAGTAGAGTTTGTTGCAAAAGTCAAACTCAAAGATCCTTCAAACCCAAGCAATCACCAAAAATCTCCCAGAAGACCACAAGCTCTCCAAAATCCTCTAACTCCAAGAAATGAAAGAGTACAAAAGAATGAAGTAACCCCCAAACAAGCAAAAGAGCTTGAGTAAATAGAAAAGGGGGAGAGGAGGGTGAGGTGGCTCCATGTAGGATGCCACATCACTCATCCTCAGCTCTGCCTCACAAGTCAAATTTTAAACTCCAAAGCACAATCAATAAGTGGTTGAAGAAATGAAATTTTACTTACACACAATCTAAGCCCACACCCCTTAAGGACTAAAAATAATTACATGTAAGAAGGTGAAATACAAACTTACAATTTGTCTTCCCAAAACACATAATGGGGTATAAGTTTGACCCCCCAACCCATAGATAGGGTTGGCATAACAATTTAAGAGGTGTGAGACAATATTATCTTGTCCCACAAGCCTTCAAAATTGGCCCTTAATGCCAAATCCGAATTTCCATGAGGGGGTAGAGTGTACAACACTCAAGGTCACAAGCACTCAATCTTACAACACAAAGCCCAAGATCCATCTAGTCTAATAAATGAAAATGTCTGGTCACATCCACAATTAGTTAATACCAAGATTAATTAACTTAAATAGGACATTAAAACCCATTAAGATAAAGGAGAAGAATACATCATTTTATAAATAATTAAAACAAGGAAATTACATCACTAAAAATTGCATACTACATTAAGTAAAGGAAACTAAACAAAATACACCACATAACCCCTTGGTCACAATTTCACCCTAACAATAATTCAAACACACATACAAACACATGTTGCCATGGTGACCCTTGTTGAATTCACCTAGAATTCCAATGTGGTTGGTCTCAATCCCCCGATATTTGTTGTGACATATTTACCCGCAAAACACATAACACCTCCTTCGACCTCATGGCCACATCAAAAACATCTAGGATAAAATATACAATATAAATCCACAATCATCTATATATGAATCAAATATCATCTAGGCAAATACAATATCATTTACAATTTCTAGCAACATTTCTATTCTACATCTCATCCATATCAAAATGATCACAACATTAATTCAATTATCAAAGCCTACTCAGTGTGACGAAATATTGCATGTCTGAAATATGTATATATAACTATGTCAACATCATATTAACATCAATATAACATGTCTTTAATAATCCACATGCATCATATACGAATCGAAATCAACAACAATCCATGATCTCTAACATCTAACATCATTCCAAATCAAAAGCTACAATAATATTCGTAAGTATAGTCAACGATATCAAAATTAATAACAAAAAAAGGTGTCAAAGGGAAGTGGGCACTACACCACATATCAGCTAACAACTAAAAATATCATTTAATACAATGGGCTACAAGATAACGCTATCATTCGATTGACTTTTTACAAATATTTAACTTATCGAAAACCTTGAATAAATAAAAGAATTACTTGAAACTCACCTCTTATATAGTAAAAATAAAGTTTAAGTTTATAAGATTAGAAATGCTCGAAACCCACAAACCTAAATGAATAGGACATAAGTATGGGATAGTGGATAAGAATGACCAAAAATAGTCAAATAACAAAATGATTCCATCTATAATACAAAATTTACCGGATATACTTTAGAATTCCGTATATTAAATATGTAAATAAATTTCTATAGATAAAAAAAACATCCTTACACAATCTATAATTACATATACATGTGATGCATAGTACTAAATAAAAAAGCAAAGAATCTATAATCTTGATATATGATTCAAAAATATGAGAAGGAAGCTCATCAAAATAAAATGTTACCCACTTATTATGATGAATATCATTGATTTAGAAATGTCATAAATGTGGGTCTCCATTACATATATTACCATTTAATTGGCTAAACGGATAACTTTATTCAGCTTGAGAAGTTCATAACAAACTCCAAATGCACCATCTTGATTTTAAAGATAGACAAAAAAATGTAGCATCTTCATTTTAAATTAGAAAATAATAAACACCCTCTAAATTCATGTATTCTTGTTAATAGGAAAAAAATACCACTAAATTTTGATAGTTTTAAAAGTATATCAAATTCAAATATAAAAGTATTTGGGAAGATTTTGAATAGAATTAAATTGTTTCTTTGACACCATGAAAGGAACACAACCACCATTAACTTAGTCTCACTTATTCTTGAGAGACATCATTACATATCTTTGTTTTTTAAACATATAAAGCAATTATTGTAATTGTTTCATTGGCATTTTTGTGCAAAGTTGGCATATATTTGATGATTTTAAGATTTATTGCACATCACTTTTGTGATAGTTTTGGGTTATTTATGCATTAGAAATTTTGATTAAAAAAATTACTTTATTTAATGAAAATTGTTTTCGTAATATTTTATTTCATCACTTTTTTACACATAAAAAGAGTGGAAGTGGGTTTTTATATATTGAACTTCATGGTAAAAATAACATTTTTTCATTTTTACACCGATTACTCTCTCACTATGTTGTTATAAATTACATTGCAAAATATGCTTCAAAGGATGAGCAATGTTTGAAACATACCATCAAATGCTTTTAAGAATCACACGAGATACCAACCCCGATTTCCCAACGCACGTAGCAATCAAGAAAATGTTGTCTGACAACATCGTAGAGCACAACATAAGTGCCCAAGAAACCTACCACATGTTGCAGAAATTTCCATTGGTTTTATGCAACCATCCAATTGTTTCCCTTAATGTTGGAAAGAAAATTGCGTGTAGAATTGTAGAAACCGAATCACTTTTAGTGGAAACAACAATATTCATCGACTCCTACAAGGCCAAGCCTCCCAATATGGAGCCCCTTTCCCTTATTGAAACTGCCAGAGATTGGACTTATAGTTGATGACACGTATGCAATAAATGGAAGCAAAGAACACTCCCAACAATTGTCCGTGTGTACCCTAGGTTCTTCCAAGAGCCAATGACCAGATTCACCATCCTTTGAACTATTTTGTTGGTCAGAGCTTCTACTATACAAGCCCTTCCATGTCATTTCCACATATATCGGCACCACTGCAAAAGATATTGTCTCTAATTGGAAACTGCTCAAAAACACTTATAGACCATGGCATATTATTCGTTCTGCTTCTAGCTTGCACAGATTTTTCAAACTCTGACAAAGAATTAGAGCACCCCTCTGAGGAAAGTGAGCATCTTCAAGAAGAATGGCAATTCCTTGCACAATTGCACCTTATACAAGCCATTAAACTACAAGGATTGCATTTATTGGGCCATCGTGACTTTGACATGCAACATAATTAGCATTCAAACACCACTCCTCTTTTCTTGCAAAACATGGTTCTTCTTTTATCAATTTTCAGAGAAGCAGTATATCTATGAATAATCCTGACATATCCTTTGTTGTTACTATCGAATCCTTCTCAAGCAAACAAAAGCTAGCATATGATACCATTTTCCATCACTTCTCCCACAAATCCGACCTTCCTCCTCTGAGATTAATAATTCAGGGAACTACAGGAATAGGAAAGTCATTTCTCATTAATGTTATAAAGTCCACATTTGTTAAAGCAACCCATTTGGAAAAATATCCCTTGCTGTTGTTGGTACCCACTAGAGTCACTTGCATTTAACATTTATGCATCGACCATACATGCCTCCCTTTGCATATCGATAAAAGAGTTTAAGCCCTTAGAAGGTGATTATTTTTCCTCTTTTCAAGAATCAATAAACGTATTGACTACATTCTTATCGATTAAATGAGTTTCATTGGAAAAAAATTGCTGGCCAAAATTTACTTCCGCTTGTGAGAGGTTTTCCATCACGCAAAGACCTCGCCCTTTAGTGGAAAGTCAATTATTCTTATACGTGATATGGGCAAGCTTCCTTTGAAAGAGGGTTTAAAACCCACAAGTGAGGATCACGAGGGACGACGTGCACATCAATGTACATGCGAATGGCAACGGAAGAGATCTCGGGAGGAGCAAGCATCAACCGAATGTGCATGCAAAGATTTGAAACACGGGAAGAACCTAGTTAAGCCATAAAACTCTCCTCTATCTCATAGATCAAATGGGGTGTACATATAGGAGGTGTTGAGTAACCCCTAGTGTTGCAATCATGACAACTCGAGTAGAGAGGGGGAGTTACATTCCCATAATAGAAGTGTAACTCCCAATGATGCATATGACGCACTGACGCGTAAGAGAATCTCATAATGACCCCTAAATGACACATGGACCTACGATCTCACCTAAGTGAGATGACTCACCTAATGATGTGGAAAATAACACACACCAACACCCCCTTCATCGTAACTTAGGATGAGGTGGAAAGTCAGAAATGAGAAATGGGTCCCGACACAAAGCTTGATGAGGTACCCATGCACAAAAAAGAAGTCCCAAGCAGTGAAGGAAAACCCAGTGGGAAAAACATCCACCACAAGAGAACAAAACACTCTCTAATCTAAGAAAGATGCCAAAGATGGGTCCAAGCTATAGATGAGCCTGAAAAGGTACCCATGTACAAAGAGGCAATCTCTCTGAAAGAAGAAGAAGAAGAGAGAAGAAGAGGAGGACGAGAGGAATGCGAGAAGATGCCATGGACGGATATGAGCTCTGCAGCTCACAGGAGGTCTCCCAGGAAGAATGTCGATGACGAGATCTCTGCCTCTGGAATAAAGAAGAGTCATCCACACCGAACTATGTACACTGCCCTTAGGAAGGATAGAAATGACATGTTAGAAGTCTTCCCACTTCATGAAAGAA
This sequence comes from Taxus wallichiana var. yunnanensis, assembly GCA_018340775.1. Lineage (NCBI taxonomy): Eukaryota > Viridiplantae > Streptophyta > Pinopsida > Cupressales > Taxaceae > Taxus > Taxus wallichiana. Next base: position 170,114,386 of record CM031237.1, read on the forward strand.
ATGAAGGCAACAACACGAATAACTCTGAGTCTGCTCCATGAAAGTGTGACATAGGTCTAGTGAGTGAGTGCCAAGGAACCAAAGGTAATGCCACGTGCATAGAAGCGTCGAGTGTGAAGTGTGAGCAGTTTGTAGAAAGGATTTCCAAGCTGATGTGAACGCAACAAAACATCCCCCAACAGAAAATGGATCCACAAGCAAGGGTGGATCAATGAAGAACTCAAAAAGTGGAAGTGATAAAATTCCCATAAGGGGAACTTCCAACAATAGAGATGATAGACTCCTCGAAACACACTGTAGATGGATGAGGAACCCATAGTGCATCACAAGTAGACTCTGCGAAAAGATGACTAAGGTCGGGCGGATACTCCTCCCCATGAGGTGGCTCAACAAACAGAAGAGCGATGTTAGACAGGTATAAGTCATGCAATGAAGGTAGAGGAGTGGAAGGGACCTCACACACTAAAGAGGAAAAAGGCGGGTGTGATGATGGTACAATCTTGAATAGGATACTACTCGATATCTAATGAGATGTGGGAAGTGTCAACACTATTTGGAATAGTGAGAGAAAGAGGAGACAAGTCCTCTGTACTACTCTCAACATCAGAACTGGATGCACAATCCTCATCATCAGAAGTAGAACCAAGTGAACCTGTGTTAGTGGAACTGCCATCACACAAAGAACAAGAGGAGACAACTGGATCAGCAGCAGCAACAATGGCGGTAGTATGTGAAGGGTCTCCATAAAGGGATCGAAGAATGCTCAGGACACGATGAAGTGGATCTAAGTCTGCCATGTGAAACCGAGAGAGATCGGAGACATGCATCATCATGTGACCAAAGATGTGGTTCAAGTATCGAGGAAGTCATCTAGATGACAATGATTAGTGGGTGCGAGAACCGGCCTAAGAAAGAAGGGTAAAAGACACTCGTGGGCGAAGTAATGTTCCATGGAAGCACGCCAAGCTGAATAGTCACCTCTCCCGGTGAGAAGTGGTGGAAGCTGTAAGGTGATCCTACGATGCTCAAGTTTGGAAAGAGCACTCTCCATGATGCGAGAATCAAAAGTGCAAGGTGCACAAAAGCAAGACGTCAGACTCGGTCAATAATTCGTCTGTGTGTGAAAGCCCAAGAGTACAGTCAACCCTCTCAGAATGTGACACTTTATAAAGTAGTTTGTTTACAAAAATAACAATTTCATCACGTAATGTGTGAGAAATCATGTAACTTTGACTAAAGAAGTGCTCAAAAACAGTGCGAGTCAAAAGTTATGGCATTAAAACGATTCCACAAAGCTATTTGGAAAATGCCACTAAACACTGCAAACGCATTAAAAAGTGCCCGAAATGGATGCGAAGGGTGTCATGTGGGTACCCATTGGAAACAACATCAAATTTTAGGCATAGTTTTTTTGCTTGCGAGGGGGGATTAGCCTCCTGCCAACCCCCGAACCTCGCCCTCCGTCTTCAACATGCATAGGAAGGGCATAAACAAGCAAAATACAAGCCAAAATAATTATTACAAGGCCATGAAAATATTTTTTTAATCTTAAAACATTAAAAACAGAGTTGAAGAGGGTCCCACGTGTGGAATGGAGAGTAGGTGTGAGAAGCCACGTGGAGAGTGCAGCAACGTGCTTGTAGCGCAAGCGAACCACCCAAAAATGGTCTGCGCAAAGGAGAAAAACACGGGATTCAAAACGTTTTTCAATGCAGAGGCTGAGTTTGGCTAGGTCTAAGCCACATGTAGCATTAACGGGTAGAAGGTAAGGTAGCCGAGCTGATGTGTGGAGCTAGGAGGTGTTGTAGGTGGAGCCACTTTAGAGTCAAAATGTTTTCCAACGCAATGGAAAAAATGCGGGTTGCGGCAAAAACGTGTTAAGCAAATTTCAAACACAAGTTTGAAACGTTGAACGTAGAAAATGGTCAGGAAGATTTGGAGGGCTCATTGCGGTGGAAGCCGAAGGGCATGCAAAGAGGAGCGAGCAAGCATGTAGAGAAGGGGTGAAGAGCATGCAAAGAGGAACAACCAGGCATGAGTCACCACTGCAAGTATGGTCTACGCAAGAGCGAAACCGGGCGGTGAAGGCAAGTTGAAGAAAGCACGAGCTACACATACCAATGAAGCTAAGGCACGAGCTGAGAGAAGAGGTGAACGGGTGAGCTGGGGGAGCCAGCTAGGGCCGAGTTAGGCCTGAGACAATAATGACAACCCTCAAAACCTTGAAACCAGCACAAGCAACAACTTCAAACTCAGATCTGTAAACTAAAAATGCTCCAGAACTATGTGCAAACCCAAAAAAGGCCTGAAAACCCACGAACACGAACAAACCCGAACAAGAAGATGAAACCCACGAACACGAGCAAGCAAACCAGAGGTATAAACCCCAAAATCAGTGCAAGAAGAGCACGAACAAAATATCCATTACGACACATGCAACGAGAACTGGATATCACACCGAAAGCCAAAAAACACACGAAACGCCGATGAGTGCATGGATCCACAAGATCTGCTCTGATACCATGAAAGAGGGTTTAAAACATGTAAGCAAGGATCACGAGGGATGACGTGCACATCAACGGACGTGCGAACGACATCGTGAAGAGATCTCGGGAGGAACGAGCATCAACCGGATGTGCATGCAAAGATTTGAAACATGGGCGAGCGTAACTGGTTAAGCCATAAAATTCTTCTCTATCTCATAGATCAAATGGGGTGTACATATAGGAGGTCTTTGAGTAACACCTTGAGTGTTGCAATCATGATAACTCGAGTAGAGAGGGGCCGTTACATTCCTAGAATAGAAGTGTAACTCCAATGACGCACTAACACGTAAGAGAATCTCATAATGGACCCTAAATGACACATGGACCTACTATCTCACCTAAGTGAGATGACTCACCTAATGATGTGGAAAATAAAACACACCAACATCCTCCGGTCTCAGACATTCCTCTCTATGCAAGCCATTCCTATAGTGCAAGCCTTTTGAAAGGTTTTTATGTTTCTATCACATTAGACACAATTTTTTGTCAACAAGGTTCTTTCGTGACCAACTTTCTTTTGAAAGATTGCTCCTTAATATGCAGAGAGTGGAACAACCGCTTTACAATATTGGGAAATGCACCTGGGTCATCCTTAATAGGTCTTTTGGACAAAAAGGCTCGTACATTCCTCGAAGATCATGTTTTTAAGTCGGATGTTGTCTTCTTTACCAATGTCTTTTTCCTTTCCTCGCTTTCAACTCCGTGCTTTGTCGTCCATTGTTGCTTTTGGCGTTTGTCAGACAAAGTGCTTCTAGATCTGGGTTTTATCACGCTTCTTAGGATTTTTGAAAGGTTTTTACCTAATCTCGAGTTTTTTTTTGCATATAGTTGTTAAGAGCTTAGAAAATCTTGCGTCGCTTGAAATTTGTCTTATGTTGTCTCCATTCTCTATCTTTTGTTTCTTTTCTTTTTGTTCTCATGATTTGGTTAGACATGCCATTGTATAGTCGGCCATGTGGTTTGCTTTGCCAAAGGTAATCACAAACCCATCGGCGACTTCTTCTTGGCTCGGAATGACACAACTTTTCCTCAAGATCTTAGAACAACGACTTTGCATGGTGTCATTCTGGGTATAAACTGTATCGACCCTTTTATTATTTCCTTTGCTTCGATGTGAACCCCTTGCATGATGTCGATATGATTATTTATTGGTTTGACGTTTTGGTGTTTCCTCTTCTTCATATCTTTGATTCCATATGGTCGTTTGGAATTCAACTCTTTCGATTTCGATTGAGATTTCCCCAAAATGATTTTGTTAAAAAGTGTGAAATATATGGGATTAATGAGGTTTTTAGTTTTTATTTTCAAACATTTTGATTTAAAAATGTGAAATCGATGAGGATGAGTAATTTTTGAAGGGTTTTTAATGAAAGATGTGGTTAAGAAATTTTAAATATTTGTGGTTGCCTTGTTTTTTCCTCTTAAATCGTTGGTTTGTAAAGGTCATTTTTATGTTATATCCTCGATATGAAAGTAAAAGAAACATATTAGATGCTTGGTGTTCGGCATTCCATCCCATAATTTATGTACTTGTTATCCAGAGTAGAACTATTCATATTTTTAAATTATTTTTATTTCTTTAATATATAATTCAAGTGTAATTTAAAGTACATATATCGGAAAATGACAGGTTTTAATATAAATTTTGAAATAAATGCTCAAAAACAATAAATTTTAATATATTTGTTTGGAATAAATATTTTATAAAAATATTAATATAATTATCCAGACTCCTTCCAAGGTCTCTGTGTTGGGAAGATCAAAAGGTTGATATCTCGGTCTATCCTTTCTGGTCGGTACCTCATTTTTCCTGGTTCTAAGATGATTTGTAATTAGCATCCTCACAAGCAGAGCGGGGAGAAAAATTACACTAACAGTTGATTTGAACTTATGCAAAGAGAGGATCTTTGAAATCGAGTGTGGATATCCGCCTACAACATTATAAAGGATGGATTTTTGTCATAGCTTTTAGTTGTAAGTATTATGCTGGATATAAATTATAAATGCGGGAGTATGAGAACTATTTGAAAAAATGTCTAAAAGAAATGATGTCTTTGGATCATACAAATAAAAGAAAACATAAATCTCAAATGAAGATTAATTTAATTTTTGTCGTTAATGACAATAATTCACCATTATTTTGGAGCTAGAGCGCCCAAGGCTATGTAACAAATCCCTCATTCAAACAGGTCTAGCTCACATCAAATTTTTAGTGGAAAAACATTGGCATAAGATCATTCAAAAATGGCAGTTACAGCATTAATCATAACCATATAGTTGTGGAAAATTTCAAAGGTTTTCTATAGTAATCATTCAACAAAATAATTTCTCATGTCAGTAGTGTGTCATTTTAGGAACATATTTATTGCATGCTAGGAGGCAGTGTAAACAGAGCTCCAACGGTGAGTTAGGGGTTTCCACACAACTCGCTAAGCATTGTAAGGGTTTCATATTGCATCAGGTAAATGTGATCTAGAGCTTTGTTTACATATCCATGTTAAACCCATCCCATAATCATACAAGTCCATACACCAAATTTATGTCAGACATTTTGTCAAACAGTTTGTGTGAATCCATCAAACTATCACAAAATGCCAAAGCAAAAATAAACAGTGAAGGGATGTATAAAGAAAAACAAAGAAAAACACATTAAGGAAAGGTAAAAGATTTAAAACAAACAAAACAGAGATAATCACCCAAAAAATTCCCATTACACTGCAATGATGCCATCACTCCGTAGAAGAAAGTGGTGGGAGCCGTTCATACAGAAAATATTACGGGACTTACAATGTATATATTTTACCTGAAATTTCAATGGCAGTTGGAATTTTTGTTTGGAAATTTTGGAGAAATTCTTAGTTAAGTTTTCCTATAATTCCTTCGATCTCCCTATACTCTTAAAATACTCGGGGTTTTCATCCATAAAACGTTTGGAAAGGTGTTCATCAATTGTTTTTATTCATCGAGCTATTCTTCAATTTTTTTAATTGCACCAAAATCACGTCCTTTTCCTTTATTTAATCTACAACAAAGCATTCATTACTTTTTCCAATTTATATTGACAATGTATGATTCTCTATCGGTTTGTGGGAGGCGCGTACAAATAAAATTTTCATCTTTTATTAACTTCTTCTTGAATTTCCACAATAGATGAATGTTAATAAACTTGTGTAGCTATGTGACAAAACCAAACTTTGTAATCAATGCAATATTATAATATAGATGAAGAATAATTATAAAATTTTAGTTAGATTTCTCATTTTATAGTATGTAATAAAATATGAAACTTTAAAGTATATATCGAATGATAAAAACACAATTTTATTTCATTTATAAGTTATTTATCAAATTCTTTTACAAACTCGTTGAAAGGAAATATGAATAACTATTCTAAAATTAACAAAAAAATGACACCACCACTATATTACTTTGTGTCATCTTTGGTAGGAATTTTTCGGAGTATTTCTTAGCGGGGTCACTCAAATTGGAGTGATTCAAATAATCCCATCTTGTAGTCGATATCAAAATGGGCACCACCAGGGAACACAACATTATCTTTAGTTTCTTCGATGTTAGTTTTGATATAAATATGGCTCCAACCTCCACAATGAATAGGGAGACCAACCCCTTTAATAAATCCACTCCATAAACAAAAAAAACTTATGCATTTCGCAACATGGAACTGATGGTGGAAAAAGATAGAGAATAGATCGATTTATATGGACATGAATAATCTCATTCATGGAAAAGGTGTGGCTCATGCAGGCGATTAATTTCCTTTGTCGATAAAAATAAAAAACAACCCACACCTCTCCCATTTTTATTGGTAGTTGAATAACGATGTCATCACAATCGTTGATGGGGAGAACTTCACATGACATCACAACCTTTGGATGCTACTTACACTCCACTTCTTTATGTCTCTAAATGCTACGGATAAAACTACAAACACATTTTCACTTTGGAAATATTTTACTATCACTCACACACACACACACACACACACACACACACACACACACACACACACACACACACACACACACACACACACACACACACACACACAAAGAATCACCCCCTTTGTTGTATAATAAATAAATAAAAAATTTAAAGTGGGGTGGGGTTCGCCTCCCCTTTCCCGATCCCCCACCTATTATATTATATATACAATGGTTGGAGCTAGAGTGGGAGACGGGGAGGAGGGGGCGAGTCCCCCCTATTGTTTAAAAAAACATATATCCGGGGAGGGATGGAGGGAGGGGGATGGGGTTTGAACCGCCTTCCTCCCCATCCCATCCCACCCCACCCCACCTCTTAATAAATTAAAAAAAAAATAAGTTTGGGGTTTGGCCGTGCCCCACCCACACTTGCTCCCCATAATATTAAGAATACTCAAGCCCCTAAATTCAAACAACAAACATAAATAAAAGGAAACATGGCCATGACTTCTTGAGCAGCGTGCGTAGGCCGCAAGTTTCATATATATATATATATATATATATATATATATATATATATATATATGTATATATATATATATATATATATATATATATATATATATATATATATATATATATATATATATGTATATATATATGTATATATATATATATATATATGTATCTATGTATGTATGTATGTATGTATACACATACATACGAGACATACATATATGTATATATATGTATGTGTGTATATCTATACACACACACACACACACACACATATGTATGTATGTATGTATGTATGTAGATATACACACATACATATATATACATATATGTATGTCGTATGTATGTGTATACATACATACATACATACATACATACATATATAGATAAAAAGGATTTAGCACCACAAATACACACACAATGTAGGATTTTTATTTCTTTACCCAAATGGGTATATACATATTATATATACATCTATCTTGTAAGAAAAATAACAAATACAAATAAATAGAGGGGGAAATACCAACAAGAGAACGAGTAGATCTTTGTTTTAACTAAAAACATCAACAAAATGGATCTTTCAACGCTCTCTAATGGCCTCCATGGCTTCTCCTACTTCTCGTCCTCTAAAAGTCAGTAAAATAATAATTATCAAATGAATGGAAAACTAGGGTAAATGGAAATAAAAAGAAAGTTATAAAGATATTTAGGGCAACCCAAATCTAAGGGCTATGATAGATTTAATATAGTGACTCGGTTTAAACCCGCATCACTTTAGTGGGAGGTATTTTTGTGGGAATGAAGTTTAAATAAAAAGTGCACACGTAATGCGGTGAATGGGTCCACCGAGTGTCTAGAAAAATTAGATAAACTTATGTGTTAGAAAATAAACTAAACTTGGTGTATGGTAGTTAAATATAGAAATATAATTTCGTGAATGTTTTAAATAAGTAAATATTTTTAGGGAGTAAATTAATAATATTTAATTAATTAATTTAATTCCATCTTCCACCAACTTATGTAGAAAGTCTTAACTAATAATTTTATTAAATTAAGAAGATTGTTTACCATGAAAAACCATTTTAAAAACACACACACACACACACACACACACACACACACACACACACACACACACACACACACACACACACACACACACAACCGTAATTTTTACGTATTAAACTATTAGTTTTTCTATTTATTTGAGTTGAATTTTGTGGGTGTTACACACTAACATAACAACCAATAGAACTAAGTATGGTGATGACAGCATACACATACATAACATACTATCTAACAATCCCAAGAAAATAATTTCGTGAAATCTCCACACAAGTTTGATAAAAAATTTCCAAGTAGCCCCAAAATCCACAACTTTGAAGTACATCAACAAATTAAATAATTGAAATGTCAATCAAGAAAGAAATAGATAATTATCCTCATTTCATAAAAGTCATAATCAATGAGATCAATTAAAACCCTCAAAGCAGAAATATTAAACGCAAACATTAATGCTAAAAAAGGTTATGATAAAAAAAAAATTCAAAGATAGATATATAAGGGGAAGTATCTTAATCACTTACACTTTGTGGCCTTCCACATCTACTTAAGGGGAGTAATATTGTAATAAATTCCTTAAGGAGTGGACATGTTCCACAATTAATCCATGTGTACTAATTATTATTATAATATTATGTACATAATCCCACTTCTATGGACATGAAATTTATACAACTCTAAACAAACTCACTTTTGTAATAATGAAATGTAATATTTAACTATGTACAGAATCTTACTTCTGTAATTTTGAATTTATAATCGCATGTATATAATCCCACTTATACTCATGAAAGTAACACTAAGTATAGTATCCCACCTCTCTACTCATAAAATAACAATATTACATATATAATATCACTTCTATGTCAATGAATGTCGTTATACATGTCATAAAAATACTATCAAGTAGTTTAACACTATACCTCATCATAACCAGATTGAATCTCCCTCACATTAAGAGTATAATAATAGAGAAAGACACATCACATAATACCAAAACCAATTTACATAGAGGGATTTTATGTAGTGAGAGAATTTTTGTTGTTAACATAAATGGATGCAATGAAAAATCATTTTTCGTGGCATAAAAATTGCAAGGAAACACCATGTCATTAATATATCTAACATACTATATGGTACATATTACACATATACTAAAATCATTTTCAATCCAATTATGCCGATCTCATAATAGATTCTTCATCTTTAGTCCACACATATTCATAGCACCATCTAACATTGCAAAATCATCTACTTGCACAACCAACAATAACAATCAATAATGTTCTTATCACCTGGAAAACTAAAGGTCTATAAATGACACATTAATTGAATGACATATCCTACTCAATTTTTTATTTTTATCTGTTTCTATAATCCTCACATAGGTACATTAACATCCCATAAAAATAACTTATCACATCAAGTCAAAAATCACATATTTTCACAAAAAAATCAATATAACCTTGGAAACAAAGGCCATCAATCAAGAAACCTAATTTAATTCAATACTTAAATATATCACTTATGGTTTCATAAATAGTCCTTTCACACTACTTTGTGGAAGAAGGTAATCCCCATTACAACCATATTCCCAAAGCCAATCAACAAGACAATATATTCTCATTGTTAAATAAGAAAAAGGCACTCGAGAGAGACAATCCATGTCTCAAAACTATCCAAAAATAGGTTATAAAACCTATTACATAATGAAAATATCATAGGGTAAGTCGGTGGTATAATGAAATGAGAATGAAAATTCCACAGAATTCCTTGTCATAACCATAAAAGTGAACAAAATAGGTATTTCAAAGAACTAGCACACCTACATCAATCAAAAATTACCCAGAGATCCAAGTCCTACAATTATTTCATGACATGAAATGTCACACCCATAAAATTTCACCCTAATGTTATGACTATAATAGTGTAATTGTTTTTCTTTCGAAATATTTTTATCATTACAAATCTACCCAAAGTTCGTGCTCATATCATGTACAAACAAGTTAGGACCAACATACTCAAATTATTTACTTAATCATCGAATTCCTAACATGCCACAACATGGAGATAAGACTTGTGAATGGAAGTTGATTTCAAACACTCCATTACATCCCCAAATTTTCACTTGTCATAAAGACAATTCAATATCTGAAATTCATTCAATCGTATCAATTTAATACGAAATTTTCAAGTTCAAGGAGGTGTTCCGACCTTCCGAGATAGAACCAATGACAATAGGAGTATAATGAATGTCCCATAGAGGGTATAAGGTATATGAAATAATGAGATAAGTCATATGGAGTAATTATTGTTGCATCCATTAATTTTCTTGAATCAACCTACAATCCTTCTCATACTACGACAATTAAAAATATAGTATCACAAATTAATGTATATATGAACAAGTATAAGGGGAAAAACATTAAGGGTTGTTTAAATTTCTATTTAATATGATGCCATGGTAACGTCACAATCTATAACATATCATGTAATTCCCACTCCTCTTTAACTTTATTTGATTTGTGTTATCAATTTTGAATTGATTTTTAATCTTAAACCTTGTTGCTTTACTCTAGTTAGCATGCAAGTAAAATGTGCAGGACATCATGATTTCTATTGTGTTTTGGTTATTATTATTTTTGTAAATTGTGAACTTTATTAATCTCAATCAACCAATTTACAAGAGTAGGAATGCAATAGTTATATGTATTGTACAATCATGTGCAGACAAAAGAAAAGGTTGCATAGGTACAACTAGAATTACAACAACTTCAATAAAGCATCGGGAAGCACACAAAAATACAACCAACAAATTATATTGATAAAACAATATAACAACATCGAGTGATGTTGGAAATAAAAAATATATATGGTTAATAAAACCAAATAACAATATTATTTAATTAATGTTATTAATTAAATAATAAATTATATAATGCATAATTAATTAAGATATTTAATCGACATTCCCCCTTAATTGTGCATTGTCGAAGGGAGGAGGAGAGGAACTCCCCGAACATCTCGAACTTGTCACGTGCAAGTGAATTTGTGAAGATATCTACTCGTTGTTCAGTTGTTGGACAAAATTGAAGCTAGATGTTGTGCTTCTACACATGTTCGCATATGAAATGAAATTGATGGGACAAGATGCTCTAATATGCAATATATTTAGAATAATACCCTTAAGGCGAGGCAACACAATCTGATGCTCCTTAAGGAAGGAGTAACTCCACAATCTCCCAAGATAGGAATCCACTTGAGGGGACACCTCCAATATACCTCTACCAAGTAGAAGACTCAACTCATACATCCATTACCTCATAATGATACTCACATCCTTTAAATAGGATGGGTAACACCTAATCCCAATGTAGGCTGACCCATTACCGAATATAATCAATTCTTATGTGAGCCCATATAACTAACTAAGGGGATACATGTGCCACATGTCGGCATCTCCATCAACCCATATACATTATATTATTATATCCCATGTGAACCCATACATATAACTAAGGGGATGTGTGCCACATGTCGGCATCTCCATCAACCCATATATATTATATTATCATATCCCAAGGTACATAACAAGCTGTTCTCATGGGTCGTGGTTCTATATGATCAACACCATCATCCCCATCATCACTTTCATCTTACGAGGGAACATCAAATTCAATGTTTACAACGGGTGAAAAATCTACATCTTGTGAGTTCGGAGGAGTCTCTGCTTCCTTCTTCTCAAAAACTCAACATCTCTGCTTTGGTGTAGACTTTTCTCGGTCTTAGGATCCATCAATCTATACCAAGAGTATCTTCACCTTGTACCCAATGAAGATGAGTTTCGTGACTTCATGTCTAATTTATTTTTGTTCTGGTTTGGGTATGTGCATGCTTGATTTGCACTCGAATACTCTAAGGTGTGCAATGCAGATGGTTTCTATTTTGATCATGATTCTTGTAGTGTTATTCCATCAAGAGAAGCGGTTGTGGGCGCTCTGTTCAACAAATACACTACTATCTTTTCTTTCGCCTAGAATGTCTTTGCAAGTCTAGAATCATCGATCATGCATCATACCATTTCCATGATAGTATGATTTCTTCTCTCAAAAACACCATTTTGCTGAGGTGTGTGTGGAGGAGGCATCTGTCAACGAATCACGTGAGTTTAGAGGTAGTCTCTGAGCTCATCACTGGTGAATTCCCCCTCGATCTAAGCGGAGAGTTATAATGTGATGACCAGTTTCTTTCTCAACTACTACTTTGAAAATTTTGAAGGTTTCAAACACTTCACTTTTCTTGCGAAGACAGAAAATCCACATTTTTACGGAATAGTCCAACATAAAGCATGAAGTATTGGAACCCAAAATGACTTGGCTGCATTAGATTGCAAAGATCGGTATGAACCAGGTCAAGTTTACCATGAGCTCAAAATGTACTCCTCTAGAATGAATCTCTATGTTGTTTTCTGCTAGGAAATGAGGACACTTGTTTGTATCCTTCTGAAGAGATGGTAGCCCATGTACCATATTACACTGGAGAAGTGTTTTGGGATATTTGAAACTTACATGACCAAATCTATGATGCCACAACTGTGTTGAGGTGGATTTCTTATCCAGAAGTGCTTGATTGTCTCTATGAACAAAATCAAGTTAGAACATGCATCCCACATTAGAGGCTTTTGCAATTATTTTTGAGCCTCTTGATTTGTCTCGAATCAAACATGTTTTCTTGCCGGATTGACTATCAAAGTCAATTTTTAGGTTTTGATCTAGGAGTTAACTGATGAAAGTAAATTCTTTGTCAACCCAAGGACATATAGGACATCGATAGTTTGCATTTGCGTGAACCAAGGGGTAGAGAAATGTTCCCAATCCCCTAAACTGTATATGAAGAATCATCTCCCAACGAAACATGATTTTTCAATGGCGTGTCCCTCATTGAAATAAACCAGTCTCTGTGGCCGGTCATGTGTTGAGTGGCCCCGAATCAACATACCAAACATCACTAGATGACGTGGATGGTTCACTTGATCGAGCAGTGAACAAGAAGTCTTCATTGTCTAACTTTGTTCTTGTTCTTTAAGCAATATTACCTTGTTGATGGGGTCTTCTTTTCCAGTTCCCCTTTTTCTGCCCATGATTGTTGTTAGAATGTCCCTTGTAAGATTGTTGTTGTTGAGGTCTAGAGTTGTTGGATGAACCTTTCTTGTAGGTATTATACCAACAATCTTGTAGGTTATGTCCTCTTTTGCAGATTGGACATTGCTTCTTTTGTTGTCTATCCCCTTGATATTGATTTTGATTTTGGGTTTTTTGATAGGAATTAGGTTTTCCTTTTCCTTTTCCTTTCCATTTTTGATGTGAAGATAGTGCCTACTCCTCTTCATCATCCTTATTGTGCATTGCTTCCTCTTGTTGCAGTAGGTTTACCAGCTTGTCAAAACCAAAGTTTGTTGTACGACACATTTAGTGTTATGAAAAAAATGTGGTAAGAAGAGGGGAGTGCTCTCAAAACAATGGGAACTAGAGCATCATATGTGACCGGTTCTCCCAGGGCTAGAAGTGAAGCCCTTAATTCTACAACTCTTCTTAAGAAAGCTTCAATTTTTTCATTTTGTTTGAAATTTAATGTGTGTAACTGACTCTGTAAATTCAGGATAACATTCTTGTTCTTGGCCTCATATACTGTGCTTAATTTATCCTATGATTCTTTGGCTGTTTTGGCATCTCAAATGTGGGGTTGCACATCATCGGACACTCCAAACAAGATGATGAGTTTGGCCTTCTGAGCTACTTTATCAAACTACCGTTGTTCAGTTGTATAAGTAGTTGATCTGGTCAGAGCACCATTCACAGCAAGCCAGATTTCTTCAAACTCAAGTTGTGTCTTGATTTTTGTCTTCCATACAGCATAGTTGTTTCCTCTGAGTAGTTGTGAATCCGGAAGAAAAATTTAGGGGCATTGGTGCCCATTTTACAGAGATCACTGACAGGGTTTGGCTCTTATCACTCCAGGTATAAGGTCTCCCAATCTATATTCCGTCAGTCTGATATGTACCGAACCTTTCTATATATGTGCCCTTCCAATATACCTAGCATACTTGGAAGAAGCTCGCCCTTTCTATATACTCGGCGGTACATGAAAGAGGAATTAACGTATGTGAAAGAATTCAATACGTGGTACCAAGACAGTACGGATGGGGTATGTGCGATTATTAACATCGGCTCAAAGAAATATCCTCATACGCACGCTTAACTTCACTATATACATGGATAATTTTTAGTCTGGATTTATGTCGTGCAATCATTCATAGATGGATGGGATGGTTCAAAGTGTGTGCACCGTGACCTTATTACTCCTCATCGATTTAAAGGGTCGATGCCCAGACGACGTTTTTGTAGCTATATTAGGCATTAAGTGTAGTAGTAGTCACAACGGATTTACCCATAAGCGCTTCCTAGAGGCATCGTATATACCGAATGCTGCAAATGAGATCTAGGATCTCGTGAGTGTTACATAACCAATTTTATACTGTTTTGTATTACAATTTTGCCAGTTTCAGAGTAGTTACAAAGTTTGCAGTTGACTATGGCAACCTGTAAATTAGTACAATATAATGTAGTATACAAATTACATTCAAAAATCTAAAAAATTGAATGGCAAGCAATTTTTTTTTGTTTTGTGGGCCTTGGTGGCCTCCGGCACCCAAAATGACCAAAAATACCGTAAACTGTTAAAAAGGGCCCAAGATGAAGTTTTGGATGGTTTTCCTTTCGCAAATGTTGCTCGAAATGAAAAGAAAATCCTATTGGAGAAATTTTTTTACCACGAATTTAGGGTATTTCATGCTAAGTTTAGTTAGTTATAACTAAATTCAAATTTTCACGACGTTAGCGGTCCCCCCTCAAATTTTTCACCAAATTCAAAAATTTTAATTGGGTGTGTGATTCAAACCCCAAACCTCCCACTTCTAAGACTTTCTCTCTAACCGCCCTGGCCACTTAAGAGCGCTTGATATAGAAGTGAACAAACTTGTATTTAATGGAAGGTAAAATTGACTTACCTTTGTAAAATGGTGATTTGGCAAATTGACCACGTGGATGGAGAATTCGGGGCTATGTGTGCACCCTAAAAATCTGGATCTGAGTTCTTATTTAAGAAATGCCTTTATATTTCTTCTTCTACATTTTTATTGATTTATTCAACCACCGATTTACATGTATATTTCGTGATTTCTACTTGTTTTTGACTGAAGACTTTGTGCTTTTTTTGTGCAGGTCGTTGTTCTTTCCACAATTTTTGCTCTACATTTTTTATTTATTTCTCCATCATTTAGCAAATGGAGCCATTGCTTATGCTTTGAGAGGGGACGCGGATTCACGACTTTAGTGTTGTATTTAGATCGACCGCTTCTTTGTTGCAAGTTACAGGAGCTGTGAGCTTGCTGTAGGGTCACTAAGAGGATGAGGTACCATGCTTCACAGATGCATGGGGACTTCTTGGAGTTTTGAGTGTGAGAGGAGCTTGGTCTTGAGAGAATGGCTCCGTTGAATCTTGTGCAGGGCTCGAAAAAAATGCAAACAACCCGGTCAGAAGCTCCTCATACACACAGGCCTCCAAATGTAGAGGTCTGATAAAAATATTAGAGACTAAAATGCTCCTCTAAATTAGAGGTAAAACCCCTATTGGGGAAAAAAAAATTAAAAATTGCATCCAGGGAGCAAATTTTTCCTAGTGCAAGAGGCACCAAGGCAAAAAAAAATTTGCCTTACAAACACCTAGAGAATGGCAGGAGGTTGTGGAGATGCAGAACATTTTGGGAAGTTGCTGGAGGCAACACAGGCTCTCCTAGAGTGCAGAATCTCCTCCAAAACTGTATGCTTCCTCTCTCCAACCTTCTCTACTTCACAGGTCCAGATTCTCG
Source organism: Taxus wallichiana var. yunnanensis (assembly GCA_018340775.1). NCBI lineage: Eukaryota > Viridiplantae > Streptophyta > Pinopsida > Cupressales > Taxaceae > Taxus > Taxus wallichiana. The sequence continues at coordinate 170,130,378 of CM031237.1, forward strand.
CTCTGGTACCAAATGTAAATTGAGAAATAGGGGCGGAAGCCTGATTAAATTTATTAATCTCAATCAACCAATTTACAATAGCAGGACTGCAATACTTATAGGTATTGTACAGTCATGTGCAGACAAAAGAAAAGGTTGCACAGGTACAACCAGAATTACAATAGCTTCCATAAAACATCCGGGAAGCACACAAAAATACAACCAACAAATTATATTGTTAAAACAATATAACAACATCCGTGATGTTGGAAATAAAACAAATAATATGGTTAATAAAACCAAATAACAATATTATTTAATTAATGTTATTAATTAAATAATAAATTATATAATGCATAATTAATTAGGATATTTTATCCTAACAATTTTCACCGTATGTCATACTATGGACCATGATGGGCATTTAAGGATAAGAAAATTAGCTAGAACGGTTGCCTTGTTATAAATTGATTGTGATATCATTACTCTTTGATATTGTTTTGTTATATTTAATCTAACATTGTGACTAAACACATAGACATCATTACACATTGTACCGGTAAATATTAATAGACAAACGACATTAAAATTTTGTGATATGGAGATCGAAGGATATACATTATTGTAACCGAACTGATTAACTTTTGATAGACATTTAGTATGGAAGATAATGATGTGTTGTCATTTTAGATATATGTTGATATTCGAATTATTTTCATATTGATTTTTATTATGATGTTCAAAGTTATTTTGTGATTTCTTTGATATTGGAGAATTGGTAAAATTGTGAACGAGTGAAATTATTGCTTAAATTAGATGATTCAGTTGGTTTATGATCTTAGTTGCAAACTGATGTATGAGTAGAATCAAAATGTTGAAAATTGGAGTAATTATTGAATTACTTGGTCTTAGCAATAGTAGTTATGATATTTGATGTTGAAATTGATATGTAGATATAAGTGTTTTATTAGTTTGACATCATTAATATGGCCATGAGGCCAGAGGGGTATTGTGTGATTTTTGCAGGTAATTATGTCACAACAACAAACTACGGGGGTAGGAGACCAACAACGAAGGAATATGGGGTATTGGCAACTGGTCACCATGGCAACTTGTGTAATGTTGTTGTTTTGTTATTTGTTGTTAGGGGGTTCCCATGGGGGGATGACCCCAATTGTGACCAAGGGTTTGTGTGTAGTTCTTTTCCTTTCTTTTATTTAATTTTAGTGTATGTGATTTAATTTTTGATGTAATTCTGTTAGTGCAAAATCACAACACCCCTAAGATCTAAAACTTATTGGGTTGAGACTCTTAGTGTGATAGCATAACATGGAGAATCTCTTAAAGTGTAAGAATTTCAAATCGATAGAGCTCTCCGGATGAAGGTCGGTTCTATTCCTCTATTCAGTGCACACAAAAAAATTCTAGAGGATCTAATCTAAAACCTACTTTATCTTGCCAAGGAGACAAGGTTGAGAAGATGTGAGAAAATAAGGGTTGGAACTGTATGCCCTCCGGGGTACCAAAGGTTCGCAAAGCGGCGGAGTTGTTGGTTGGTTGCATGGGATGCTAATGCGGGGTATCGCCCTGGCAAGATCACCATAGCAAGATCACCCCCGCCCTAAAAAGGAAGAGGTGGGCTGGATGCCCTTCGGGAAAGGGCACTCTACCCCTGCCAGCCAAAAGAAATTATTGGTAGGTAGGCCCGAGGCACCTAAACAATAAAGAAAAGATTAATGGTAGCTAAGCGGGTAGCACATACGAGTGAGTGTATCTTTGGGAGTTTTACCCTCCCATTGGTGTATCTCAAGAAGTAAACCTCTTGAGAGAGGAGGAGTGGGGGTACCGTATTTATGCTTCCTTATTAGGGGGCACATATTGTTGTGACCGGAAGCTTCTATCTCCCGAAAGGAGAAGGAGGGCAGGGGCCTATCAAGATAGATGAGTGAGACTCGATAGGACTCCAGGCTTGTGCTGCTAGGAGGGGAAGGGCATGGTTCAATTAATATGCTCCTTTGCTTATCTCGAGTATCGTGACAAAGGGCTCTAGGCCATAGATATATATGGAGGGCCCTACTTATGGGGAATGACTGGAGAGATTCTATAGATTCTATATATTATATGACTCCGAAATGAACGCGACTTGAATACCCCTCACTCGTGCAAGCACTGGGGTCGAGGGGGCTAGTAGATAGTGATGGATGCCCCCATGTAGGATATCAATTTTTGCATGGCAAATTGGTTTTCGGGTATACAGTCCTCCCTTGAGGGGGGGTAGTATAAGGGACCCATGGCTAGGGGAGGGGAGGGAAGCCTGAGGAAGGGTCCCTCCCTTTTTCAGGTGGGGTACCCCCTCTCAAGGAGGACCAAAACCCAACTGGAAAAGAGAAGAAGGGAGGGTACAAAACAAAAATGTCCAACCCTTTACAATGATCTAAGCTCCTTCCTTTATAGATGCAACAAAGAGAAGAGGAGAGAAGAGGCAAGAAACCTAATTTGGAGCTCAACTAGTGGCCATCAATGCCCCTGTAAATCTGTCCACAATCTGTCGAGTCCATCACTCTATGTCTATTTGGCGTGTTGAATAAGGAAGAATGACAGATCAAATCGAATCGATCTCGGTTGTTGAAGCAATCGGATTGCATATTAAAGGCATGAAGATGTTTCCTATTTTTCTCCCACCTAACCTCACTTTGAAATTAAAGTTTCAGGTTTCCATGGCGTAGATGAGGTCGAGAGCTTTCTAATGGTGCCAAATTTGTTGAATTTCGAGCACTAAATCGAAATATATGTCCATTTGAATGTTTGTGTCGGATCCAGTAAAAAATGGCGAAAACCAGTTTAGCAGACGGGTCCACGAGCCTGAAATTTAATTTTTTCCTTTTACACAAAATTACAATTGTACAAAAATGCTTTCCAATCCCATAATTCACTTTTGGCAAAACTCCCTCCGTGGCCCCGCAATTGAAATTATGCCTTTATGAAAGTTGCCAAAATTACAAAAAGACTCTCGCGGACCTATAAGCTCGCAATTCACTTTTGGAAAAATCTCCCCCATGGCCCCGCAAACCCGCTTAGCAAAAGAAATCATCCTGGGCCCACCAGCCCGCATTTTCCCCTTTGGCAAAAATTCCTCCCTAGGTCAATTAGCCAACTTTTGGTGAAAAATCCTTCCAAGGCCCGCCGGCTTGCTTGTAATTTAGGCTTGACACGTGGCTTCTCTGGGTGTCGGCAGAGGTGTGGCTCATTTTTATACTTTACACCTTTTCAAGCCCAAAAGTTAAAACTACCTCCAACCCGCCTTGCCACCTTGAATTGAGACATGGCAACGTATAGAGCTAGCACATGGTTGGGGATCGCTTTTGGATTTTGCTTTTAAAGTTGCACCGAAGAGACACGTGGCTCCTCCCATGACTTTGTTCTATTTCTTTTTGTTTTGGCTAAGTCCTTTTTTAGCGGGGCATATGTCGACCCAGAAACTTGGAGGGCTGGTGCACATTTGGGACCTACTTCCCGATTCTACCTTTTGAATTTGCATGAGAGATGACACATGGAGGCTTCTGCCATCCCTTCCATACTTAGACGCGATTTAAGTGGTTGAATCTGTCCCAATTTTTGACTTTTAGACACATGGAAGCTCCGCGCTCACTTGAGATTGGCCCTTGGGCCGCCTTTTGAATTTGCATCATTGAGACACTTGGCACCCTCCGCCGACTTTTCCCCATGTTGACTTTCAACTGTCGAATCTGTCCCTTTTCGGACCTAGAACACGTGGAAGGCTAGCGCTTGTTTAGGGACTACCTTTTAGATTTACCTTTGAAAATGTGTAGAAAAGAAACGTGGCTCCTCCCGTGAGTCTCCAATACTTAGCTGATTTGAGCCGATGCTTTTCTCAAACCTTGACTACATGGCAAGCTAGCACATGTTTGAGTCTCCTCTCTTTAGATTTATCTTTGAAGTTGCACCGAGTCAACACGTGGCACCTTCCGTTGACTTGAAGACTTTTCAACGACCGGTGTGACTTTTGGGGGCTCTGGACATGTGGAGGCTTGGAGCTAGTTCTAGTCTCCACCTTGAGCTCTTACTTTTGAAATTACACCGAACTGACATGTGGTTATTTCTACTTGTTTGGACTTTTCAACGGCCGGCTCTGTCCCTTTTCAGCCTCGAACATGTGGAAGCTTTGTGCTTGTTTGGGGAACCACCCTTGGCTTCAACCCTTAAAGGTGCACCGTTGAGACACTTGGCAGCTTCTACCATCTCTTCCATACTTAGCCAATTTAGGCCCACTCTGAATCATTTGAAGCCCGAAGACTTTGAGCCTCTCCCTATTTCTCTCCCGAGACCCTCCGGTGTCCTCAATGCTATTTTCCTCCTTTGAGCCTCTAGTTTCTCCATTTCCGAGTCTCTGCCTCGTAACCTAACCGTTGGATTCGAAATGTGGGCTCGTATGTGGAACCGACCTATAGATTTATTCTGTACATGGATTGGGTTTGGTTAGTTTTTCCCAGGGGGAAAAATAGGGATAACAATTTCATTTTATCAATTATTAGTTTATGTGTCTTAACTAAGTGAGCTAATCATATTATTAAGCTAACTTTTCGATGTGACAAAAAGGATTCATTTATTAGATTATTTGGGTCTTTGGTTCTTGTGTTTATTAGTCGAATGTATGTGATTTTGAGTATTTTACACTCCACCCTTCTTGGAAACTCGGATTTAGGCTTAAGTGCCATTTTTAAGGGCTTGTGAGACAAGTTAAACTCGTCCCACACCTCTTAATTTCTATACCAACCCAACCTATGAGTTGGGGGTAAAAAATAGGTCTTATTATGTGTTTTGTAAGGCAAAATGTGAGATTTGATTTACATTTTCTTACATGTGTTTAATTTTTTTCCTTAAAGGGTGTGGGTTGGTGTGGTGTGTGTAAGAGGGTTGTCATTCCTCTCAACCACCCATTTATTATGCCTTGGGGTATGGGTTTTACTTGGGTGATGTGGGATGGAGAAGAGATGATGTGGCATCCTACATGGAGCCACATCATCTCCCTCTTCCTCTTTTCTATTTATTGAAGTTTTGGAAAGTTTTGGGGTTGCTTACTCATTTTCCTTTCAAGAATACTTGTAATTTTCGAGAGCTTGCTTGAGAATGGTGAATGGTGTTTGCTTAGGATTCGGAAGGCTTGGATCTTGTTGTGTATTGATACTCTTCATTTGAAGGGTAGATATTCACCCTTATCCTTACCTTGTTATTTTGTTGTGCTCATATGTGTTGTTGATGATTGTTATATTGCTTATGATTTTGGGAAATAGATTTGATCCTTAGGTTGTGGGAGAAATAGAAATGGGGTAAAACTTGAGGGAGGCATAAGAGAAATGTAATGGGTATATTTTAGGAGGAGTTGGGTTGGGATGTCCACCTTTTTGATAAATATGATTTATGTTTATCTTATTTTCTTGAGGGATGCATAAGAGTGAGGGAGGCATAAGAGTGGTGTATCTTCTTGGAGGGAGGCATAAGAGTTTTGTGTGTATTGTGATGGAATTTTTGGAGGCTCATAGGTGGACACCCAAGCCCTTGGGAGGCATAAGAAGAACCCCCATGTTCCTTTCTCCTCCTTGGCTTTAGAATGAAGCCTTTGTGTTTGGATATGTGTTGGTGTTGTTGTAAAATTGGTATTGTGTTATTGCATCAAATGTATTGATTGAATGTGTATGTGGAAGCCATTTTTAGTTGTCATGGTTGTTTAAATAATCCTCATTGCTTCCTTGTTGGGGCTCGGGGGCCAATGAGGAATAAGACTTCTCTCCCTCATTGGATATTTGGTTGGGTGGAGAGTGTTGCTTATTCTCCCAATTTTTGTGTGCTTGATTCTTGGTGAAGACAGTGGATTTCAATGGAAGAAGTGCTCTTGTTGGGAAAATACATGTGGATTTATAACTTTTGCAATTATGATTCTACAACTTGTAAATGAAACCAATAGTATATTAGATGTAATTTTATTCATTGGTTAAATCCTTGTAAATTATTTATTTTGACCTACATTAGTTCATATGAATGTGAACTTTATAATGATCTTGTAATGTGAAATTTGCAATGATGTTGATCATTTGTATTCGTGACAATCTTTGTTTACTTGAATATTGAAATAAATTTCATTAAGAGTGGTTTGTTTTCCCTTATCCAACTAGATGTATAGTCTAAGGATTATATAAAATTAATAACTTAATGTAATTTTCTCTTTTGCAATAAGAATCGTCTTAAGTAAATCAAAAAGTTTAAAAACAAATGAATTTTGTAGAAAGTTTAAAAGCAAATGAATTTTGTAAAAATTTTAAAAGTAAATGAAATTTTCTATGCCTTAAGGCCACAACACACATGGTTATTAGTTTTAGGATATGGTTGGGGGAGGGCCAACAATTTTTAATCCCTTTCAAAAGAACAAGCAGGTTTTAGACCAAAGCACTCTACTATTGATCATTGTGTCATTCTTAGGCACTTGATTGAAAAGGTTTGGGACAGGAAGGGTGAAGAGGTATATTGTTGCTTCGTGGATTTCAAAAAGGCCTTTGACATGGTTCCGAGAAGCAAATTGTGGAACAAAATGGAAGAGTTGGGCATTCCGGATAAGTATAGGGCAGCAGTGCACAGACTTTATGAGCAGGTACGGGCTAAAATCAGGACTAAAGATGGCCTATCAGAGTGCTTTGGGAGTGACATTGGGGTCAAACAAGGTTGTCCATTGTCACCCACCTTGTTTGGGTTATATATAGACAAGCTAGAGGAATGGATTGACAAAAAGGGTGGAGGCGGGATTCATCTAGCTTCCTATGTAGTGAAATTGTTGCTCTATGTAGATGATCTTATCCTAATGGCTAAAATAGAGCAAGGTTTGCAGGAGCATTTGAGAGCTTTAGAGCTATTTTTCCAAGAGGTGGGAATGCAAGTGAACATTGGTAAAACCAAAATCATGATATTTACCTTAAAAAAGAAAAGGAGACAAGTAAGCTTTGAGTTCGATGGGGACTCCTTGCAAGTTGTCAAGGAGTACAAATATTTGGGACTAGACTTTCACAATTGTCTCAGCTGGGAAACTTGTAGAGCTAAGAGAATCCAGGGGTGGAAAGCTCTATATATGCTCCAAAACAGATGCAGAACATTGAAATTATGGGACTGGAAGACCCGTTTGAACCTTTTTGAGTTATTGGTAATCCTGGTAATGCTATACGGTTGTGAGATTTGGGGCATTAGCATGTAGGATTTCCTTAGCACTAATGAAGAAATAAAGAAGTATGTAAGAGAGATGTTCAAAAATACCATGTGGAATAAGCAACTTGGTTGAAAAAGATAATACTATGTCAAGAATTTTGATCCCACTTGTGATCACGTGCAAAAGCAGTACATTGGAGTGATGATAAAGTGGAGGGATAAAATGTTAATTGTATAGTTAAAAACTAGTTCACATCACCTTAGGTGTGAAACCAGGAGATGGAAAATTCCCAAGGAGGAGTGGTCTGAAAGGGTTTGTCGGCTTTTCAAGGTAGGCACGGTGGAATCAGAATGGCACTTCGTCATGGAATGTGTCGCTTACGGGGACATAAGGAGAAATTACATGGATATTTTAACAGGGGTTGATCTTACAGATTTGTTTGAAGAGGAAAGGGTGGCAAAGACAACATATTTCTTGATAAAAATTCATAGCAGATGAAGCAAAAATAACAAAGAGCTAGAAGAAAGGTTGAAGTAGTAGTTTTCTTGGGCATCTTTTGGTGTTTGGATGTCTTGCTCATGTTTACCTTTGGGTCCCATAGACTGCTCGGTCTCGTGGACGTCATTAAAAACTTTCATTCATTCATTCATTCAATAAACAATTATCAAACTATAATCCCTTTCAATTTTTAAGCGGTTTGTTTCACGAACTGTTTTTCTTTTGCCTTTCCGCGGTTGTGAACTTTGTAAAATCTCGCACGTATATCTATATCTATATCTATATCTATATCTATATCTATATCTATATAAAAGACCATATATTTCATATAAAAAGGATTTGTATAAATCGAACCCTCCGAAATTTTCGGGCGAGTTTAAAATGATGCAAAAAAAGAAGATATGTATATTCTCAAAAATCAATACGTATGGTTTTGGGTTTTACCCAAATGGGTATATAATCATTGTATATACATTTAACCTACAAGAAAATATTGTGTAGAAACAAATAATGAAGAGAGACCAAAACCCACAAAGGAAATGGGTAGATCCTTGCCCTAATCACGAAAAATTAACAAATGAGAGCTTCCAATCCTCTCTAATGGCCTCCATGGCTTCATTTTCTTCTCCTCCTTCCTTAACTTGCAAAACAAAACAAGAGAAATGAGAGATTAGATTTAGAAAATGAATATAAGAGAACCCATAAGGATTTCTAGGGTTTCTTTAGTTTAACCTAGATCTAATGGTTTAGATAGATTAGATCCAATGGTGTAGGATGAACCCTACATCACTTAAGTGATGGGGTATTTAGGTGGGAATGTTTTTAAATAAAATATGGGTGTGTATTGTTAAATGGGGCCTAAGGGGTTAGAATAAGTTGAGCACCTTGCCCCTTTAGAATAATGAACTTATTATAAATTGCATGTATTTAACAAAGCAAGATTATTATCCTAGTATGATTTAATATAAGATTGTTTTTGTACCTCAAATAAAATTAATTTAAATGGGATTAATGGAGTTATGATTTGAAAAACTAATGAATATTATTTAAATAAAACTTTAGAACCTTGTTGGTGAAAGAATTAAAACGTAATATTAATTTTGAAAATTGAGGCTAGTCTTAATTAATCGATAATTGTTTTTCGATGCCTTGTAATTGTTTAAAATTTTATAATCTAGATTAGAGTAAATTTCGGCTAATGCCATGTAACCTTTTTAAAAAATAAAAATTATTCCATAATTTGTGTAGCTTACTATCCAATTTATCGTGGATTTGAAAAGGAAAAAGTGCGCGCTACATATTCTAGAGGGATTTAACCAAAATGAAATAGATCTATTTCATTTAAATAAGAAAAACTAGTCTTGGCATATATCTACACATGTTAATTATTTCCCTCTATAATACCAATATAAGAGTTTCAATCACATGTTCATTCCAATGAGTGTTTAAGTTTAGACACAACATCCTTACAATAATATAATCATAGATCCTTCCCATAATGTAAGGGGAATAGCTATGGTTAGGTTCACAATATGATCTTAAATTTTGTATGTGATTCACATAATTATAAATTAGATTCAATTTTTGGGCTTATCTATAAAATAGATGAGACATTCTATCCACTTTCTGGAATCTTATATTTTACCTATATTCAACATGTTATCATAATTGCATATTAAACAAACATTCAATAATGAAATCCTTAAAACTTAACCCTTGAATTCATAAAATTTAGTTCCATTTTTGTGCTGGTAAATTTTATGTTCTTTTATTAGAATAAACAGAGATAAGATGAATTTTTAGTTAGTAAAACATGGACCAAAATACAAGGATTGAAAAATATTAATTGTAGCCATTCATGGCATAAAAATCTAGATGACTACATGAGCATTATCCAATTTAAGCTACACCTAATCACTTCCAGTTAACTTCGTAGGTGGGAAAGGTTGATATAATTTTTGTAGTGGGTCAAATCCACTTAGTAATACTACCTCGTTATTAAGTTTTGAAAATAATAATTTCCTATGTGTTCTCATATTTTAGTTACGAGGGAAGATAGACATTTATATAATGTCTCTACAAATCTGGTTAAATTTGAAACTAATCTAATTCTCGAGAAGAAGGTTAATTATTTAATTTATGTAGATTAGTGTGTATTTATGTGTTTATGTATGTATATATGAAAAATATGACAATACAATCACTATTTCATCATTTTATTTAGTATCATTTCTGTGAAGGTCCTTTTACAATCAGTGTTTCTCCAATATTCAAGAGATGTATAGTGCAAAGTATAGTTTACAATTAAATACGTGTTTCTTCTCTTCTTACCAGAAAAATAATAGGAATATGAAGCGGTGATAATATTTTCAATCACCCCTTATATCTCTGCAGTCTAGGTTTGTAATGTAGTATATTCAAGAGATGTATTGTGCAAAGTATAGTGCACAACTAAACATATGTGTCTTCTCATTCCAACAGAAAAATAAATAAATAGTATGAAGTGGTGCCAATATTTTTCCAATACCCCTTATATCACAGGTTTGTAATGTAGGATATTCAAAAGATGTATAGTACACAATTAAGCACATCCTTCTTCTCATCCCAACAGAAAAATAATAATAATATGAAGTGGTGACAATATTTTTCAATACCCTTTATATCTCCTGTAATGTAGGATTTCGTTTTGTTATATAAGGGACTTTGTGGCTATTACTCCAAATAAAAACAATAAAATATATATCTGAAAGGTGAATATAAAGATAGAGAAGTTGTATTTTTGAAAGAACCTGTGCTACCCATCGTGCCATATGCATAAAAACAAACACCACACTTGAAAGAGAATCGAAAGAAATGTTGTGTTACAACAATTGTTTTCCCATACAAAAGGGACTCCTCAGGAATTTAATTTGACAGCTTGAACACGGAGCTACGGTTTTAAATATTCTTCAATCCATGGCATTCATCTATCATGACCGATTCATATTCTCTGTCATATCGGATGTCACCTCAATGTCCCATTTCCTCATGCTTCCTCAATGTTATGTCATATTTGCTGTCTCCCGTTTCCCATATGTTGACTACTTTAAACGAGCAAATTTAATTTAATTTTTTTAACGTTATAGTAGTACTCATATATTTTCTTACCATTGGATCTATACAACACACTGTCACAATATTTCCATGTTTCATCACCGCGCTTATTTTGAGTGATGGCTTAATAGTATTAAATTGCTGAGTGGTCACACATGTGATTTCATTTTGAAATCGATATTTGCTTTATTATGTGTTTGTTAAATATTTTAAACAATTGATTTCCACACCGCGCTTACTATGTAACTTGGAGTAATTCCGTAATAGCATTAAATTGTTGAATGGTCATACAAGTGATTTGCTATGGGATCAATATTTGCATAATTACGTGTTTGGAAACTATTTTTCTATATAATTTAATACTTTCCTTAAATCTTATAAAAACCAAAATAACCATGGCATTATTGTTTGGTAATTGCAATTGGATTTATTTACATATACATGCTTCCCATAAAAGGAAAGGAAGCAAAGGAGGTGTTTTGAGACAATATTAGATGCAATATTTAATTGAAATGTTTCACATTAAAATTTAAAAAAAAATGTAAAAAATGTTGTGTAATGTTTTAAATATTGTCTCAAATATTATTTCGAAGAAAACATATCTAATTATTATTCGAAATAAAATCTCTAGGAAGATATCGAGTAATACTTTTTTTTCGTCACAAGAGACAATGTTTTTGTCACTCTAGAGACGATGACAATTGTGTCTTTCCAAAGACAATAGATAATACTTTTGTTTCTCTAGACACGATAAAACTTTAATCCCATTTATCATATCTCTAGAGACAATATAAATTTAACGAATATAAAGAGAAATGCATTTCTTCTACTACAATAAATTCATAGGCATCGAAAATCTTTGTTAGAGCGGACAAGTGATCTTGATATTATAAAATAAGTATATGGATTTTTTTGTTAAATCTTATGCCCACAAGTGAGTGAAGAGATGTCTTACTAAATTCAGAAATAGAAAATAATAAACATTTAATAAACGTCATTAACACTTGAAATAGAATAATACACCCATTTATTAATGCTTGGTGTGTTAGTGTAACAAGGTAGAAGCTATTATGTCGTTGGGAGTTTTACAACCTATGTCTTTTCCTAGTGTATGTCAATGGGAAGATTTTTAATGCATTTCATCACATGATTACCAAAATTTGAAGGAAAACTTTCATTATGGGTTTGGTTGATAGAATCACTAAATATGCTAAAAAAATTCCTTTTCACATTCATTTATAGCAAGTAAATTTTTTCATATCCTTTATAGACACATTTTAGAACCTAAATGGAACACCCAAGATTGTAGTAAGTGATTCGATCATATATTTACTAGTAATTTTTGGGTGGTTTATTCTTAGGTACTCAAATGGCTCATAGTTCATCCTATCATCCCCAATGTTAAGGTCAAATTGATGTAGTAAACAAATTATTGGAAGGGTATCTAATGTTATTTTATTTAAATAAGTAGAAGAGATTGGTTAAATGACTAAAAATTATCGAATGATGGTTTACCACTTCATTTCATACCTCATCCAAAATGTCCCCATTTTTGGCATTCTATAGTTATCATCTACCATCCATCACCTCTAACTTGAGGGTCTATCCTAGGTAAGATCAAATTTTCAAAACCAATAAAAAATGTTCTTGTTATCCAATTTTGCCCCTCGAGAAAAATTGATCAAACATGACCTTGCACAAGAGAAAAATGGAGAGGTTGGTTCAGCCGTGCGAGCTTACATTTGATCCTGAAAAATCAAGTTGCACATGGGCTCTACAATGGAGAAGCAAGGTCAGAAAATGAATAGCCAATAGAAATGTTGAAGAAAATCTAACTCATTAAGTCAAAATCGATCCCAGAGCTTAGTCGACTAGAAGAAAAGCAACATATCCGCGGAAGGCACCACGTGTTAGCTCAACGCACTTTCAAAAGGTGCAAAAAGTGGAGACCCTAGGGATGTGCTTGACCCCCACGTAGATCTCATCACATAGCAGGGTCGCAGACGATGCCAAGTTTCCAACCACAACTTCAAGAGGGAAGGGAGGGGGTAAAGTCTTGGAAGCCTGCAGGGTTTCCACATGGAGCTAAGTCCAACCGTTAGCGGAAGCCTCCACGTGTCTATTCGGTGCACTTTTGGTATGGTGCTCAAAAGCGGGGTCCCCAAACAAGCGCAGGCTCTCCACGTGGTTAGATCCTGAGAAAGGCAAAATCAACCGTTGAAAATTCTAAGCATGGGAAGAGCCATCGGAAGCCTCCATGAGCCTCATCGGTATGACTTCAAAGTTGCGATAAAAGCGGCTCCCCAAACGAGTGTAGACTCTCTATGTGGTTAGAGCACGAGAAAGGTAGAACCGGTTGTTGAAAAGTCTCATCATGGAAGAGCCAGCAGAATCTTCCACGTGTCACTCAGTGCATCTTCAAAAGTAAAATCGAAAGCGGTACCCAAACATGCGTTGGTCCTCCACGTGTCATGGTCCAACATAGTTGATCCTAAATGAAGGGACTTATCCAAAACACAAAGGAACAAAGTGGCTTGTTCACAGATGGTGTCAAATGTCGACACGTCACATTCCTAAGATCCTAAAAGGAAGCAAAAAATCTTAAGAATTCACCTCGACCTTCAGATGGCCATAACTTTCGACTAGGAGCTCAAATTTAAGCAAGAGATAACTTTTTGGAAAGATCTTGACGTCTTCTACTCAGCTACGATTGGATGAATTTAAATTAGTGAGACTAAGTTAGTCAAAATTGAAAAATATAGTCCGCCATTTTTTGAGGGTTGTCGGGCTTCTCACCTACCGGCATAATGAAGTATGGGATTCCTTTCTTACCCAACAAGGAACAACACATGTAGGCATGGGTTTTGCAGTGGAACCCATCATTTTTGCAGGTCAATTTAATGCAATTTTGGGGTGGTTGAAACAAGAATTCATAATCCTTCTCATCTCCTTCTCTAATTCTTCCTATATATTGTAAGGAGGGGCCTTTTTTCTAAAGGTTGGTCATTTCTTCTTTGTACCCTCCCTTCTTCTCTGTCACACAAGTGAATTTGTGGAGTTCAAACCTCCCATTTCAAATTGTAATGCAAGTTTTTTCCTCTTGGCCATTGTAATGGATTGTATCAAATCCTTGGGGCAATAAAATAAGTCCGCGGATGATTTTAACCCTCTCTTATGTCTATTGCATCTTCCTAATCTTTCATTGCAACCTTGGTTATCTGTGCATGGTAATTGTATCACATTTTAATGGTTTATGTTTAATTGCAAAGCTAGTGTTCAACATTCCTTTGGTGCATCACCTCTATTAGTTAGGTTTTTATTTTTGACATCTCCTTAACCCTATCTCTTTAGTAAGTTAGAATAGGTTTTAGAGTAGATCCTCTGCAATATGAATGTGTGCACCTGAATAGAGGAATAGGAACTGGACTTCATCCAGAGAGCTCTCGATTTGCAAAGTCCCATACTTTGGGAGAAGCTCCATGTTATGCAATCACATTGAAATTCTCAACCCATCGAGTTGCAAACATTCGGAAGTGCTTTGTGATTATGCATCAGTGAGTTTTGGCATGCTCGGTGGGAGGAGAGCTCAATATTTTAGTGTTATCAAGATTGGATGTGTGTCTTGGTAAATTTCCAGCCTTTTGAGGCTTTGGAGCAACACATCTCGGTGACTCTGTCACTAAAATCCAAAGTGGTTTGATAGCCCAAGTTTATCAAGTTTATGATAAGAATACAAACAAAGTCAAGAACTAAAGAAGAGGGGCTATTTTTCTATCTACATTTATCCCTAGATAGAGCAAGAAGGGGAAGAAGAGCTTAAAGGTATCCATCTCCACCAAACAGGACATTTTCAACACCTCCACCTAGAAGGCCTTTCATTCAATCAACTAGAGTCCTTCAACCAATCGGGATGAGACAACCTAATCCATATGTCAACTTCACATGGCAGCTCACTCACTTGCTCAATACACAAAATCTAGTTCCGATTACGACATTGAAAAACACTCCATATTTCACTGGAGAGAACAGAAAACTCCGATTGACCACATCCAAGACATTGCAAATGTTTGTGCAATCCACAAAATTACTTAAATGGACATTCTTTGTTAAATTATTGGAATCTTCATTCAAGGGAAAAGCATTGTAATGGTTCAGAAGCCTAACAATAGGATCTATCTAGAATTGGGACCACTTGTGCACAACTCTTCACAATCAATATGGAGAAAAGGGAGATAACATGTCTTTATTAGAACAACTGACAACAATCAAGAGGGATCCTAACGAATAGTTAACTGACTTCAACTTCAGATTCTAGTAGACATGGGATAGGATTCCATTGGTCGTGAGACCAACAGCTGAAGGTTCTTTTCTATACTTCCTTAAATCTTTAAATTCTGATATTGCTATGATGATTCAATCCATGGGAGGTATATCTTTACCCACATCCTATAACATTGCTATTAGAGCTTAAAATTTCTTGATCTAAAGCTGGTAAACTCACACCAAGGCCGCCAATACCTCTCTATCCAGACATGGGAGCTCCTATAACTAGTCAAATGCTAGAATTGAATCCCATTCTAGCCCCTAGAAATCAAAGCAATAGTGAGGCTTCTACTTCTTCAAGCACTTCAAAAGAATTGCAGGAGGTTATGAAACAACTATAGAACCTAGGAAATGAGATAGTGACTATCAAGAGATAACAATCTTAGAGTTCTAGACCATATCAACCTCCAAATCAATATCAAGCTAGGCCCCCATATCAGCAAAATAGACCACCAAATCAAGCCAAAAATCAAAACCAGAACTAGGGACAACCTCAAGCTGCCAAGCCATTCTAACCATATGATCCAAATGCAGCTTCAACATCAAGAGCCTTGGTTCTAACATAGAAACAACATGGCACATGAGTACGAATGGTGTTACCCTTGCAATCTACCTCACAATCAATCAACATGTTTCAATGGTACACTAAACTAGGCCTTGATGGTACATACCATTGGTGTGTCCCAAGAACCAAGTCAAGAGGGAAATCAATAGCAAGAAACTCAGCAAGAGGCACCTCCAACGAGAAACCACGTTGGTCAATTGGCACACAGAAGACTTCGTGGAGTTAATCAACCTCCTTTTTAGGGTGTAGCTGCTAACACATGGTCAAAGAAGAGGAACATAGAGGAGGGACAACTGTCTAATCTAGTTGTTTCTCAGCCCACTCCTACACAACAAGGAGTTAGTAGACCAAATGCAGCCCCAAATGTGCAAAATCAGCCTAAGGCACCCGTTGCAGCAACACATGTGCCTATTCAAGCACCAGAAAAGGTCACACCAAGTAAGGGGAAACAAAAGGATAATTCATCCCCCTTCAACATTATTGATCAGATGAAGAAAACACATGTGAACATTTCCATGTGGGAGTCATTGGAAATCCCAGACAATGAGATTTGTTTCAAGATGCAATGGCCAATTGGTCTACCTCGAATGGATCAAACCAAGGTCAGGAGAAGGTTCTCACTAATGCAATGCAACAGGGTGGTGGTCAACCAAGAAAAAATTTGAATCCTCCACTATTCTATGTGTCATTGATTTTCGAGAACCACTTGGTACATAATTGCATGATCGAATCAGTGTCAAGCAGATTAGTGATGCCAAAACAAATAATAGATCAATTGGGTCTAAAGTATGAGCCAGTGTTAAAAGGAGTAGAGAAACGAGATGGGAAAATAGTAGGAATGGTTGGGGTCATCAAGGGTTTAAGCCTAACACTACATGCCTTTCCAAATGTCACAATCGCAAGGTGTGTCTGTATTTGACCCCCACCACTATTTGCCTTTGTGTTTGTCAAGAGACTTCACTACCAAAATTGGTGGATATATATCGTAGATTGGTTGGAAATGTTATTCGGGACAAGGTTTGGAACCAAGGCAACCATCACGTCAGAACCAATTTCAAACTTTCATATTGAACCTCATGCGCCAAGTCCTATCAATGCAAATTGCTCAGCTTTCGATTAGGAGGAATGTTCAATGATCTAGAAACATGTACTAAGGTTGAGGGTATTCCATATTTAACTCTAGATGAATGGGAAAACAAAAGGCACACATTTGACCCATTTAAGGAAATGGAAGAATCTGAATTGGGTGTATATTGTGTACATGAAGAAAACTCACCCATTCCTAACATCACCAAGCCAGAAAATGAAGATGAAAATGAAGTATGGCAACTATATTTCGATGGTTCAAGAAGAAAACAAGGTGCTAGAGGAGGTGCAATGTTAGTTTCACCATAGAACATCAAGTATTATTCAGCATTTCATTTCCAGTTTACCTATTCAAACAACACATTTGAATATGAGGCCTTGATTCATGGACTTCATTAGGCTAGGAAAAGAGGCATAAAGAATTTGCAAGTATTTGGTGATAGTGAGCTAATCATCAATCAAGTCAGAAGGAAACATGCTATAAATAATGACCTACTTAAGAACTACAAATACAAGCTATGGGACCTAATTGAGGACTTTGAAGCTTTCAACATTGTGTCCATACCCAGGAAGAAGAATGAAGCTGCAGATAGGCTTGCAATAGTTGGAGCAACATTTGATGTGGTTGACAGTATCAAAAGAGACAAAACACAACCACATATCCATGTGATTGTAAGGCTAGTAGTTCTAGCTAATAACACAAGCTAGAAGTTGTTTGAGAATGATCAACAGATCATCGATTTCTTGCAAGAAGAGGGTAAATTCTCAGCTAGGAACCAAGACAAATTAGAGCAAAAGTACGGGGTCCAAGTAGTGTAGGCTGCGGATGAAAAATATTCCAAAGGGCATTGTAACTTTGGAGTCAATCTTCAACCAAAATTATTAGTTCTGGAAAGAGAAGGCAAAAATTCAGGTAAAGGGTGAAGATTCAGAGCCCATTTTAGTAGCTGAAGGCAAGACATTGCAAATTGGTAAGGTAAGTACCCAACAAGAAAAATATGAATTTGTTCAAATTTTTCAAGAATTCCAGATGTATTTTCTTGGAGCTATGAGGACCTACAAGGATTCAATCCAAAGCTGGAACAACATACCATAGAACTGGATCTAGATGCTAAGCCCATTAGGCAAAAGAAAAGACTAGTTAACCCACACATTGAGCCTCTTATGAAGAAAGAGCTAAACAAGATAATAGAGGCAAGAATTATATTTCCAATCAAGCACTCGAGTTGGGTTGCCAACTTGGTCTGACAGTTAGGAAGAAGAATGGAGAAATAAGGTTGTGCATGGACTTTCGAGACTTGAACAGGGCATCTCTCAAAGACCACTATCCACTCCCTTCAATGGAACAAATCTTGCAAGTGGTATCCGGCTCAGAAATATTTTCCCTCCTCGATGGCTACTCGGGGTATAATTAGATAATGGTAAAAGAAGATGACCAGTTCAAAACAACTTTCACCACTAAGCTAGGCACCTATGCCTAGAGGAAGATGTCATTTGGATTGTCTAATGCCAGAGCCACTTTCTAAAGAGTGAAGGACATGGCATTCAAGGGTTGATCATCAAAATAGTGCTGATATATCTTGATGATATCATTGTGTAATCCAAAAATGCAGTGGATCACCTTTTTCATCTCGAGATAGGTATTTCAAATATGTAGGAGATTTAGGGTATCATTAAATACCCAACACATGATTGTGTAGGGCAATGCCTTCCCGTCAGGCACATAGTTGGAAGAGTTTCTCTTTCACCTAGCCCCTATCCTTCGGGACTGGGGAGATAGCCATGAAGCCTCCTTAAGGCTAGGTGGAAGCATAATGGTGTTCACTAGGAGCATTCCCTGGAGACTCCCACCTGAATGGTGGGGTCGGTATCGCTAATTGCATACAATAGATGATGTATGTTACTCGGTAGGGAGGTACTTGAGAGATCGAGTTTCACTATGTGTGTAAGATCGAGTCATAATATGAATTCGAGGGTGATTCTGAAGCGCACTTGCCCCTAACTGTCCGAGCAAGGAACTCTTCCAGTTCAAGAAAATTAGGAAATTAAATCCTAAAAAATGCATATTCTTGGCTCACGAAGGCAAGCTCCTAGGCCATATTTTGTCAAAGGGAGGATTGACGATCACCCCGAGAAAGAGTTGCAAAAATTTGAGTATTGCTATTACCAAGTCATAAGAAGGCTCTTCAAAGCTTTCTAGGAAGAATCAATTTTGTCCACATATTTGTACCAAATTTTGTCTCTCTTGTAGAGCCAATAACACGATGTTGAAGAAGAGCGTGGCATATAGGTGGACAACTAAGGAAAATAAATTTTGAAGCCATCAAAGAAGTCATATCCCAAGCTCCAAATCTCGTTAATCCAGACTTCTCCAAGGACTTCATGATCTATGCCTTTGGTGGTGGGGACACAATTTCTGCAATCACAGTGCAACAAAACAAAGAAAGATCCGAACAACCGGTTTCCTTTTTCAGCCAAGGTTTTTATGGACTATGAAGTGAGATACTCTTTCATCAAGAAAAATGTCCTGCAATGATCGGGAGCTTAAATAAGTTCAAACACCTGGTCTCAAATAACAAAATTCAGTTGTTGGTCTCTCATGTGGGAGTCAAGGAATTCCTTTTGAACAAGGATCTAAATGAGAAATGTGCAGGATGGATCACTCGTGTCATGGAATATGACATTGAAATTAAGGTCACTAAGCTGGTTCGTGGAAAGGGACTATGTGAACAGCTATCCTCAAGCCAACAAGATGATGCAAGTAATGAAAATGGGGTTGTTTTGGTACTACAAGATGGTTAAGAACAAGCAAATGATAATGTTCCTATTCCCTGTTGGACTCAAAACATGATACACTTCCTACAAACAAGCCTATGTCCTCTAGAAATGAGAAAATCAAAGAGGAGATACTTCAGATTACAATCCATTCCATATGTGCTTGTTGATGGTGTCTTATTCAAGAAAGACATCAATGGCGTTCTACTGAGATGCATTGGAACATGTCAGATTGAAAAGGTGTTACAGGACTTCCACGATGGAGAGGCTAGAGGTCATTTTTCCCCATGGGTAACAACTCTCAAGATAATGAAGGTGAGTTATTATTGGCCTACAGTGTTTAGTGAGTGCTACACATGGATAAAAAGGTGCAAAAATGTGTTCTTCACAGGTAAATAAAATTTAGCACTTCTATTGCACCCAATTTCAGTTGACCAACCGTTCATGCAATGGGGATTGGACTTCATTAGGGTCATCAATCCAAACTCAATCCAAGGTCACAAGTGGATTCTCATAGCAACAAACTATTTCACCAAGTGGACCGAGGCGGTAGCACTCAAAGAAGCAAACGAGTCTAATATACTAGAATTTTATGAAGGGATAGTGACTAGGTTTGGAGTACCAACCACTATCATATCAGACAATGCCTTAGCATTCCTAGGTTCCAAGATCACAAAATGGGATGTCAAGAATGGAACCTACTTGAGCACCTCTTCAAACTATTACCCATAGGGTAATGAGTGCATAGTCCACAAATAAGAATTTGCTAAGAATCATCGGAAGGACTCTAGATGAAAACAAAAGAACATAGCATGCAAAGCTCAAATCAGCCTTGTGGGCTGATAGGATCACACCAAAGAGGTCAATAGGTAATTCTCCCTACAAGTTAGTCTATGGGAAAGAAGTGTTGCCTATATCATTAGAGCTACATGCATTGGAGCTCATGACACAACCGGACTTATCTCGAGTTTGAACCAATGGAGGCTATGTATATAGAGCTGATGGAATTGGAAGATACTAGGGAACATGTAGTTCAAACAATGGAAAAGGATCAAGCCTTAATTAAGAGATGGTTTGACAAGAAAGCAAGAGCAAGGACCTTTCAAGAAGGGGACCTAGTTTTGAAGTGGGATCCAGAATGGGCAAAACCAAGGAGGCATTCCAAGTTTGATGCCATTTGGAGTGGCCCCTACATGGTCACAGGATGTAGGAGTACCAATTGTTTCCAATTGTCTACATTGGATGGAGAAGAACTTCCTATTCCTATTAATGGAATCTACCTTAAACATTGCTACTGAAAAGGGAAGGTTTCACCCTTGTAAATATTAGCCTAAGATTTTAATTGCTCTAAGTATGTATGCATATTGTCTTGTTGTAGTTTAGGTTTCAGTTTCCTTAAGTGCTTCGAAACAGGTTTTTTTACTCCAAGGTTGTATTACTATTAAGTCCAGTGTGCCTCGAGTCAATCTTCAGAGATCCATTCAAGAAATAGTGAAAGCTCCAGTTAATACAATTTTACTCTCACAAACCTCATTTTTAAGATTTTCTTTTAAAAATTAAGAGTGTAGACAATAGGGAAGGTTCGTGGTCACAAGGTTGTAAGAAAATAGGCTCGGGGTTTCGGGAAAAGGATCAAAACCGGGCTATCATTAATGACTCCATGCGTAATGGATACATGATGGAAATTGATCTTTTCACCTAATAGGAAGGTGATCCTGCGAGTCACGAAATTGTTATCCAATTTTTCCCGTAAGGAAAAATTGATTGAACACGACCTTGCACAAGAGAAAAATGGAGAGGTTGGTTCAGCCGTGCGAGCTTACATTCGATCCCAAAAATTAAGTTGCAGGTGGGATCAACAATGGAGAAGCAAGGTCAGAAAATGAATGGCCAATAGAAATGTTGAAGAAAAGCTAACTCGGTAAGTCAAAATCGAGCCCAGAGTGAGTCGACTCAAGCAAAGAAACAAAGCCACGGAAGGTGCCACGTGTCAGCTCAACGCACTTTCAAAAGGTGTAACAAAGTAGAGACCCTAGGGATGTGCTTGACCCCCATGTGGATCTCAAGCACATAGCAGGCTCGCAGATGATGCCAAGTGTCCAACCGCCGCAACTTCAAGAGGGAAGGAAGGGGTAAAGTCTTGGAAGCCCGGGGTTTCCACATGGAGCTAAGTCCAACCGTCAGTGGAAGCCTCCACGTGTCTCTTCGGTGCACTTTTGGTATGGTGCTCAAAAGTGGGGTCCCCAACGAGCACAGGCTCTCCACGTGGTTAGAGCCTGAGAAAGGCAAAACTAGGCGTTGAAAAGTCTAAGCATGGGAAGATCCAGTGGAATCCTCCACATGCCTCATCAGAGCAACTTCAAAGTAAAAAAAAGATGGGCCACCAAACGAGCACAGGATCTCCATGTGGTCAGATCCGAGAAAGGTAGAACCGGCCATCGAAAATTCTAAGCATGGAAGAGCCAGAGGAAGCCTCCACGTGTCATCTTAGCCCACCTTCAAAAGTAAAATCCAAAGGCAGGTCCCCAAACGTGCACTGGCCCACCATGTGTCTAGGGTCCAACATTGTTACTCCTAAACATAAGGGACTTAGCCAAAACATAAAGGGAATGAAGTGGCATGTTCATGGATGGTGCCAAGTTTTGGCACGTCACATTCTCAAGACCCTAAAAGGTAGCAAAAATCTTAAGAATGCACCTCGACCTTCAGATGGCTATAACTTTCAACTGGGAGCTCAGATTTGAGAAAGAGAGGACTTTTGGAAAGCTCTTGATGTCTTCTACTCAACTACAACTAGATAAATTTAAATTAGTGAGACTAAGTTAGTCAAAATTTAAAATACAGTCCGCCATTTTTGAGGTTGTTAGGCTTCTCACCTACCACCATAATGAAGTATGGGCTTCCTTTCTTTCCCAACAAGGAACAATGATGGAAGCATGGGTTTTGTAGTGGAACCCATCATTGTTGCAGGTGAATTCAATGTAATTTTGGGGTGGTTGAAACAAGAATTTGGAATCCTTCTCATATCCTTCTCTAATTCTTCCTATATATTCTAAGGAGGGGCATTTTTCTAAAGGTTGGATATTTTTTCTTTGTATCCTCCCTTCTTTCTCTGTCACACAAGTGAATTTGTGGAGTTCAAACCTCCCTGTTTCAAAATGTAATTCAAGTTTGTGCTTCTTGACCATTGTAATGGAGTGTATCAAATCCTTGGAGAAATAAAATAAGTTTGTGGATGATTTCAACCCTCTCTTATGTCTATTTCATCTTCCTGATATCTCATTGTGACCATGGTTATCTGTGCATGGTAGTTGTATCACATTTTTAATGGTTCATTTTTAATTGCAAAGTGGTGTTCAACATTCCTTTAGTGCATCACCTCTATTAGTTAGATTTTTATTTTTTCATCTCCTTAACATTGTCTCTTTGGAAAGTTAGAGTAGGTTTTAGAGTATATCCTCTGCAATATGAATGTGTGCACTTTAACAAAGGAATAGGAACCAATGTTCATCCGAGAGAGCTCTCCCGATTCACAAATTCCCACACTTTGGGAGAAGCTCCATGTTATGCAATCACACTAAAAGTCTCGGCCCATCGAGTTGCGAGACATTCGGAAGTCTTTGTGATTACGCATCAAAAGTTCTCTAGTCTTAAAGAGAATTTGATAATGACATACAAGAACATAATAGAATAATTTTAGAAATTCCATAATGAGCACAAATTTGAAGTCGGAGACTTTATGTTTTTACAATCACTTTGATATAAGAAATTTTTCTTTGAAAAAAATAAGATAATAATATTTCACCTACACATTGTGGCCCTTATTAATTTTATCAAAAAAATGATAGTGTGTTATATAAATTGGAACTTCCTAAGTCAACCAAAATACATCAATTTTTTCATGTTTCTTTCTTAAAGATGGTTATTATGAAGGTGCATTCTCTATCAATGTTACCAGATCTTGATGAGGAGGGATGAATTATCACAAAGCTTTAAAGAATCCTCCATACACTTAATACAAATTTGAGGACAACTCTCATCACCGAGTATCTTATCAAGTGAAATAATCTAAAAATGTAAGATGCGACATGGGAAGATGAAGCATTTTTGAAACAAGATCCACAAATAACCAACATTGGGGACAATGTTTATTTCAAAGGGAGAGTCATGATACACACTTAAGTTTACTTCACATTTTACGATATGAATAGATGACATGTGGCTAACATATCCTCTTATCATGTCATATCATATGTATTTAGTCTAAGTTTATATGCTTAGTAGGTTGGATTTGGTGAATTTTATAATGTAGTAGGATATATAAATGATTTAGAGAGTAGTATATTATAATCAAATCAAGCACATTAATATTATTATATGGTTTAGATGTTCCTCCCTTAGAGTGGATAAGTTATTATTCTTGCATGTTGTGATCATTTCACTATAATTTTGGTGTTGATTGTTGTCTATATTTAAATCTATCTAAGTAACTCAACCATTACATTTTAGAACATCAATTTTTCTCTCACTGTAAAGTCCTATAATAGAAAATGAAGAATTCTTTAACTATGTAACACGAAATTTGAGTTTTTATGAAATATATTTGTCTCTTTTATCGAGTTTGCAATTTTGTGTAAGCGTATAATTGGTTAAACAAGCGGTTTAATATTTTAAAGATTTTATCTTTTCATCTAGTAGGTAAATTATCCCTTCTATAGATTTATAATTTGGTAGATCTAATTTCTTCATCTAAATTTATATCTACTTCCTAGAATAAAACACTTTCTTAAGGAGTATAATTTTTGTGTATGAGTTGGTAAGTAATTTTAAGTTAACATAATTTTTTAAAAATTTATCTATGATAAATTATTTTTAATTTCTTTTTATTTAAATTTATATTGATATAAGTTATTTTATTTTAATATTAAGTATATGAATGGTCATCGAAATCTTGTAGTCAAAGTAGGGGAAAAATAGAAGTAGTAAAACATGAGGGGAGCATATTGGATGAGTGATTATCGAACCACATAATTATTTCTTTCGAGATAAATTTAATTTTTAATATATTTCATTGAATTGAGGAAACAATAATAATGATGAAAAATGTATGGATATTACACTTAATATTAACTTAATATTCATACATATGATATTGAAATTTGAAATAGGCAAATCTAATGTTGAACAACTTCGACCCAATGAAAAATTGAAGGTACATATTACCCTTTTGTGATCACGATAATGAAATTAATCCTAAAAACATCACAACGAATCATGAATATAATCTAAAAATAATATACTCAAAGGAAATAATTAGGTTCTAGGATAAACAATAACCTTTTCTAATGAATTTTAAGGAAGATGTTACAATGGAATAGGGAATTGAGATTTGATACATGGTTCACCATTTATATGATCATGATCATTATTTTTAGCTGATCATGAGGATTATGATTAACATTAGGATACTAATGATGAAGATCATGATTAAGAACAAGAGAGGATGAATTCATATGTTTCACATTTTTAAGTTTTCCTTTGTTTTTAATTATATCCTACTTAAAATTACATTTTTCTTTAAAGGAACACACTTTACTTTTCAAATTGAGAGTAAAAAAATATATTTAAAAATTTAGGGGTTTTCGATATCAATAATGATGCATTGACAAGTCATTTAATTCTATTTAGAAAGCAATATGACAATGTTGTTAGTTGTCCCGTTTGTTAGCCACCCTCAATTCAACAAGTAGTGATAGGAAACATCTTTCCATATAAGATATTGAGACATTTTCTAATCATTATTAGGCTAGGGAATATTTTTATTTCGAGTAAGTTGGAAAATTAATTTTAGGGTATTGCACTAATAATACCAATTATGGATCTTGGCATGCCTCATTTAATTCACGTGTAATGAAGCACATTGAGTAGTTTTGGTTAAAACATTTTAAGTAGAGCTCACAAAGTGCACAATTTAGTTTTAAAATGGATTCATTTACAACTTTTCCATTATGTCAAATAGCTACTTTATTTTTAATTATTTTTTCTCTTGATGATTCATAATGAGAATTTATTTTTTTCATTAATTGTTTTAGATACAACCAAATACAATTTACATGAAAATTTTCAACCTTTAATTTATGAGTTATAAGTATTATGGGATTGCATTACAACAAATTACACATCAAAGCACATTAGCCAAAGAGAGTTCACTTGTTATGGTAGCCTATTTCAAGGGGTGGTCATGACTTACTTTAGATGGTTGTTTCGCCAAGTATTTTTAATTATTTTAATTTTGAAAAACAAAATCTCTGTGTGTGTGTGTGTGCGTGCGTGCGTGTGTGTGTGTGTGTGTGTGTGTGTGTGTGTGTGTGTGTGTGTGTGTGTGTGTGTGTGTGTGTGTGTGTGTATTTGCATGAGTTTTTTTATATGCACTTAGTTTGTTGATTGATAAGGCCCAAATGTGCGTCATCGATGTGCGATAAATGATCTTATTTTAATCTCCTTTTTATCAAGTTTGACTGCATTTTGCGACTTTTATTTGATCTCGTATAAGTTAGGATGTAATTGTCCATATTTTGTTGGATTTAGTTCTAATGTTTAAAAACTTTGTAACTCCTAACAAAGTGTGTGGAAATTCAGTTTTTGTAATAAAACAGGCACAATCAGTCAAAAGAACAAAGTATGAAGCAACCAACACATTTTTGGGAACATTGGATTCAATATGGCTTAGCTCCGGAACCTCCAAGATTAGTTTTGGAACTCCATCACATAGAAAAGGAACTCTATCACTTAGTTCTATCAACACCAACTGCACTATGATAATTCTTCACGGGAACTCCTCGTCTTATGATTATTTATTAATGCATGACTTTTAGTTTGGTGGATGTAATCTAGAAACACAACAAACATCACACAAGAATACCATAGACTATGATAAGAAGGAATGATGATAAATTTGAAATATCAGTGTAAATTATAATATTAACATGAAATTGTTACAATCTCACCCATGAGGTACTTCAATTATTCTTGACTTCACTTGCCTTCCACCAATACTATGGGAGAAACTTCACAATTACACCTCTTAATGGCTTCTTTAACACACCTTCAAAATGATGGCTTCCTTTACACACTTACTCATACAATATTTCGCACTACTTTTTTTTTTTGCTAAATGAGGGGGTGGCCTCTCTATTTATAGAACTTCCAGGCTTATCCATCTTATCTCTAAGATAGGATAAGAAATCCACTACGATGAATCATATTCCATACCTTAACTCTTATCTTTACATGTCAGCTTATCTTTTAAGATAAGATAAACCTTATCATTTCACATGGGTTCCACATTTTTAGACTTTTTACAAATTAAATACACAAAATATTTATGACCTCACTCCTTATCCTTATTACCAATATAATATTTCTAATTCCTAATCATGTAGATCCTACTTCTCCACTTATCCCAACTTTGACATTTTAACATTCTGGGACCACTTACAACAAATATTTACTTTTTACCACAACATTCCTATTGTACTTTTGACTATTACCGTACTATACATTATTGGCAAGCGTCGCATACGCAGTAGCACCGTTATCTTCTATTGGACGCTACTAGTAATTATACTTAACAACATTCTATTCCTAATACACACATTAATGAAATAGAAATTATGGAGGAAAATTTTAGTGTCGACATCTTCCCCTTTCCTAGATTCTACTCCTTCCTCGGAGTAGACTATCCTGGTGCTTGGAAAATCTTTAGCTTGTCGTGGTTGACCCATTTTGTAATGGGAGTGCCATCTAATTCCTCCAGTTGGTATGTACCATTTTCATGCACAACTGCTATTTTGTAGGGCCCCATCCATTTTGGAAGAAATTTTCTCTGTATTCTTTTTTTGTATCTCAAATCATATAGTAGGACTAAGTCATTCACATGAAATGGAGACCAACAGATCTTTTGATCAAATTATTCCTTCTGCTTCATTTTCTTCCTATAGCTTGTATCCTTCGCTATTTCCCTCATTTACTATAGCAAATGAAGATGTACCAACCTTTCTTTTACTGAATCACTTTCATCCATCCTTTCATTTTTCATAACTCTCACAATGGGAATATCAAACTCAATAGGAAGAACTAGATCAATGCCATAAGCCAATTGAAATGGGGAGTATCCTATTGCTGACTTTGATGTTGCCCTATATGCCCACAATGCTGCATGAATCATTTTATCCCACTTATGTACTGCATTTGTATCTTTTGCTCAAATTTGACACAACACAAAATTTGTTCGTTCCACCTGTCCATTTGTGCTTGGCTTGTATGTTGTTTTCTTCTATGCTTAATAGAAAACTTATTGACTAGTGCTTCTACCACCTCATTAATGAAGTTACTTCCTTAATACATTATAATTTCTAATGGGCAACAAAATCTAGTGACAATGCGTTCATATATGAACCTTGCCACTTCATCCATGGAAGCTATTTTCAATGGCCTAGCTTCAACCCACTTGGTTAAATAATCTGTGGCAACTACAATATACTTATTTTGGCGTGGGGTAGTTGGAAGTGGACCTACAATATCTATTCCCCACTTTTCAAAGGAACTAAGTGGAATAATAGGGCATAATGGAGTGATGAAGTCTTACGATTACCATGTGTTTGATAGATATCACATGTCTTACAATAATTATAACAATCCCTAAAAAGAGTGGGCCAGTGATAACTTGCATCCAAGATCCTTCTTGCTGTAAGTTGTCAGAGAAGTGCCCTCCACATGTACCATTGTGGAATTCTTCTATCAGCTCCTTCCCTTGATCACGTCTAACTACTCTCTTGTACTATCCATCAAGTCCTATTTGAAATAATACTCCATACGAGAATAGGATATGGACAAGCGACTTGAGTAATCTTCCTCTTATTCTTTACATTGGCACCATCGGAAACGTGAATTCATTCGAGATAATTCCAAATATCTATATATTCACTAGAGATTGTGTCGAGGGATAACAATTTGCATCTAGGAAATCATCATCATCACAAGATGAACCTAAACCATTATAGGCTCGAGAGAGTGCATCTGCATTGACATGCTTCTTTCCGTGCCTATCTATAATATCAAATTCAAATTCTTGTAGAAAAATTATCCATATTGCTATCCTCCCGATGGGTTAGGCTTATTTACAATATATTTTAGAGCACGATGATCATTCAACTATAAATTTCTGCCCTAGGAAGTAATTTCTAAACTTCTTTACAACAAAAATGATAGCTAGAGCCTCTTTTTCATTTACGGTATAATTTAACTCAAGAGCCTTTGCTCATTTGTCTACTCCCAAAGTAAAGCTGGATGTCCATTCCCATTTTCATCCTTTTGGCTCGAAGTACTTCCTAGTGTTGCATCGAGGCATTAGTGTACACAATGAATGGCTTGCTCCAATCTGGATTCTTTAAAAGCAGGTGAAGACACAGGGCTTCCTTGATTGTTTAAAATCTTCATGCGCCTTATTTCCTAGTTCATAAGTAACATCCTTCTTCAAGAACTGGGTTAGTGGGTATCGTGCAATCTTTGAGAAATTCTTGATGAACCTTCTATAGTAACCCACATGGCCTAAAAATGATCTCAACTTACTTCTATTCATAGGAAATGGTAACTCTTTGATTTTTGAAACTTTATCAGGATCGGTACCAATACCATCTCTGGATACAACATGTCCTAACAAAACACCTTTAGAACATCCAAAGACACACTTTGTAGGGTTTAGTGAGGCTTGTGCTTCATCTAACCTTTGAAATGTTGTCTCCATCTAGTGCGGGTGGTCCATCTTTCTCTCATAGATGCAAAAATCATCCGAAATACTCGATGGTGTTCCCAATGTAGGGTTCGAACACCCTATTCATCAAATGTTGGAGCGTTGGCGAGCATTACACAACCCAAAAGGCATAACTCTATAGCCAAACATTCCCCAAGGAGTAGTGAACATGGTCTTTAGATGATCTTTCTCGCTATACGATCTTGGTTGTATCCACTATATCCATCAGCAAAACTATAGCACTCCTGGCCAACTACTTTGTCCAAGATTTGATCTGAGAATGGAAGAGGGTAATGATCCTTCTTTGTTGCCTTATTGAGCTTCCTATAATCAACACAAATGCGTAGCTTCCCCTTCTTTTTTATTGAGATCACAATGGGAGAAACCCATTCTGAATTCTCCACAGCAAATATGAATCCTGCATTAAGCAACTTATCTATTTATTCTTTTACAGTCTTGGAAAAATTAGGATTCATTCTATATGGCATTTTCTTTATGGGCTTAGCACCATCTACCAACTCAATAGAATGTTCTACCCAACTTACTTGACAGAGTTCCTTATAATCAAAAGTGAATAGGTGTATG
This sequence comes from Taxus wallichiana var. yunnanensis, assembly GCA_018340775.1. Lineage (NCBI taxonomy): Eukaryota > Viridiplantae > Streptophyta > Pinopsida > Cupressales > Taxaceae > Taxus > Taxus wallichiana. The sequence continues at coordinate 170,160,303 of CM031237.1, forward strand.
TACCTTTGAAAGAGATGGAGGTAGGATTCCTTCTCACTCTCCATCATAGCATCACCAATCTTTATTTGTTGGAGATGATCATCAATTTCTTCTTCAGATAATTTTATGGGTTCATGAGTCGGTGTGACTAGAAGGATATCCATGACCAAAACATCAACCTCACTTTCTTCATCATCGTGTCCACTTCTTTGGTACTAGAGTAATCGAGAGAATGTCCAATCATGAGTTTTATCACTTGAATCCACGGGTTCTACCTTATGATGTCAAGAGGATCACATTTATCTTCACCCTCTCTCTGCCACGTCCAAGTGTCATGAAGCCTTCATCCCGGTAGTTTCTTGCATGAATCTCCTTAGCCATGGTCTTCCCAACAACATTGGGTAGTGCATGCAGCAGTACAATTTTTCATCACCTAAAAGTCTACCACACATACAACACCCATATGAGATATTGCCACATTTGAAACTACACCTTCTGGTTTAGTTTTCCCTTATTTAATGACCTTAACATAAGTGTTGAGGGTGATCAATTTTAAACCCAACATATTCATTCTGAGACTGGTCATTACATTAGCTGCTAGCATCTCCATCAACTAAGACATCATGAATTGAAATACCATTACATAATACATCAACTTATGGACCGTAGGGATCCGCCTCTACCTCCAAAATAGGGACCTCAACCTCCTTCCTTCGTCGAGCATTGAGTCCACTTCTCATCTCCCGTATCTTCTCGAAAGACTAATAGTTGACCATATGTAATATTTGCAGGCCTTTTGACAGATCTTCTAAGATGGAGTATGGTCCTTGTCCCTGTGAAATCATAAAATCCTGCACACCCAACTTTCTTCTCCTATGTTTCTTACTAGTTTCTCCTTTCATCTTCTTAGGATCATTTCCATCTTGGTTATCTTTTTCTTTCTTTCTTTTTGTTACAAACACATATACTTCATTATTTATACTCTTATCTACTAAATCAAAAGAATTCATAAGTGATTTTCCTTTATCATTATCTCTTGTACGGATGTAGAAGCTCTATCTGGACAATTATACTTATAATGACCCTTTTTATAACAACCATAACATACTGACTTCATAAATATTTCTTTTTGGACCTCTATCTCCTCCTGAGAACTAAATTCTTTTCCTTGAAGAAGATTAATAGTTAAATGGACCATCTTCTGGCAGATATTCATACTCGGTAGATGTACTAGGAGAGAGATTTGTGCTCACCGAGAGTTGTTTTGGATTATGGACCAAAGGTGTTGGTGTAGGCTCTACTTTAGCAACAATTTCTTTGGGTTCCTCTTCCATGCTTTCTTCTTACCTTCTTGCAATCTCCTTTGCTTGTTCAATGGTAGCTGAGTAGTGATACTTCACTCATTGTCTGATCTCTGGCTTCATCCCAAGAATGAAGTGCTTACATAGGAGATTATCCACATCATTCATCAACCCATCTACTAATCCTTCCTTCAGTATCTCGGGCATCGAGCTTCCTCCTTAGCTCTAGAACACGAGCATGATAATCCCTTATCTTCTCCTTCTCTCCTTGGGATACCTTTGTGATATCGATCATGAGATCTGCTTATTTCTAGTGTTCACCAAATTCTTCAAGAAAAATTTTAGTTAATAAATCCCATGAGTTTTCACATTATCACCTAGTGTTTCAAACAACCTAAGGGTGAACCATCCAAAAAGGTAGGAAAAATTTAGTCCATTGTTCCCTTCTTATAAGGCCATTACTGAATACAAGATCGTTTAAACTCTTGAATGAAAGAGGAATCATCTTCATTAGATTGGGTGAAACACAGGAATCTTCCCCATTTTCAAAAGTAACCATAGTGAAATACCAACCCACAAGTACAATCAACAAGACTTATGTGCAAAAATAATTAGAATCACTATAATAGAAAATAGAAATGACCACGGTAAACTATGGTAAAACTTGACTTACTGTAGTAAAAGCGACTTTACTATAGTAAACACTATTCATGATAAAAGTGAAATTCTGCGGTAAATACTATTCACGATAAAAAATGACTTTACTGCGGTAAATACTATTCATGACAAAAAGTGACTTTACCATGGTAACTACTATGCACAGTAAAAACAAGGTTACCCTCAAATGATTTCTGACTAAGTGGGAATATTTCTCCAGAAAATCCACCAACGAGGAATGATCAATGAATGGAACCAAAATGTCAACACCAATCCGACACTATGATAATTCTTCACAGAACTCCTCATGCTATCATTATTTATTAATGCACAACTTTTAGTTTGGTGGATGTAATCTAGAAACACAACAACAAACATAACACAAGAATACCATAGACTATGATAAGAAGGAATGATAATAAATCGAAATATTATTGTAGATCAAGGATTTCGCGCTTGTTACCTGTCCAAGTTAATGCACCAAACTAAACACAAAAACCCTGAAAAACTCCAATAAAATCGATACCTGATGGATAAGATCCGAAGATGTAGACGAATGAGGAAGCCGATGTAGATAAGACGGGCGCACACGAGCAATTCGCACAATAGATCCGAGTAACCTGCAAGACACCGATGCTTGCAGCGAGAAAAAAGCGGCGTTAAGAGATATTTAGGTGGGTGCCACGAGAAGCGGGTGCAGGAAGCGATAAGCTTCCTCGGCGGATGTCGATCCACGTTTTCAATTAAGAAAAGAAGCATACATGATAAAAGATGTAAGTAAAAAGCTAGATTTTCTGATTGCAGTAATAAGACAGAATCTAAACAGCAGACAGAAAGTACAGAAAACAGGGAACTATGAAATAATGCTGAATTTGTGTTACCTGTGTCCTTTTACCTGTCTGCAGGGAAATCGGCGTCGACTGGGTAGAATCGGCGTCGACTGATGTGGTCGGCGTCGATTGAGATGAATCGGCGTCGACTGGGTGAGATCGGCGTCGACTAAAGGCAGATCGATCAATCAGGGACTGTGCGATAAGATTCGGGAATTAGAAGGTGAATGTGGTCTGCTGGATGTGCCGAAGTTGGCGAGATACTGGAACAGAGTCACCAGATGATAGATGGTTGTGTGCGATGTTGACGTGATGTGGGCAGAGTAACGGTGCTCCTCTCAGGGATTGATTCGAGACAGGATCTGCCCTTACTTGACACCCTTGATGCTAAAAGATCTCTCTTTCTTACAGCCTGTGTCTCTCTCGCTCTCTGTTCATGCGTAAGTGCTTCCTTTTTTCATCTGTTCACTTTTTCGCTCTCTCTTCGGTCCTTAGAACTGAGTTCTGGACTTGCTTTTATAATCGGCGCCGCTCCTAGAAAATCGGCGCCGACCATATGGGTCGGCGCCGATCGCGGAATAGACTCCCGAGATGGCCAAAATGAGCGATTTCAAGAAAGATAAGACTTACCCTGAATACGGGAAATATCCCGCTTAGGGAAGAGGAAAAATAGATGTGATACATAGATAGAATAAATTTGGGGTAGATAAGTGATTAAGATGCATGGGAAGAAGCGTAATTAAATATTTAATATTTAATCACTCATGGGTAAGATATGATGGGGTGAATTAAATTTAGAGTAAGTGATTAAATCACAAATTGGATAATATCCCAAGGGGATAGTTGGTGACGTAAACGTGCCCCAGGTTACCCAAGCAAGTAAATGGATGAGAGGGACACTAAATTGAGTAACCAATTTTAAGTGTCTACATTTTGCCCCTTTTTGTCAAGTAACTTGCGATAAGCAAGGTTATGAGACAAAAACAAAGGGATGGAAGAAGGGAAGAATGTGTGATGATGTGATCCCCCTCAAACTAGGGATGGGATGGGTGATAGAACAAACGATCCCAAGTTTGAAAAAGGTAGATGAAAAATGCAGGATGCCCCAGTCGGATGTCTGGAGTAGATCTGATCATTGATGACGCATAAAAACAAATAAAAAGGCAGCAACCTAAGGAATTCACATTGGTAGGACAAACTAGACGGTCTCCTCATGAGACGACGTTAGAGCCTACAGACCCGCTTAACTCTAAGTTGTCAAAAAGTACGAGTGTCCCATGCAAAGGGAACAAACCCGAAATAGATGGTGATATCAAAAAGATGTGCCAAAAGGCAAAATTCAGCACACAACAATGATCAGATAGATAAGTAAGCCAAGCATCAACACTATGGCAAACAAATATGGAAAATCGGCGGCGACCAAATTAATCGGCGACGACTAAAACAAACGGCGTCGACCCAAAAAATCGGCGCCGACCAATCCAGGCACATATAAATATGCGAACGGAAAACGTAAACGATTTATTTTCAACGTGACGATTGATTCAGAGAGAGTCAGAATCTGATTTTGAGCGCCATGGAAGCCTCTGGGAGCGGTCAGAAGCGCAGGAGGACACGACCAGGGGTAAGTGGTCATTCTTGAACCCATTGTACTTGAAGTTTTGTTTTCATTGGATTTTTTTTTTTTTGTTTTTGGGAGGCCGGGGTCCGGTTTATGTCCGGACAGGCAGTCGGCGCCGATTGGTAGAATCGGCGTCGATTGTAGCCTGAGCGGCGTCGATTGATATAATCGGCGTCGACTCACATAGATCGACGCCGATTATGTTAAATCGACGTCGATTGGATAAATAACTTCTATGATGATAGAATTTTGTTTCGTATGTTCGGATTTGGGGAAATAAGAGACTAATTATGCTTTTGATGTCGTGGATGCAGGCACGAGAGGCTCTACATATGAGGGATGCCATTCCTGAGTTATTGGAGATGATTCTCCCTGATGTGACTGATGCAGATTGGCGACATTTAGAGCTAGCCGGGCTCGGGGGTTTCCGGTATTACAGACGAGTGCCACGAGATGTGGAGCTCATGCGGGCACTAGTGCGATGGTGGGACAGCCATACGTGCACTTTTTGGTTCAGGACGGGTGAGATGACCATCACCCATGAGGATATATTCAGGATTCTGAGACTGCCGATCACTGGGGACCCGATTGAGATCACACCGCGAGAGCAGCAGCAGAGGGCCCTAGTGCGATTATACAGAGACAGGGCAGATGACTCAGAGATAGTATCTGGGGCAGTGAGGATAGCCTCACAGTACAGGCAGGATAGCCCTCGGAGTAGGCGGATAGCCTTGATTCAGATGGCTATCTCCTACTTTGCCCTGCCAGATTCAGGAGGTGGGAGATTCCCATTGTTACTGTTAGACTGTGTTTGCGACATCCTGCAGTACAGACAGGTTTTTGCCTTCGCTGATGCCCTGATAGCTCAGATATATCATGAGCTATGGATGTACACCACTGGCCGGAGGACAGGGATTGACGTCAGTTTTGTGCTCCATTGCTGGGCATATGAGCACATAGCGGTGATCAGGCCATCCGGGCTTCCTTGGATGCCAGCAGGAGTGGGAGGGATTGATTATGGATTTCGGAGATGGCGGGCTGACATGGCCGTAGGGGATACAGGTAGATCGGCCGAGTGGTACTCTGAGCGTTTCAGGACGCTGACACCAGATCAGGTCATCTGGAGGCCATATCGGGCATTTCCGACATGGGCTGGTCAGGATGCCCACTTGGTAGCATTGAGACGGAGCCGGGTGGTCAGGGGCCGTAGGCCGGATATGTGGGAGCGAGTCCCGTTTATGCGGATATTGAGGCAGTTCGGCCTAGTACAGACAGTGCCGACCACCTACACGCCATATAGGCGGGATAGCAGGGAGACGGATTTGCCGATTTTGATCCCGGCAGACCCATTGAGAGAGGCCCCACCCTCTACAGACAGCGATGATGACGCAGGGGTAGATGAGGGTTACGCAGCATGGTATGACACCGAGCTACCACGACATCTCCCGCCATCTATAGATGCTGACGAGGAGGACATAGCTGCGATGCTGGATAGACTAGAGGGAGAGCATGCCACCCTTACACAGACACATCAGGTAGCTCTGGAGGAGATCAGGGCTTTGACAGAGGAGAGGGATGCCCTGATTGTGGAGAGAGACACCGCTCGCCAGGAGCGAGATATAGCGATCCAGCAGAGGGATCGCTACTTTCGACATAGGGAGGCCCTCAGGGCCAAATATGGAGAGACCGGTGCCACGTCAGAGTCCGGTACACAGGGCACGACCCCAGGAGGAGCACCACCAGCAGCGCCAGCAGGCCCAGCAGCACCAGCAGCATCGTTACGAGCACCGGGTACTGTGAGCCTGAGCACATACCAGTCTCTCCTCGCTGAGGTGAGATACTATGAGGATGCCCTAGCGCAGCATGCCCCAGATGTGCCTCGGTACGGGGCGAGGAGGAGAGCAGCGACGGCTACAGCGAGCGGAGCCTCAGGTGGTGGGAGCACTGGGAGAGATCGAGGTGCGCAGAGACCTCCAGCAGCAGGTGCATCGAGCTCGATAGGCGGCGGCCAGGAGAGACAGCCAGGTGCAGAGGAGGGTGGAGGAGATAGTGTCCTCCATGCATCGGACTTTACTATATAGAGATTGATAGATTTTGTATCTGTATAGTGATGTAGCCTCGATTGGAAGGCATTGTATAGATGGCTTGATTGAAAGCCACCCATTTTTGTACAGACACACATGTATACATAGATTCATCATGTTATTTGTCATATAATTGTACTCATGCTTTTAATTTTGATATACATGGATAGATGGATATAGATATAGACTGATAGAGGATAAAATAGATGTGATTGGATAGATATAGACTGATAGATGATAGAAATAGATGTGATTAGATAGATTGATATGTGGATATAACTTTGATAGATGGATGTGATGTAACTTGGATGTACATGTGTTTGATGTATGGATTAGATATAGATAGATGTAATGTACCTTGGATGTACATATTTTTCGATATTTTGATGGATAGATAGATGGATGTGTTTGATGTATGGATGTAATTTTAATGAGAAATGAATACAGATAGATGTTTTGATAGATAAGATGAATTTAGATAGAAGATAAATTTTGATTGAATTAACATGTGAAATGTCAATTTAACTGGATGCAAGACAAAGAAATGGGGAATACTCTTTGCAAGAGCCAAAGATGTAAATGGAAACAACCTTGACTTAGAAGAGAAGATACTCGGATAAGAAAAAAAAGATAAGTCGGACTTCCAACCGACCATAGATAAAATCCAGATAGGAAACCGAAAGACCAAGCATACAAGGCCCTATATAAGATTAAAATAAACCTGACACTAACTAGTCGCAAACCAGATCTAGGATAGAAACGGAAAGAAAAGTAAGTATCTTGTCGGAATTTACAAGGGACAGAATACATGTCCATAGTAGGAAAATAGGATTCTCCATATGATCGACAAAAGGTCTTAAATCTCAGCTTCATGATTTTGGCAGAAAAGCAAACTGATCAATGCGGGAAGTTTGCTTGATATGGAAAGACTGATCGATACGGGAAGTCTTTCAGTGATGCTAAAAAAGTGTATAAACTGATTAAAAGACTGATCAAGAAGCCTTGAATATTTCTTTGAGGAACAGCCGTCCTTCAAGGGAGCGGTCTGTATTTTGAATTTTAATGATAGCCATCCTTCGAGGGTATGGTCTATATTTTTAGAATTTTTGATAATAGCCATCCTTCGAGGGCATGATCTATTTTCTTTTTGATTCACTTGATAATGTATGGATAGCTGTCCTTCAAGGGATCAGTCTATCTTTTGGATAGCATCTTTTTTTTTTTTTTTTTTTTTTTGAAACTCTTCTTGGAAGAAGCTGAGTTTAGACCTAGATAGATCAGATGGAGGGGAAGAGAACATAGAAGAACATGCACTCATGCCCCGAGTAGATCCGATTAAGATAAGTACTTGGGACGGATGAAGTGGTGATTAAGGTATTCCTACCATGAGGAGGAACATATCCAAAAGAAACGTGCAATGAGTAGAGCCGCGATACTCATATTTAAGGTAAACGAGGCAATAGGCGGAGAACCACACAATTTCGAATCACCACGAAAGTAGATGACTGGTTATTAGGACGGATGAAAGATCTGTGTTGCGACTAGATTTGTGTAAGATAGATTTTAACAGTAGAAGGGCCGTAAATGCAAAGCATTAAGAGGTTCCGCTTCAGGTATACCATCCATGGAAGATAAACGATAAGCCCCAGACCCATATTTATGAGTGATAATGTACGGGCCCATCCAGTTGGGAGCAAACTTACCCCGCTGACTTCTTTCGAGTGTAGTGACATTTTGATTTTCCTTAAGAACAAGGTCACCAATTTTGAAGTCACGGTGTTGCAAGTGCTTGTTATAAGCACGCTTGACACGTTCAAGATAGACCTGATGATGCTCAAGAGCGTTGAGACGCCGCTCATCTAATAATTCAAGTTGTGCTAGATGATTTTGACGATAATCCTCGCCGGAGACAAATTCTCACGAGAGAAACACGGAGAGATGGGATTTGGACTTCCAAAGGAAGGACAGCCTCGAGACCCATAGGCGAGAGAGAAGGGAGTAGCACGGTAGGGAGTGCGAATGCTAGTCCGATAAGCCCAGAGAGCAAAAGGGATATGTAAATGCCAATCCCTACCAGCTCGACTAGTTACCTTTGCGAGGATATTACGCAAAGTTTTATTGGACGCTTCGGCCTGACCATTAGCTTGAGGATAGTATGGAGAAGAAAAACTGAGCTTGATGTTGAAAGCGTTGCAGAGATTCTGCAAATCAGCGTTCTTGAAAGACTTACCATTATCTGTGATGAGCTTATGTGGAATGCCAAAGCGACAAATGATGTGTTGATAGACGAAATCAACTATGGGTTTAGCCTTTGTTGAAGAAAGAGGGATAGCTTCTACCCACTTAGTAAAGTACTCAGTGGCAGTAATGATAGAATGATAGCTATTTGTGAAAGCGGGGATTGATGAGACCAATAAGATCAAGACCCCACTGCGAAAAAGGCCACAAATCCGCCGCAGGTTGCAAAGCTTGACTAGGGATGTGTGTGAGATTGGAATGTTGCTGACACTTGACGCATTTCTTAGTGTATTCACAACAATCTCGATTAAGAGAAGGCCAATAATATCCCAAACGTAAAATGCGCTTGGCTACAGCTAAGCCACTAAAATGTCCACCACAGATACCGTCATGGACCTCCTGGATGGCTTTAGATGATTCACGGGTTTTGAGGCACCGAAGCAAAATACCATCAAAGCCGCGTTTGTAAAGAAGGCCGCCTAGAATAGTATAGCGATTGGCGCGTTGGATAAAAGACCTTCTACCATTGGAAGTCAGATCTGGAGGAAGCACCGAATGAGATAGATAATCAACTATCTGTTGATACCACTCATCCTGAGTATGGGTTGTGACAGCATTGATCGAAGTTAGTTGCTCAAGATGAGATGGTTGATCTAATCGTTGCACAGCCACATAAAGACGCGAGTCTTCGGTAAAAGGTGGGATAAGTGAGGCTAATGAGGCCATTGTATCTGCGAATCGATTTGCAGTGCGAGGAATAGCTTGGATAGTGAACTTATCAAAAGATTGGAGTTGAACGAGAACGATATCACGATATTTTTGAAGGATATCATTTTTGCATTGATAGACGCCCGTGACTTGATTAACGATGAGTTCAGAATCACCGAAGATGTCAATATGACGAGCGCCGAGATTAATGGCATTTTGAAGACCTAAGACAAGAGCTTCGTATTCAGCCATATTATTGGTGCACTCAAAGTTCAACTTGTGTGCGACTGGGATAGGCGTACCCCAAGGAGGAATCATCACAAAACCTGCACCTCCCCCTTGCTGGCATTTGGATCCATCAAAGAAGAGCTTTACTTTAAATGGAGATAGACCAAAATCAATTTGTTGGATATTTTCATCGGGGAATTGAGCAGGGGGGTCTTGAGTGTCCGGAAGAGGAGCATCAGCTAATTGATCTGCAATAACCTGACCCTTGATAGACTTTTGCGGGATAAACTCGAGGTCAAATTCTGTCATGAGCATAAGCCAACGAGTGATACGATCATTGTGATAAGGCTTTGCATGAATCGTCTTAAGTGGATTGACACTTGTGACAATGTAAGTTTTGTGATTAAGGAGGTAATGACGAAGCTTAGAAGTTGCGAAGAAGAGAGCACAACATAGTTTTTCAGCTTCGAATGCGTGTCTCATACTACTCATGGAGGGTGCAGTGATGTAATAGACAGCTTGTTCTTTACCACAAGTGTCCGATCGAAATCATGGCTCCCGAGCATGGTCGATCACGAGAGATATAAAGATAGAAAGGCTCCCCCTCGCGTGGAGGTGTAAGCACAGGTGGAGAAAGAAGATAAGCTTTGAGATCATCAAAGGCCTTTTGGCAATGCTCATCCCATTCAAAATGAACATTCTTACGGAGGAGATGGTGAAAAGGTTGACAACGGTCCGACAATTGGGAGATAAAAGCAGCCTTGATTTGGCGAAGACGTCCTTGGAGGCTGCGGAGTTGCTTTAAGTTAGAAGGGGAGGCATCTCAAGGATAGCTTTTATTTTGCGGGGTCCACTTCAATACCCCTAATGAAATGATAAAACCTAAAAGTTTACGGTGAGAATGCCAAACACGCACTTAGATGGATTTAAGCGAAGACAAAAGTGGATAAGCCTCTCGAAAAGAGAGTGCGAGGATGAAAAGATGATCTTGACGACGTTTGGATTTACCGAGGAGATCGTCAACGTAATCCTCCACAGTTTTGTGTAAGAGATCATGGAAGATGTAGGTCATTGCTCGTTGATAGGTTGCTCCTGCGTTCTTAAGACCAAAAGGCATGACACGATAACAAAAGGTCCCCCAAGGAGTTATGAAAGAAGTCTTATGTTGGTCTTCTGGTGCGATGAGAATTTGATTATATCCAGAGAAACCATCCATAAGAGAAAGCATCTCATGACCCATGATTAAATCTACGAGTTGGTCGATATTAGGTAGAGGAAAATCATCTTTTGGACAAGCAAGATTAAGATCCCGGAAGTCGGTACAAATTTGAATTTTCCCAGTAGCTTTAGTTACTGGTACTACATTGGACACCCATTGTGGATAATCGATGGGTTGGATGAAGTTAGCGAGAGCAAGCGCCGTAATTCTTCTTTAACAAGAAGGGCTACTCTAGGGTGCATTTTACGTAATTTTTGCTTAACTGGTTTGATGTTGGGAAGAGTAACGATATTGTGGACCACAATATCGGGATCGAGTCCTGGCATATCCTCGTATGACCAAGCAAAGGCTTGGCGATGTTTGGAAAGAAAAGTGGTAAAATCTCCTAACTCCTGTGGATTAAGGGATTGGCCGACCTTAATGATGCGAGGGTCTTCAGAAGTCCCTATATTAAGGTCGATAGTGGCCTCGTTGAGAAGCGTAGACGAGTCAGAAGGAATAGTCTTGGGAAGATATGAATCCTCTGCCCCCAGATAGGTGAGGACGGAATCGTCATCCACACAGTGGATAGTGTTGATAGTAGGAGAATCGTCTCCAACTATTTCAGGGAAGATTAATGGTATAGAAGCGGACCGATTGTTAGTCTCATAGGCTAACGGCCCTAAGGAAATGGTATTGATCAAAAAAAAAAGTTAGACGGGATGGAAATGTCGTCGTCCACATCAAGTGATGTTTCTGACTTAGCGGGAGAAGATGGTTCCTCAGTAGGAAGAGGCTCATCAAGAATAGTGACGGTGGCTTTTGAAAGGGGTTTAAATCCTAAACCAAATTTTTGATGTGGCATGAGAGTGGGAATGGATGTGAGGTCATGTATACCTTGTTCATATTTTCCCAGGCCAAAGCCTTTCCACGCGCATCGATATAGATAAGTTTTTGCAAACGTGGGATTCTGTAGATAATCAAACCCTGTTAAGTAAGGTTTGGTCCTAGGAGGAGAATCTGGGCGATAGTGAGGCGTATCAAGACCACCGTAGATGAAATTAGTCTGTTGATTGGGCAGACCAATGGTGACGATGCGGCCAGAGACTGGTTGATATTCGGAGTTGTTTATGCGGTCTACCATACTCATTAGGTTTGAGATGGGCATCGAAAAGAAAAGAGAGGAAGCTCTCTAGTGAGAAACGCTGTAATGTCTCTTCTAGATTTTGTAAATCCGGTAGTTTGGTTGCGGTATGGAAGAAGATGAGGCCGTCAGAGAACATGCATTTTCTTTTAAAGGGGCGAGATCTTGTGGTCATGTCGCATTGTGCGGAAGGAAAAGGATCTCTGGATGAGTATATATTTTGCCCTCATATTGATATTTTAAGCATCGATGGAGGGTGGATGGGACACAATGCATTGCGCGAATCCGAGGAGCGTCGAGGATCATATTATAGTGGAATTTTCCTTCGACAATGTAGAAGAGTTCATGAAGCGACTTCTTACCTACTCGAATGGGTAAGACCACGATTCTAAAGTAATTGCTAGCTGATCGTTAAATGATCGAAGGGCGAAAGGCGGGGTGACACTACATTCTTTGGTAACTTAAGTTGCTCAAGCGTGTGCGAGGAGATGACGTTGAGTGCAGCTCCACTATCGATCATAACACGTTTTAAGGTAGTGTTATTGATTTGGGTGTGATAAAGAGGGGAGCCTCGAATCCTCACGAAGAAAGAGGAGGAATTTCGAATCTTCAAAAGAAATGGCGGTTGATGGTCCATTCAATCCAACAACCAACTCGAAGAAGGCAGGGCTCATCGGAATTCACTGCGATGCGGCACGTAGATTATCGATTAGAAACTGGCGATGTTGTGGAAGAGGATTGGATGAGGTCAAAAAAGAGACATTTTGACCGGAGCACAGGTGAGTTGTTTCATAACACTCTCCTCAGCGAGACATGGGAACTTGAGCCGAGGTGCAAGCACGAATAGAGACCCTGGGTCGTGGGGCTGATGAGGAAGGAGAAATGCCTTCAGGGGCTGCAGAAATGACAACCCGTGGTCGAGATGCTGAAGATGAAGATGGGTTATCATAGTGTTGGGTTCTAGTGGCGATATGGATTGTGTCAATTTGAGAAGGTGGAAGATCAAGTGGAGTGGAACCACTAGAGGTCTGAGTGGATCGTTGGGGCTCAGATGGGGCTAAGGTGACAGGAGGTACTTGTTCCTCCTCCTCCAGCAAAAGATCGCTTTCTTCCAAAAGGTTGTTCACAACAGCTTGAAGAGCTTTACATCCCTCAGTATCATGACCCGGGGTACGGTGGTAAGCACAAATCAAATCAGAGTTAAACCAGGTAGGTTTCACTCCTTTAGGGTTATAAGGTTTAATCGGAGGAAGGGTTATGGATGAAGATTGGATAAGTTGATGAAGGATTTCGGTGTAGAATCCGGTAGACGAAGATGAGGACAGAGATGATGAAGGTGGTTCTTTTACATTAACCGACTGCCGAGGTAAAAGAACTTGCATGTTAGGTTTAACAGTCTTTTTAGGGATCCTCTTATTTGTTTGGACATTTGGAGGAGCAGTCTTGGGCACTTGAGATGGGAGTAAGTGAGACATGATTGACTTTGGTGGAGGAGGAGCCCCTAAAATAGATTTTGAAGATGATGGAGATGTGACAAATTTTGCGGTCTTTGGAGACAAAGGGGGTTGCTTGGTCGAATTTACTGATGATTTAGATAATGTCGATTTAGATGAGGAAGAAGCTCCCAAAGTAGGTGTAATCGGAGGAACATAGAGTGCCTTGGTTTTTGGTAGTGAAGATGATGATCCTGATAGAAGAGGTGACGTCTTTTTAGTAGGTAAGTCTACTTTTCGGGGTATTGGTGAAGAATGTGTTGTAGAAGAAGATGATGGCTTTGATAAGTGTGTAGAAGAAGACGCCTTCTCAGCGGGCAAATCCAATCGTTTATGAGGCGTAGAGAGAGATTTTTGTGGAAGAGCACCAAGAGTCTTGATGGTCCGAAATATGGGTTTTCCTTTTTCAGGGATGGTGACAACTTCAACGGCATAAGGTGATTGTAACCTTTTCGGGGGGAGCAAATGGGGAGATACTGATGGTGTAATGTTAGATTTTGGTTGTCTCGGTTTAGGTTCCGGAACCGAGCGTATAGGTGTTGGTACTACTTCTTTTGATTTTTCTTTAATAGGCAAAGTAACATTAGTGATGGAAGAAGGGGGTGATGAAGAAGCAGTTCCTTGCGAAGGGACTACTTCTGATGCAGTAATCATGGGTGAAACTACTGTAGGAAAAGAGATAGGAAGGGTCAAAATCGAAGACGCTTCCGTCGAAGTCGGCACAATTATAGGTACGTTCACCAAGGGCATAGTTGCAGCGGGAATGGGAGCAACAGAAGTAGATGTGTCTGCAGTGGAAACTCGAAGGGATGTAATTGCCTCGAGTATTGAAAGAATGTCTGACGATGAGACAGATGAGGATGACACTGTCTCGGGTATGGATGGAAGGTCAGACAAAGGAGCGGAGAGAGATGACTCCGTGCTTAGTAATGTAGGAATATTCAAAGACGGGCTATCTGAAGATGGTGGAGTTCCAGTGATTGATGAAGTGGAAGGAGGTTCTGATTCGATTGATGTGTTCGCAGATGGCTTGGTTTCAGAAGAAGATTCTTCAGTAGAGATGAAGTTGATAGTGTGGGTGTTTGGTTTTTGAGACTCTGAAGCATTATGGTTCGGGGCATGATTGGGAAAAGGTTGTTTAAAAACATCGAGTGCCTGATTTGGGGGAGCATTTGGGTTATCCAGAATGAGCTCGCCTTTATCGATGAATTTGGACAAGATTTTGAAAGTCTGACATCGTTCAATGTCATGACCTTTGGTTCTATGATAAGGACAGAAATCATTTTCCCTATACCAGAATGGGCGTTCTCGGCTTTCATCAATATCCCTAATGGGGGGAAGTTCGATCATGCGAACTTCCAACATTTTTTCTAAGATAGAGGCATATGATTCCCCCAATGGAGCGAAGGATCGAGATGATGAAGTCCCTTTTCGAGAAGATGAGGAGTCTCTTCGTGGTGTTTGATTAGGAGTGTTATCGGCTCGTGATGCTTTTAATACGATAGCGTTGGTGGATCCTTGATTTTTGTCTTTAGAAGGGGAAGAATTTGGTTTGGTAAACCGAGAAAAATCTGGTTTAGATTTAGAGCGAAGTTTTAGCTTCCCTTGCTCAATGGCGTGAGATTCAAGTTTGCGTGCCATCGTGAAGGCTTCTTCAAAGGTATGAAAAGTTTGGA
This sequence comes from Taxus wallichiana var. yunnanensis, assembly GCA_018340775.1. Classification (NCBI taxonomy): domain Eukaryota; kingdom Viridiplantae; phylum Streptophyta; class Pinopsida; order Cupressales; family Taxaceae; genus Taxus; species Taxus wallichiana. Next base: position 170,175,460 of record CM031237.1, read on the forward strand.
TCCTTAAAGTGGAAGAAATGTGATTAGCACAAGATCGAGTAAACAACTCGATTTGTTGGGATTGAGGAAGGGAGAAAGACAATTGGTTGATTATCCCTCTCCAACGAGCGACAAAGTCTGCAATAGACTCATCATCGAATTGGCGAATGTTATAAAGATCTGTGATCGAGATCTTATGCGCGATATTTATTGAAAAGTTTTCAACAAACATCTGGGCCAATTGAGAGAAAGAAAACAAGGAATGTTGAGGAATGTTATTGTACCAGTCTAAAGCAGGACCTGCTAGAGACATAGGAAAGGTACGGAGCATAAGCTCCTGATCTGGACTATGAGGTAGCAAGCATGTTTGAATGCTCGCAAATGTTGTTGAGGGTCTTCCCGACTATGAAATTTTGAAAATTTAGGAAGTTCCCATTGGGGAGGATAAGGCTTGAAAGCCACTGAGGGGTGAATGGGTTCATTACACACTTCTTCAAAGGAGTATGAAGGACGAACCCCTTTTGTGGAGGCTTCCAAGTCTGTGATTTTCTTGAAGAGAATTTGAACCACGTCAGATTGAGGAGGAGGCACATTGGTATGTCCTACATAAGAAGCAAATGGTGGATGTTGTTGAGGTGTCAACGGGGGATTCATCTGTTGATGGATAGGATGATAAGAGGAATAACCAGGTGTTCTGGGTGACACCGGGTGGGGTATTTGCTGTGAAGTAGCTTGCGTATAGGCAGGCTGTGGGATAATAAGTGATTGAGAAAATGAAGGTTGGATGACGGATGGAGCCTGTGATTGGTGGACTCCTATGTTTGTTGATTGGATCGGGACAGATTGAGGAACATGAGTGCCGACTTGATTGGACATATTGGGGAACAAGACCTGAAAGGGGCCTTCTACTGCCGGATTAGGTATTAAGGGTGCCGATGTTAGAGGATGGGCGAAGGTCACAGTTTCTGGAACATTGGAAGAAAGACCCCTAGAGGGCGAGAAGTAGAGCCAGCGGCTATTCAGAGGGTTGGCTCATGAAGAGTCTTGACCAGGACATGATGGAGGCATAGATGAATTAACAGCAATATGCGGGTGTGCAGACGCATTCATTATAGCCAGGGCAGAAGGCCTCTCAGAAGTAGGTTGTGGAATATTCGAGGTAACTGCGGTGTTAGGAATAGGTAAGACTATTTGAGAACTAGTCGATATGGTAGGTGGAAGAGAAAAGGGAGGCATAGGGGCCTCGCCCTTCTCCGTGACTCGAGGCAAGAGAGATGATGCAAACTGCTCTACAAAGGCCTGGGGTGATCCACGAGGATAATCGTACACTTGTTGGATTGGTGGTCCTTGATCAGATATTTGAATAGACTTGTGTACTAGGTAGTCCATGAGGGCTATCGGATTGCGGTCGAGGAATGCCTGGAATTCAGGATCCCCGCGGGGAACATACTCCGAGCCAGATGATATTTCCGAAGGACTAGGGGAAGCTGGACGTGATGGGATTGCTTTGGCTTGATAGAAAGGATTATATGACCAGGATGGGGAACCAACTAACAGCGGTCCCGAGGAAGATTGGGGGGGTGCCGAAACCTCCACACTAGTGGTGATCTCGGAGGAAGAAGGAACCAGTTGAGCCATTCTTCTAGATTGTGACCGAGTGATAACCGTCATAAACATGCAGAAAAGAAGATTGACCTAACTAATGCACAGACAATTCAAGCAGCGCAAGTGATTATCTCCTTTAAATTTTGATGCTTTTAAGAAAAGAAAATGTTAGGAAGGCTTTTAGAGCGGGAACTACTCGAGATAGCCAAACTAAGGATGGTTTGGGTAATGTTTGGTGAGGAGTCGAAGGCACTTGATAAAAAAGACCGTGCGTGGCTTGATATAGGGGCCTACCCCGCACTTCACACCACCATTGCGATAAGGGAGTCGGGTGCTTTGCCAATATATACCAAAATCTTTCGTGAATTTATAGCGCGGCCTGAGTACCGCGTAGGCTCTTCCTCTTGGATATCACTTCCAAGTAGGCGAGGCCAAGGAAGGAATTTTGTTTAAATGCTTTATACCTAGTGATTTTGGCTTTGTGTGCAAGGGTGAAAAATAAAAATCAAATAGTGTCACTACCGATTTTGATCAATTTTCCAGCCTAATTAAAACTAGATGAAAAACATGCAGCAATGACAAAGGAAAAGTTCTTTTTAAGCACTTAAAAACGAAGTGTTTGATTTCGATGAAGACAAGTCAAACAGATTCTTTCCCAAATGCGATTAAGTTCTTTTTAAGCACCAAAAATTGAAGTGTTTGGATGTGATATGCAACCGACAAAGAAATCCTAAAAAGGAGAAAACACCGTAAAAGAGGAATACCTGTAGATTTAGCTCTCCAAGGTGTGTGGACTTCAAAAAGCGCGTTGTTGAGCTCTTCCCCTCGAACAATCCCACGAACAAGCAAAGTGCTCCGCAAGAAGAGGTTAAGCAAACACCGAACAAAAATCCAGAAAGATATATCCGGATAATGGTGAAACGAAAAATTTCTATTCTAAGAAAATAGAAAAATTTCAGAATAACGATTCCGCATAAAAAGCAAGATTGGAATGATGAAAAGAGATGCTCAAGCAGAACTGATAGAAATCAGTGAAGAAAAAGAACAAAGCTCAAAACTAAAAAAGAAATGAACTTACCAATAAGGGACTTTGGTTCAAGTCCCACCGGGCGTGCCAGAATGTAGATCAAGGATTTCGCGCTTGTTACCTGTCCAAGTTAATGCACCAAACTAAACACAAAAACCCTGAAAAACTCCAATAAAATCGATACCTGATGGATAAGATCCGAAGATGTAGACGAATGAGGAAGCCGATGTAGATAAGACGGGCGCACACGAGCAATTCGCACAATAGATCCGAGTAACCTGCAAGACACCGATGCTTGACAGAAAAAGACGGCGTTAAGAGATATTTAGGTGGACTGCCCGAGAAGCGGGTCCGGGAAGCGATAAGCTTCCTCGGCGGATGTCAGTCCACGTTTTCAATTAAGAAAAGAAGCATACATGATAAAAGATGTAAGTAAAAAGCTAGATTTTCTGATTGCAGTAATAAGACAGAATCTAAACAGCAGACAGAAAGTACAGAAAACAGGGAACTATGAAATAATGCTGAATTTGTGTTACCTGTGTCCTTTTACCTGTCTGCAGGGAAATCGGCGTCGGACTAGGTAGAATCGGCGTCGACTGATGTGGTCGGCGTCGATTGAGACGAATCGAATCGGCGTCGGCCCAGGTGAGATCGGCGTCGACTAAAGGCAGATCGATCAATCAGGGACTGTGCGATAAGATTCGGGAATTAGAAGGTGAATGTGGTCTGCTGGATGTGCCGAAGTTGGCGAGATACTGGAACAGAGTCACCAGATGATAGATGGTTGTGTGCGATGTTGACGTGATGTGGGCGAAAACTTGGTGCTCCTCTCAGGGATTGATTCGGACAGGATCTGCCCTTACTTGACACCCTTGATGCTAAAAGATCTCTCTTTCTTACAGCCTGTGTCTCTCTCGCTCTCTGTTCATGCGTAAGTGCTTCCTTTTTTCATCTGTTCACTTTTTCGCTCTCTCTTCGGTCCTTAGAACTGAGTTCTGGACTTGCTTTTATAATCGGCGCCGCTCCTAGAAAATCGGCGCCGACCATATGGGTCGGCGCCGATCGCGGAATAGACTCCCGAGATGGCCAAAATGAGCGATTTCAAGAAAGATAAGACTTACCCTGAATACGGGAAATATCCCGCTTAGGGAAGAGGAAAAATAGATGTGATACATAGATAGAATAAATTTGGGGTAGATAAGTGATTAAGATGCATGGGAAGAAGCGTAATTAAATATTTAATATTTAATCACTCATGGGTAAGATATGATGGGGTGAATTAAATTTAGAGTAAGTGATTAAATCACAAATTGGATAATATCCCAAGGGGATAGTTGGTGACGTAAACGTGCCCCAGGTTACCCAAGCAAGTAAATGGATGAGAGGGACACTAAATTGAGTAACCAATTTTAAGTGTCTACAATCATTAAATTATAATATTAACATGAAATTGTTACAATCTCACCCATGAGGTACTTCAAGTGTTCGACTTCACTTGCCTTCCACCAATACTATGGGAGAAACTTCACAATTACACCTTGTAATGGCTTCTTTAACACATCTTCAAAATGATGGCTTCTTTTACACACTTACTCATACAATATTTCTTACTACTTCTTTTTTATGCTAAATGAGGGGGTTGGCCTCTCTATTTATAGAACTTCTAGGCTTATCCATCTTATCTCTAAGATAGGATAAGAAATCCACTCTGAAAAATCATATTCCATACCTTAACTCTTATCTATACATGTAAGCTTATCTTTTAAGATAAGATAAACCTTATCATTTCACATGGGTTCCACATTTTTAGACTTTTTACAAATAAAATACACAAAATATTTATGACCTCACTCTGTGTCCTTATTACCAATATAATATTTCTAATTCCTAATCATGTAGACCCTACTTCTCTACTTACCCCAACTTTGACATTTTAACATTACCGGACCACTTACGACAAATATTTACTTTTTACCACAACATTCCTATTGTACTTTTGACTATTACCGTACTATACATTATTGGCGGTGTAAAATGCAGTAGCCGTTATCTTCTATCGGGACGCTACTACTAATTATACTTAACAACATTCTATTCCTAATACACACATTAATGAAATAAAAATTACGAGAGGAAAATTTTAGTGTTGTGATTTGAAACCTTGAGTAATTAGTTCGGAACTCCGACACTTAGTTCCAAAACTCCTGCGCTTAGCTCCGGACATTTCACAGTTAGTTCCGAGAATAGTTCCCTTTTGTCTTGAAAATTCTCCAAAGTTCTATAATCAATGCGAATCTATGTATTTTGAAAACATCCGGTGTGAGATAAATCAATGGGCCTTCCAATCAGGAGTAGATCAACATATTTTTGATTCTTCGTACCCCATAAATATGTATGTAGGATCGACATAACTATGTTTCTAGCAAGGTTCCTATATTCCACATCTACTTTGAGAACTATTACATTTCACGGAAACCTATTGATATATGGACAACTATTAAGAACTTGTGATTGTAAATGCATCTTCAGATGATGAAATATATATAAGGACTGTAGATATATTAGATAATAGATTATATATATGATAGACATACATTGAAGTTTGTAAGACAAAAAAAGGAGTTAATGTCTTAGGTATAAATGGAGGTTAGGTTGCCTCAAGTAGGGTTGAAGGTGATCCCCCTCAAACTACGAACTAATGAGGTTGAAAAATTAGTCGGGAGTAGTTTGATAAATAGGTGATTGATGAAAGTGAGGATCAGTAGGTAAGGGTATGATCATTTTGGGTAATGGGAAATGATCATATTGGGTAATGGGTAATGGTCATATTGGGTAATGGGTAATGGAAATCAAATGCACACACACGTATAGATTGTGATACGGTACTAGGAGGAAGAGCTTGTAAACTCTACGTTTTCAAAAGGGTGATAGGTTTATCCAAACGAGGTTGAAGTGATTCAGGTATCCAAGGTATAGGATATGGTCATGAAGTACAATGAGGTCCGGTGTAGGAATAGGTAATAGGTTTTGTTCCATGACACCAAAGGTATGGTCGGGATAAACATCATGTCATTAGGAAAGGTAAGGTCATTAGGCTAAACAAAATGGGTAACAACATCGCAAGGTATAACGAGTACATAAATTTAAATGTCACGAAATGTGATTCAGTCGGAGTAATGTAAGTTAAGGCATAGGTAAGGCCAAGGTATAGGTAAATAACATGTCCCTAAACACAATTAAGGAAATGTATATGTAATGTAGGCTTGTGGGTAGGGTGTAATAGGTGTTGGTAAGGTCAAAAGTTGTTGGATCAATAATGGTTTTAGGAAGAATGGGCATGGGGTGGGTCAAATGGTTTTGTATGGATATTTTACCATTATTTATATTTTTGGTATATATATTGTCTTGCATCTTTGAAAGACGTGAGATTGTACACGAGTGTTTTTGAGGTACTAATATTTATTGTATATATGTGTATATATGTACTGATACACAGACTCTCCCATTTATATAGTTGATTATGTTGACTGGATGGATGATGTACTCATTTTTAATTTCCATTGTTATTGTGTATTATGGAAATGAGTTGAATTAGGCATGATTGAGTCGAGGTCATGTAGGCATGATTGATTCAAGTATATGCATGGTGGAGTTTAGGTGAGTTAGGTAGTCAAGGTCATGTAGGCATGATGGATTCAGGTATAGGCATGGTGGAGTCTAGGTGATTTAGGTAGTCGAGGTCATGTAGGCATGATGGAGTCAAGTATAGGAAGTTGAGGTCAAGTTTTTGCGTTTGATTTAATTTCAAAGTTATTGGTAGTATGGAAAATAAATGATGATGTATATGTATGTTGGGGTGTGAATTTCCAAATATTTGATATCATTGAAATGTATGATATGGTGATGTTATAAAATGGTAAATATGTATGTTTTTATGATTGTTTGATTTCCAATTTTATGTAAAATGGAAACTAACTATTGTAAAATGTGAATATAAAAGGAGGAAAATTGGTTAGGTGAAAGAGTGGCTGAGCTAACCTTCCAAGGGCCCCATGCCCTCGAGTGTTTCCTACATAGCGTCGGCGAAAATGGGCCTCAAAGGGTGATGTAGTTTTCCCATAAGATAGGGAAGAATATGATGAGGTAGAGGAATGGGGTGGTTGGTGCTAGGCATGATTGGGTGTAGGTCATTTAGGCATGTTGGAGTTTAGGTCATTTACGCATGGTTGAATTTAATTCATTCAATCATATTTGAGTTCAGTCATTTAGGCAAGGGTGAGTTTAGGTCACGAGACATGGTTGAGTTTAGGACATTTAGGCATGGTTGATTTTAGGTCATTAAGGCATGTTTGATTTTAGGTCATTTAGACATGGTTGATTTTAGGTCATTAAGGCATGTTTGAGTTTAGGTCATTTAGGAATGGTTGAATTTAGGTCGAATAAGCATGGGTACTTTTGGTGGAAAAAGAATTCCTAGAATGTAGGTGTTGAAGGCATGGTCCTATGTAGGACAATCAATAAGTAAGAAAAGAGGTGAATGGTAAGAGGAGACAAAAGAGTTTCCTAATTGATAAGAACCATTACGATTCTATCATAACAAATATGGCATATGAACATAAAAAAATAAAGGTGTTGCATGATTGACTACTCTAAGGATGAAGAAGGTTACATGATCACAAAATTTTGCATTTGTGGTATGGCCCTTGAGTAGGTGGAAGGTTAGAAAGGAAAGGCGGTGAGGTAAACAAATTTGGTTGAGCGTGACTGGTGTGAGATAGCACACCTCTTTGGCAAGAGACCCAAGATAAAAAGGCAAGTCCATGATGAAAAGTTCATCTTTTTCTTTTTGTGTTTATTTTAATAGACTCAATCAATGCGGGAAATCTATGTGGGATGAGTAGAGTATCTCCTTGAGGTATTTATGAAACGATCAATGCGAGAAGCTTGATATATATATATATATATATATATATATATTTTTGTAAGAATAGTATTTTTGGTGATAGACTATATACAAGTATGTCTAGCTTTATATAGTTGTCCTTCTAGGAGCAATCTATTTATTACAAAAAGATAGAAATATTATATGTCATTTTGAGGGAGTCATAATTTTGTGAGAAGTTTTACTCAAGGAGTTTTTAATTTGAAAATCCCATATATTGCTTTTGAATTGTTCATTTTACTTTTAGGTCATGGACAAGACTACGAGAGAAGTGTAGGCTTATATTATGAAGACAAAACCATAACACACATAGGTTAGCTATGAAAGAGAGGTTTTAAGTAATGAAAGACCACTGGATTAGATCTTAAAAAGGATTAAAATTATCAATGATAATCATGCCATGAGTAAATCCATGGTACTCATATTGAAGATAAGGTTGACGAGTGATGGGTAGTCACATGAGTCTTGTTTAGTCATTGGTCCTTAAAATAGGTAAGTGGAAGGTGAATGGTGCTCAAGGGACAAGAATTTAATATAATTTAGGTAATCTAGGATTTGATTCAACAATAAAATGGTCAAAGATGCAAGGCATTGAGGGGTTGAGGTTCAAGTTTACCTTCGAGTGAAGACAAATGATAAGCACCGATCCATAGATATGAGTAACGATATAGGGTCCAAGCCAATTAGGAGCCAATTTTCCCCATTTACTTTTCTCCACTTTTGTTACATGTTGATTTTCTTTTAGGATGAGGTCACCGACCTAGAAGGTTCTCACTTGGACACATTTATCATATGCACGTTTGATAATTTTTTGGTAGATTTGGAGGTGATCAAGAGCATTAATGCAATTTTCATCTAATAACTCGAGTTGTGTCAAATGGTCTTGGAAAAAATCATCATTGTTAGGCATATCTTTGAGTGAGATATGAAGAGATGGAATTTGAACTTCGAGAGGCATGAAAATCTCTCTAGTGTAGAAAAAGAGAAAGATGTGGCGAGAAGTTGATGTATGATTACTAGTGCGATAAGCCCATAAGGAAAAAGGATTGTGCGTGTGCCAATCCTTACCATATCGTTAACCACTTTCATAGGAATTTTGTTAAGAGTTTTTTTAGTTGATTCTGCTTGGCCATTTGTTTGAGGATAGGAAGGTGAAGAAAAAATGAGTTGAATTCCAAAGGCATCACAAAGTTTCCTTAAGGTGTTGCTTTTGAATTATTTTCTATTATCAATGATGAGGCGGTGAGGAACATCAAACCGAAAAGGTGATGTGATGATTGATGAATTCTGATTTTCTCATTTTTGTAGAAATAAGAGGTATAAATTCCACCCACTTAGTGTAATATTCTATAGCAGTAATTATCCATTGATGATGTTGGTAATAATGAGGATTGATCTCTCCGACAAGATCCAAACCCCATTGAGAGAAAGGCCAAAGGTCTTACATGACCTTTAAGGTGTGACTAAAGTGCGATAAAGATTAGTATGTTGCTAACATTTCACACAACGCTTGACATAGTCACAACAATCATGGTTTAGGGTTGGCCAGTAGTAGCCCAGGTGAAGGATGCACTTAGCAACATCTAAACCACTGAAGTAAACCCCATAAATTCCATCACGAACTTCCTTGATGGTGTAGGGAATTTCAAAACTTGTAAGACATTGTAAGAGGATAGCATCAAAAACACGTTTATAAAGAAGACCAACCCTAATGAAATAATGAGAGACACTTTTGAGAAAGGCTCTTTGTCCATTGTGAGTAAGATCTAGAGGCAAAATGGAAAGGGAAACATATTGAGTAAACTACTTATAGAAAATTCCACGTGGGTCAGTTTCAATGTTTCGTACAAGGTTGACATCTCAAATCAGATAAGAGGGTGCGTGCAACCTATGTAAAGTGAAAAATATTTTTGAGTCAGAGGGTGAATCAGGTATTTGAGAAGCTAGAAAGGCCATGGTATATGTAAATTTATTAGTGGAACTCGGGGTAGTTTGAAGTTTATAATGGTCAAAAGTATGTCAACATGATGCTTATACTTTTGAAGTATCTCGTTATGAGATTGGTATATACCATTAACTTGGTTCACAACCAATTGAGAGTCGCCAAAGATATTAATTGATTTAATGTCTAAGGCTATGGTGGCTTGAAGGCCTAAAGCGAGTACTTCATATTTGGCGATATTATTAGTACAATCAAAATCTAGTTTGAAAGATAATGACATAGGATCATTGTCAAGAGGAATGAGGATAACTCCAGCACTACCCTCACGCTGACATTGGAAACTATCGAATAATAAGGTAAATCCGGTAAATGGTATCATCCAAAGAGAGAGTAGCAATGGATTCATCAAGGAAATCGAAGTTACAGGATTGATTTCCAGAGAGAGGTACGTCATCACGTTACTCAAAAAAAAATTTCATTTCACAAACTTTTGATGGATGAATTCGAGATCTACATCTATGAGAAACATGACCCAACATGCAACACATTGATGTTGGTAGGGTTTAGCATACATGTAATGTATGGGGTCAGTATTGGTGACAAAAAAGGTTTTGTGGTTGAGTAGGTAATGGTGAAGTTTAGTGGCGAGAAAAACTAAGGCTAGAAAGAGTTTTTCGATGTGAGTATATCTAGTTTCCTAGTTTAAAAGTATATAGTTTGTATAATAAACCACATGTTCGGGCTATGTTTCTCATCACAATGAGTGAGCATGGCACCTGGGAATGATCGAGTAGTAGAAATGTAAAGGTAAAATAGTTCATCACCCTTAGGGGAATGAGCACGAGTTGTTAAAGGACATATTGTTTTAAGGAGTCAAAGGATTCATGGCATTCATCATTCCATTTGAAGGAGACATCCTTTTTGAGGATATGATGAAATGAATGGTAGTGGTCACAAAGTTGAGAAATAAAGTGATGAATAGATTACAAATTTCCTTACAAACCATCAAGGTAAGTAGGTCGAGGCATTTCGAGAATAGCCATGATCTTAGCGGGATCAAATTCAATGCCACACAAATAAATAATAAAACTAAGAAGATTTTTTCAGAGAACAATGAAGACACACTTCTTAGGTTTAAGGTGACAACAATGGTATTTGATGAGATGGTCGAAGATGACCTTAAGGATTATAAGGTGTTTGGCCCGATGTTTAGATTTGGAATGGATATTGTCAACGTAATCTTCCAATATGTGATGCATAATTGCATGAAAGATATAATTCATAGCCCACGATATGTTACACCAACGTTTTTAAGGCCAAAGGGTATGACATGATAGCGAGAAGGTCCCCGAGGAGTGATGAAGGTGGTTTTGTGTTGATCTTCCAGGGCTAGTAATATTTTATTATAACATGAGAAACCGTCAATGAGTGATAGGATTTCATGTCTGGTGGTGAGATAAGGTGGTTGGTCAATACTAGGCAAAGGAAAGTTGTATTTGGGAAAAGCTAAGTTAAGTTCGTGAAAATCCATCTAAATGCAGATTCCCCCTGTCACTTTTGTGATAGGTACAATGTTAGATATCTATTAACGATAATCAATGGGTAAGATGAAGGAAAATAAAAGGAGGTGCTGGATTTCTTATTTGACAAGAAGGATAATGTGAGGATGCATTTTCGTAACTTTTGTTTCACGGGTTTTTCCTCGGGAATAGTTACGATATTGTGGATGAGAATGTTTGGGTCAAAATAGGGCATATCGGTGTAGGACCAAGAAAAAGAATTTCTATGATCCCGGAGGAAAGCAATAAAAGCTTCCTCTTCAACAACATCTAAAGATTGGCCTATTTTTAGAATGTAAGGTCATCCCGAGTGTGAATATTGATTTTAATGGTCGATTCATTCAACATGGTTTGTGTCGAGAAGGTAATGACTGATGACTATAAGAATATTTTGCACTAAAAATATGCTTACACTTATCATTTCATCTAATTCATCGATTGATGACACTTTGTTAATCAAACCTTCTCCACTCCATTCGGATACCCATTCATGACACCTTCTTGGTTGTATTCTTCTTCTAACCAACTAATTGAGTTAATATCTCTCTTATTAGCTAATCATTCTTCATTTTGACCATTTAGAACCTCCCTAGTTCTCTCTTAACCACTGTAAGCTTCCTAGGCTATCTATCAATCAAAAATGGTTATCCAGACCCTTCCCAACTCTTAATGAGTTTCTAATCACTTGTTAATCAAGTTTAACTAGCCTAAACCAAGCTTAACTAAGCCTAAAGCATGTTTATCCTAATCTAATCTAAAAGTGATTTTTGAGCTTTAGTCCCACATGCACCCAAATTCTAAACTCTTCCAAACCAAAAACTATAAATACAAGCCTAAGGCTTTCCTTTCAAATGGTCCTTCTCTCTCATATTTGGAGATCTTGGCATTAGACCTCATTTGCATTAGCCAAGCTAATAAGGCATTTGATCTTGGCTATCCTCCATTGTTGAAGCTCATCCATCTTGCATCCATAACTTCATAGTAGGTTAGTAGGAGGGTGCATAACTTGGCCTCATAGCCATTTTAGAGAGACCTCTTAACCTCCATTGAAGATAAAAATATATAATTTTATTACTCATAGGTTTAACTAGGTTCAATTTATGATTTAAGTAATCATAGAGTAGTTAGAGATAAAATGAAAGTGTTTTAGTTTAATTCATTGTTGTATAAGTTATCTTGTTTAGCACCCATCTTAATGTTTATGATAGGTTTAGCTAAATCATGGAACTACTTAGTTTGTTTCTTGTTTATTAACATAGCTAAACTCCTCATGCATACAAAGTCGTAAGATATAAGTAATGGTAATGTGATGACAAAGGTTTTTAAAAGGTTAGATAAGATGTTCGCATAAGACCCCGCCAATGGATCATAATGCAAAGTAAGTGTGGGTCTAGATGAAAGTGTGGAAGATTTTGGTGTGAGAGGAGCTACAAGAATTGGAATTAGAGGTTGACTCGGTTTGACCACTTGTTTGGTAGGTAATACGGTTTTACATTTGGATTGCACCTTCTTGGGCAAAGATGTATTAGATGAACTAGTGGTTGAAGGTGGTGTAGGTTTAACTACCTATTTAGAGGGTTTTGGATTCTTTGACTTTGGTTGCACCTTCTTGGGTAAAGGTGAAGAAGAAATGTTTGATGTAGAAGCAAAGGTAGATGACCGAAGGGGATGGGTTAGCTAAGGTGATAATGGAGGTGCGGTGAAGGATGTTGGAAGAGGTAAGGTGGAAGGTACTAGTTGAAGATAAAGGCATGTCATAGGTTATGATGAGGATCTTTGGAAGTGGTGTAGGTATAGGTGGTAGAAATGATGTAGATAACGACTTGAAGGCATAAGCTATGTAGGTAATTTTGGTGTAATAGAGGATCATGACAATGAGGCGGGTTGCTATGATTTTAGATAACTGGGGAAGGAGGTTGTGGCTAAGGTTGATGGGTGGGGCCTTGTGATAGATGGAAGTGGTGAAGGTGATAAAGGGGTAGTAGGAGAATCCGGTGTGTGTGGCCTAAAAGGTTGGGTCTTCCTCTTAGGTGGGGAATAGTATTTGTGCTAGCTTCCGAGGATGTGGCTAAATATAGTTTAACAAGGGGATGGACTAGGATTGATGTCGGCGTGAGTCCCAATGTGGAAAAGGGTTTGGATTCGGAGGAAAATATAGATTTAGGTAATTATTTAGGCATTGGAAAAGGTTTAGTCGATGGTAAAGGTTTAGGTGTGGGCGAGGGTGATGAAGAAGAGGTTACTACAACTGGTATGGGCATGGTTGGTTTGGTTTTTTGAAACACCTTTGGATAGATAGTGGAAGTATCATGCAGAAAACATGTTTATCTTAGTTGAGAAAGGTAGCCAAAGGCATCCCCAAAGCATGGAATTGTCGACATAATCAAGCGGTTAGCCAAACGTGAAAATGACACCATTGGATATGGGATTATGTTAATTTGGTAGTAATACCTATAAATAATGGCATTTGTGAGATAGGGAAATGGTTGGCTTCTGACTCCATGGGTAAAAGAGCCAAGAGAAAATCAACAGGATCCTTGAACGCCAATTGAGAATTATAACCAATAGGAAGGGGTGCAACTAATGGATCCCCATGGGTAGGGGAGATGACAAGTAGGATGAAGTAGGTTCCTCTTTTGGAAAAGTGGAAGGTAAGCATGACTCTCTCGTGTGTAGGAGAGAAAATACTATGGGTTGTTCATTAGTTTGAGGGGCGTGTGGGGAAAATTTCTCGATAGATATGGAAAAATTCTCCGTGGGTGAAGGGGAGATAAGGGAGACTCTTTTGTGGTTAAAGTAGTAGATGAAATGAACTCTTCCTTAGATGAAGGAGCTCTCACAATAATCTCCTGGATAGATGGAGTAGAAGGAAATTGATGAAGAACTAGTATGATGTCGAAAACAACATGAACCTCACGAACATTACTGTCATTGGTCGAAGGTTCGCTAGTTTGGTTAGATGATGGGGTGTCGTTTGGGAATGGTTTCTTGAAGATGTGAATATTCTAATTAGTTGATGTGTTAGGGTTATCCAAGATGAGATCTCCACTATCTAACATTTATTGGATGATATTTTTAAAATTTATACAATTACTATCGTTATGACCTTTAACACGATGATAGTTGTAGTAATAATTTTATTTATACCATGAAGGCATAGAATGGTGGTAAGGGTCAAAACCAAGTATGTCGTTTGATGGGTGGAAGAGTGAGTTCTTTGGATTTTAAAAGTTTTTCTAAAACTGAAGAATAGGGTTCTCTTATGGGAGTGTATTTTCATTTCTCCTACTTGAACTAAAAATCTTGAACAAGAGAAAGGTTGGAAGAAGGATTTGATTGGTTGGATGGGTGAGATGGGCTAGCTTTAAAAACTACTACGTGGGAAGATCCTTTTTCTTTAGAGTAATTATTTTTTAGTTTGGAAGAAGAAGAGGTATCATTTAATTTAAATGCAACATTCTTGTTACATAATTATATCTTCTTCTCTTCAATGACACAAATTTCAAGTTTTCGGGCCATCATGAACGTATCATCGAATGTGCGAGAATGTTTGAACTTGGAGATTTTGGGATATGTGCCTAGCACAAGCCCTAGAAAACAAATCTATTAACTCGATTTGAGGCGGTTGAAACATGAGCTAGTTGATTTGTCTCTGCCGCCAATGAGCAAAAAAATATGCGATAGATTCATCTTTGTATTTTCATGTCGAGTACAAGTCAGTCATGGTGAATTTCTTGATGATGTTGATAGAAAAGTGGTCTAGGAAAGCTTGAGCTACTTGGTTGAATGAGTAAATGAAGTTCCTAGGTAGATAACTATACCAATCCAATGTAGGTCCTATCAATGACATTAGGAATGTTCGTAGGAGAAAAGTGTCATCATGAGCGATCAGATAACACCCATGTTTAAAATACCACAAGTGTTGTTGCGGGTCTTCTTTGCTATTAAACCAGTTGAATTTAGGAATTTCCCAATGTGTAGGGTATGGAAGAATTGGAATGGATGGGTGAATCGGCTCAATGCAAATCTTGTCATATGTCGATAATTACGTGAACACGAGACCAATGCTTAATGTATGCATCTTTTCCATCATCATTTTGATAAGATAGTAGGTTGTTATGACTTGGCACCCCTACAATATAATGGGGTAGATGATGAACGTATGATGTGGGTGAAATCCTAATATATGGTGGTGTCGAGTATGAAAATTTTGAGGGAGGAATAGATGCAAGTGGAAAGTATCTGAATAAGTGATAGATGAGATAGGGGTTATTGGTGATAAGTGTAGGTAGGTGGAGTGGATGTAATGACTCTTGTAGTAATTGGAGGAAGCAATTGTATGATGGAAAGGATAATGTTTTGGAAGGGAGTATGGGTTTCAAACACCATGGGTGGCTGAGATGTAATAGGTATATGAGAGGTGGCGGGTGCAGATAGACCTAAACTCAAGGTAGTTGATAAAGGAATGGTTGACATCATAGGAGCAACTGAAATCAAAGGTGCAAAAAATGTCTTAGGTGTAACATATATCAATGATTTAGGGTCAATTAGGGATACCAAAGGTGGTAAGGTGGAAGAGGGTAAGGAAGAGATAGTAGTAGCTGATGCAGAAGTAGGTGGGAGGGTAGGAGGAATGGACACAGAATTCCGTATACAAGATGCCCCGATGAATCTCAAGTGGATGAATGGGCTAAATAATATTGTAAAGCAACGGTGTTTTGATTAAGGATTCTTGTGAACTCCTCATCACCGGTATTGATGATGATAGGCTGAATGGGATCCATACGTGATAGAATGGAAGGAAGCAATTGGGCTAGGTGAGAGAAGATGAAGGCTACCGTGGATTACAAGGGCATTGGATTGGCTAGGATTCAAAACCATGTGAATTATAGTAGACTTGGTAATATGATCTCTTTAGGGGTAAGTGCACCAAGATGGTGGACAAAAAAGGGGTCATAAGTGGATGTCATATTGCAAAAAACAAAGAAATCTCAACTTGTAGGGATTATTAGCAATACGCGCACTCAAAATTAGAAAAATTTATATAAATATGAATTGTAGTATTTGGAATCTAGTTTCTAAACTACTATTTAAAAAAAAACAGACAAGTTTAGCTATATTAAACACTTAAAATTATATGACTTGGTTTTTGTTTTTGAAAATAACTATAAGATTGTAGTTCGTTTGCCCGCGATTTGGATGACCAAATCTTGTTATTTTCTTTTCCTTTGGTGAAAAGTTAGATGTAGTTGTCTATCTTGGGATGGATTTTATTTTGTATTTTTTCAAGAAATATTTTTTTAATGATTTTTTCCATGAAAGTGGTCTAAAAATATTTAGAAAATGGAGCGCTTTCTGTTTTCCCACCATAACTATATCAAAAAATATCGAAATCAAATATTTTTTTAATGTGTATATAATTTATCACGGCTTGGGATGGTATAAGTTTTATCACATTTTGATAAGTGACACAAAATTTTCAGTCTTAAACGTAGACATGAACATTCGCGGGAAAAAATATCTTAAAGACCTATTTTTAGTAAAAAATTATAAAATGATATTTATCTTATTCTATTCACTTTAAAATCAATATTTCTACGAAGCTAACAGTCTCCCCTATGCGATGAAACAATTTTTGTGAAACGTTTTCAGTTTTTTATCATGGTTCAAGTTTGTGGAAGAGAAAATTTGAAGTTTTTGACCCTTTACACTTCATAATGACCTTCCATAGCTTTGGTTGGGGCAAAACAAAGATTTCTTGAGCCTTAGGGTTGTATTTGATAATACAGATAGAATGAAGCTGCGATCGCGGTTTTAAACAAGAACCGTGATCATGATTTATAAACTATGAGCGTGGTTTATAAAGTGTGATCACGGTTCATAAATCATATTTATATGCATCCCAATGTTCTAATTACCATGTGATTTTTACTGTTTGACTTTATCGTATGAATTACTATGAAATTCTGTCATTTTCTACACGTTTTTCTTATCACCAAAAGTAAAACATCATGGGAGACAAGAAACGAAGTCAAAAAGGAAGTCATTAAGTAAAAAAACACCAAACGAATTAGAGGCAAACAGATTTCAAAATCTTTGAGCAAATGCAGAATCTTCGTGACTCAATAAGAGGTTCATCTTCAACCCCTACTATTTTAAGCAATGAAGAACCATGTAATTTTTCTATTGTCAATGTTTAAGTTGAATTAAATACTCATGATGAAGATGTTTTTACTATTAATGTTGAAGATGAATTAAATACTCGTGATGTAGAAAATGTTGAAATTGAAGGAGACAATGAAAATGTGAATAAAGAAATTCAAGTTGAAACCATAGATAGGCAAAAATTTGACAAAAAAACAGCTCCTAGGATTTTCGTAAGAAACCTAATTATTTTATTGAAATTGGTGAAAACATTTTGAAACCAATGTGTGACAAACATTCTAAACAGAAAATCAGAAGAAAAGCCACTGAAATTTGGGATAATCATTTTGAAAATTTAAATGATTCCCAAAGATGTCAGTTGTTGGTTAGTTTAATGAAATTGAATAAAATGAGACCTACATTAAACACCTTAGGATTGAAAACATCTAATATACATGGTCGACCTCTACAATTGTTGAAAACCTTCATGATGCATATCACATTGTTGGTGTTAAGAGACGCACTACGGATAGTAATATTGTGTGTCATGTACTTGCTACTATTGTAACAAGTGAATCAATAAAAAAACAACGTTTGATTATGAAAACAAGTTGAATGTTGCAAGTTAATCAAAAAAACTCTAATGAAAGCAATCAAAAGACATAATATCCTTCAATCACTCAATAACACTGATTTTTGGGCATTTTTTGCTAGAGCACTGCGTAAGGACAAATATAATACTAATGCTATAAGAGAAGTTGTTATTAAATTTTGGTATGATAACATTAGAGTTTCACCTAATACAAGAGATGTTGTAAAATAGAGAGTTGGTTCTATTAATCATGAACCACATCCAAAGCATTTCTTAGATATGACTCAAACTCAACTTTTTCGTAAGTTTGAACAAGAGCATCTGGAAATTAAAATCAGTCAACATTTTTTTGAAATGTTAAAACCATTCTATGTGAAAATCAACCACGCTTGCACCACTTGTTGTTGTAGGCAACATGTTGAATTTGCTATGCATTATGCTAAATTTTCATGTATTCATTCTATTTTACATTCTGAAACTATGTTATTAGAATGTGGTGTTCAAGTTCCACCAATATCTTCTAGGGATTTCATTCCTACGATATCCTGTGAAAAATAAGTTGGATGATTTTTTATCGGGATTGTTTAGATGGAAGTTGTGGTACATGTGGCCGATTACCTAAATTGGAAAGTTGCATCCATGAGCAAATTGAAGGTGCAATAAGAAATAATTTAGTTGAGTTTGATAAATATAAATCAGTTGCATACCAGTTGAAAGATGGAAAAGAGTCTAAATGGTGTGAGCTAGTTACGTAACATATGCTTGTTTTTCAATTTATGAGAAAATTTAAGGATAAATTTTTTTATGAGTATGCTAGGCATACACATAGAGCTCGATGGTTGGATGAATAGTTCAAGATATGCAAGGACACATTTCCTATTGGTACTATTGTTTCAGTGGTCAATTTTTTAGAGAATTACACATTGTAACCACACATGGAGGTTCAATCATAATATTACAACTCAGTACAAGTTGCCATTTTTGTGCATATAGAATTTATACATTCTCCTGACAGATCTGAGAGAATGATCAATTTTTTTAATAGAGTACCACTTTTGTATCGGTGATGATCATACTCATTCTACTTTGAATTTGTGCAAGGGTGTTTTTAGTTATTTTATGCAAACTTTTCGATAGGGACATCCACTTCAAACAACATTATATATGGTTAGATAATTACACGTCTCAATTTAATAATGCCCGAATGTTTTATTGGATGATCAGGATGCACGTCAAGATGGGTGTGCAACATATTTGGAGTTTCAATGAGGTTAGACATGGAAAATGAGAGCATGATAGTGCAGGGCATGTGTGAAAAGAGCTCTTACAAGAGAAGAGTTGAAGTAAAAAGATGGTGCTAAATTGAAAGATGTAAAGATAATAGTGGAATGGTGTATTGACAACATGCCCCGAGGTTCTCAAGAAATTTCTACGGTTCGCGAGATATTTTTGGTTGATAGAGGAACAACAAATTTCTAACTACGAGGATTGTATGACACTCATTGGGTCTAGTGATATGTACTCATTTTGTACCTCGGACACTACTTTGTGGGCCACATGGACAAGAAAATTAACATGTTTTTGTGCATCTTGTATCGATTTTTTCACTGCTGAGTGTGATTCACAAGAATGGGTTGATGGATGGATTTGTAGGCCTCTAACTCCACTTCCTAGTTATCTACCTCCACAAGCATTAGGACTTGTTTCTGTAGATGAAGTTACAACATCCAAGGACTTTGATGAAATTTTGATTTTGGTGCGACAAGGTATTTATGGTTATTTACAATTTTTGTATTGAGTTATGTCCATTGAAATTTTAATATGTACAATTTAAATTTGAGTTGAAACCTTTATTTATAGGACATGTGTCTATAGTTATTGTGACAAAAGACAATAAAGAAGGAACAAACTATTTCTTATGTCATTACATCGAGGAAAGAAAGAATTTGACTTCTCCTGTTATAGATGGCGAAGATATTAAGTATGCTACGGTGGTCGAGTGGTAGTTTGTTGGTTGGATATTTTGTCAATCCAAAATATGAGGTTCAACCACAGTACATGGGATTAAATCCCTCCTCAAAGACAGGTGAGGCTGCCTATTTATTACTAATCTAAAACACAACATAAATAATATATATAGTATTCACACTAATCTAACCATTGGGGTTGGGATAGAATCCGAAATCCATATCCGCACTATGTGAAGATGTTGTTTTTATAAATGGACTGGGTCAGAAATTATTACAATGTAAGAAGCACAATGGAAAGGAAAGGAGAGGAACGTATTTTCTTTCGAGTAAACACAGAGCACGAAATAATCATATGATCTTTAGATAACAAATGTAATGTTTGAAATGATTAGAATCATCAAGACACTAAACAAGGAATAGCTTAAGATTGCGAACATAAGAACAATATCTTAAGAAAAACACTTCTCACAACACAAAGTTTGCGAAAACAACATCAACTTCTATTCCTCAAACGATTAAAAGAAAACACAAAGTTTTTCTTCTTCACAATAGCTCCCAATGTTTCAAAAATCTCAACCCTTTGGAATGTACACACATCCCTTATTTATAATAAAAATAGTTGAGAGAAAATAGGACAAACCCTATAAAACAGTCTTTTAAAAAGAGTCCTATTTTGCTTGGCTCTCACGCAGGAGACCAAGTCACAATATGATTCAAAATGTGACGAAACAGAAATGAAAAAGACATGTCAATTTCAAGATTGAAATGACATGTCGCATCAAGACTTAGTCTGAATCGTCATCTTTTGCTTCTTCATCTTTCTCTTCCTCCAACTGAGCCTGTTTGTTCCAAAATTCTTGGAACTTCGGATTATACCTTGCATCTCATTTTCATCAGGCGCAGTGGAATGATCACTCAAGACTTCACATGTTTCGTGAGTGTCGCTGGCACTACCGGGAAGTTTTCTCAATCTTTTGTTGAGTTTTCTCAGGGCCTCCAAAGAATGTTCAATCTTTACAAACTTGTCAATGATTTCAATACCAAATCCATGAGTTGGTTCATGCTGAACAGATTCTTGGACTTGTTTGAAAAGATCGTCAGCTGATAGGATGCCCGAATTTCCAACTGACACTTTTGCACAAATTTTCAGCAATTCTTCTTCCAGGTCACTTTTTCCATCAATCAATTGATCTCTTGATTCTCTCAATTTACCACAGGCTTCGTTGAGAATCTTTACCCTGAACCTGATGGCTTTGGTCAGCTGGAAATGCTTATCCGCATGTGGGATGATGCCTTCTTCTACCAAGAGGCGTGATGGTATTTTCTTTAATACCTGGAGAGCTTCGAAAGTCAAATCAAGGTGTCCAATTTCTTGGGAGAAATCATCGTCCATCTTTTCTCCATCACTTTGAATATTCCCCAAAGATTGATAGACTTCCACGGTGTCTTGAATCACTTCTTTCCCCTGTTGGAGTAGCCTTTGGATCCATTCATCGACCACCCTCCCTTTTTCATTAATCTTCTCGATTATAGGCACTGATGAGAAATCAAACCCGACAGGGACAGAGGAAGATGGTACGGATTCAAGGGGTTTTGAGAGCTTAAGTAATACTTTAGTTAACTGCTCCACCTTTTCTTTAAGCTCATCTCTGTTGTCTTTTGTTTCCTTCAATTTCTAGCATAGCACATTTATAGCATCCCGTGCATCCTGTTGTGCTTCTTTTGTTGTCACTTCTCCTAAAGCCACCCTGGTTATCTGATAGTCAGAGGCTATTATGTCCTCTTTGGTTTTGTCAGTCGCAGGAGTGGCGATCTCTACAAACTTATGCCCCGAAGCGTCCACCAAAACCCTTGAAACTATTTTGGGTTTCTTGGCTGATTTAGCAGTAGAAGGCTTGCGTGAACTAAAATTGAAGGCTGGTATGGGTACAATCACCTTCCTCTTCCTCAGAGTTTTCTCAAGTAGCCATTGAGGCATGTCAGAGGGAGTTGCCACTATTGTAGAAGTTGGTATCATACTTTTAGGGGGAGAGGGATCCACTGGTGGAGTGGGGATAGTTACCAATGTGGTAGCAGATTCAATAAAAAGAGGCACAGGAGGGGGCGTGTTGGTGATTACTTTGGTCCCAGCAGAGAGGGGTGAGAGTCCAGAGAAAATGCTGGCCATGACCAAAGAAGTAGATGGGGAAAGAGGAGGTAGAAGTGGTTGTGAAGGAGGAAGCGCAGATCTTGACTCCAAAGCCTAGGATGCAAGAGATAAGGTCACTTCAGTTGGGCAGTCAACAAATGGTGAAACTAGGGGCTGGCTTACTTCTCCTTCCAAAGAAATTTCTCCTATTTCTGGTGGTGTTGGTGATTCTGGCACATTCACCATTTCAACTGGAGTAACAATTGAAGAGATTTCTCGTTCTCTTCTCTTCTTGACAAACTTGACCTTTATAGGTCCCTTAGAAGATCTTTTGTCTTTTCCCTTTTTGGAGGGCCCTGCCTTTACAACAACCAACTTTGAAAAATTATCATCTTTAAAACTCATTCCCCAAGAGGTGAGCCATGCTTTGGTGTGTTCAAGAACCGTGGTGGTCGATCTATCTCGTGCGGAAGCTTTTTCATCGATAGACCAATCAATAGGTGGGAAAACATATTGATCTTCATTCAATCCATCATAGGAAGGATCCAGAACACTTTCATTATCACTAGTACCTTCTGGTATGTCAGCGAGCTCAAGTGTCTGAATTTCAGCAAGTGTCAACCTGCTATGATCTTTTCTTGAACAACAACCTCATCACGTAAATCAATCCAGATGTCTTCTACGCTTGGCACGTGTGGGTGCAGAGTTCCATATGCCTTGAGGACTCCTCGAAAATCAAACCCATCTCGGGGCTTCATGTGCTTCTTCAACTTATCTTGAAGCTCATGGACAACATTCTTGGCTTTCACCACCGTTGAACAAGTATACCTTCCAATAGAAATTGGGAAAGATACAACGGCCTTGTGTTTACTCTGTTGGAACTTGTGAAAATCCAACAATTACCTGACCAACTCCATCAAGATTAGTTTGTCCCCTAGATATCTGGGAAAATGGAAAGGATCCCTAGGTACATGACTACTCGAAGATATGTGAACTTCTTAAATTGCAAGAAGACACAACCCTATTTTGAAACTTCACCCCATGCCTCATTAGAAATTCTCGTTTTCCTCAGCTCGGGGCTTAACCTGGAGATATTCTCGTAAAATAAGGCATCGTTTACCCTTCTAAATTGGTCTTCAGACCCTTTTCGTGTCAGCTGAGGAAAATACTAATAAAAATGCTCCACTATCTTGTTCCCCTTGGTGTCCAACCCGGGATAGTTCCTCATGAATTTGAGGAGTAGGAATCACGAGGAAGGTGTTGGGAACACATAGGTGACATACGAGGACATATAAAACTTTCCCGTAGATAGGACTGTTGTCATTTGAGAATCTATCTCGTTACTAATAAGAGTACCCCAATCAATTCCCTGTTGATTCTTCTTAATAATGATTATGAACTGGTACATCCATCCTTGGAAAACATTTGACTCGGGGAAACCAAAAACCCGACTCAACAGAGTAATGATATCATTGATTTCTTGAATGAAATCACTTCTAGGAACAAGTCTTGGGAACCTAGAAACAGCCGGTTTGGCTTTGATTAGGAATTTCCTATTCACGTGCTTGATGCAATCCTCCTGATCATTGTCCCAAGATTTTTGGGCTGACTTGAGATCCACATCTCCATATTCCTCAAAATTAGGTAGCTTGAGAAGGTCATCAGAAATGTCAACTTGATTACAACTTCTCCCCGCCCGGTTTTTCGAGAACGAGAAGCATGCACAAAAATCCACGAGGTAAAAAGTACGTCTGGTAAAAATGACGTGGAAATTCAAATATTTATAAGAAATTTCACATTTAATACACTTCAGTTGACATGTGCCAACTACCCGACAACTCGGCATTAATGCCATGTCAGCATGCTTGGGATATCCAAAACCCGACACAAAGGGTTTTAGAGCAATTCGGGTTTCAGTTGCGGGAAACAAGTGACATGAAGCATCATGCTTGATGGTCCCGGAAACCCGAAACAAAGGAGTAAATCGGGCTTCGGGGATCGGAAGACACGCGACATGAAGCATGTTTTGACAAAGGCATGTTCCAATGCTTGGAAGGTCCTGCAAACCCGACTCACCTTACTTGATGTGGGTTTCGGGTTTCGGGGAACACACGACATGAAGCATCCAAAACACATGTTGTCTTGCTTGTGAAACCCAAAACCTGATTATCTCTCTGAAAGGTGATTCTTAGAAAATCAGCTCAAAAATTTCTTAGGGTTATCTCATTTTTGGCATAAACTCAAAAATGAGATAACAACTAGCTCTAGTTGGGGACTTTCTTTGTGATATCAAAGGAAGAGAACTCATAATCTCTGGCTTTATCCATTGGGCTACGGAGTCAGAAAAGAAGAAAACCGAAAAACAAAACAAGGAAAGAAAGAAGACTAAAAGCAAACACGACAGAAAGTAAAGTATGTACAATGCAAAAGAGCATCTTGCATTAATGATGGAACAACTTTAGATGTTGGCCACTGAAAGGAAAAGGGAGTAACTCTCCATCAAGATATGATAGATGGAAACTATTTTCACCACTCAGTTGATGGATCTTAAAAGGTCCTTTCCACAAAGAATCAAACTTTCCGTGCATTCCTTTCTTCTCCCTCCTCTTATCCCACAAAGCAACACCAGGTCTCCAATCTGGAAATTATGTTGCCTTGATTTCTTGTCAAAATTTTTCTTTACTTTGCTTTGATGATCTGCAATGCGATCAACCACCTTGCTTCATTCCTCTTCTAGCCTAGCTAGGTACATAACCCTTTTCTCAATAGAATTTTGAAAAGTCACATCTTCGACTGCTTTGGCCAACTGTAAGGCTAGCAACTCTACTGAGATAGGTATCTCAGCATCAATCCTGTACAACACTTGGAAAGGAGACATTCCTATAGCTCACTTTGGGGTAATCCGATCAGCCCACAATGCATCATACAATGCTTTGTGCCATGTCCTCTGGTTTTCATCTACTAGCTTTCTAATTATGGTAACCAGGTTCTTGTTGCTGGACTCAACTTGCCCATTGCCTTGGGGATAATAATCAGATGAGTGAGCCAGGGTGATGCCGAATCCATAGAAAAATTCTACAACTCATGCGATGAGAAATTGGAGGCATTGTCAGCCACAATCTTGTGAGGCACACCAAATCTGACAATTATATTTTCTTTAAGGAACTTTCACACAGCTTCTGAGGTTACTTGCTTGATTGGCGTGGCTTCCACCCACTTGGTAAAATAGTCTGTAGCAGTCAGCACGTAATTGTGTCCAGCACTAGAGGTAGGATTCAACGTTCCAATGAAGTCAATTCCCCACTGGTGAAAAGGTTCTTCAATCACTACGGGATTCGTGAGGAAGAGCCGCTTAGCTTGGGACGACCAACGAAATGTTGACAAGCTTCACACTTGGACACCCACTCTGATGAATCCTGAAAGAGAGTAGGCCAATAGTACCTATCCCACAGGATCTTATAAGCTGTTACAGAGGATGAGAAATGTCCTCCGCATGCTAGGCTATGGAAGGATTCTAACAACTTTAACTGTTGTGATTTATCAACACAGTGCAGAAAACACCATCAATACCTTTCTTATATATTTGTTATCCCACAGGAGGTATCTGATCAGATCTTAACTTGACCGTCCTCTTCTCCTTTTGGCTTAAATGCGGGGGCATTCTCCATAAGTCAGAAAGAAAGCAATATCTATGTACCATTCATCAGTTGTACTCACGAAAAGCACCATGGGAAACTTTGAAGAGGTATCTTCGGTCTTTTCGCATTCTGCTTCAACATGGTTTTCCGCGATCAATTGGCACAAGCCCCTTCCTCGTACCAACTTGGTAGGTCTAATGTCCAAGTCATACTCCTGAACTTTAGCTATCCAGGTACCTCGTTGACTCCCAAGTTCTTGTTGAGTCAAAATGGATTTAACGGCGGTGTCGGGAACAAGAACGAGGGTATGGGAATTCAACACATAGTACCTAAAATGTTTCACCGCTCGTACCACTGCATAAGCATGCTTTTCAATTTGTGACATTTTTAGTTCATGTTCCTTTAATGGACAGCTCATAAAAGTGATGGGAGCTTCAATGCCCTCCCCATTCTCCTGCATCAGGATGGCCGACACTGTGTGAGCAGAGGCATAGCTATACATGATGAAATATTTTTGAAATCAGGACATACTAGGATAGGAGCGCAAGCAACTTCCCTTTTGACTTCATCGAATGCAAGCTTCCCTTCAATACTCCATTAAAATGGAATTTTTCCTTTCATCATCCCAAGGATATCCTTGGTTTTATCAGCAAAATCAGGTACAAACCTTCTTAGGAAATTGACCTTTCCAAAGAAGGAATGAACTCCAGTTTTACTTGTGGGTAAGGTAAGGCTCTGAATGGCCTTTACCCTCTCTGGGTCGATTTTGGTTCCTTCTCTAGTCACGATATGACCCAAAAAATTTCCTTCGGTCACTCGAATATGGACTTCTTGGGATTTAATGAAATCTCGTGACGCCCGCATCTCAAAGTACTTGCTCTAAATGATCATAATGATCACTCGGTTTTTTAGAGAAAATGGTTAAGTCATCCAAATATACCACTATGACTTTTCCCATCAAGTCTCTCGAATGCCAAGTTCATAGCTCTCAAAGGTGGCTCGCATTGATCAAGCCGAAAGGCATCCTCCGTCAGAAGCAAAGGTCCCCATGGGGTTGTGAATGCCATCTTGTGTTGATCTCCGCAGCTACCTCAACTTGATTATATCCTGAAAATCCGTCGAGCATGGATAACATTTCTGATCCAGTAATGATCTATAACACCTGATCCATAATAGGTAAGGGATAATTGTCTTTTAATGAAGATTGATTTAGGTTCCAGAAATCAACACAAATCCGGATTTCGCCATTCTTCTTCCTCGACAGGACGATGTTAGCAATCCAAGTGGAGTGATGCATTGGAAAATAATTCGGCATCTAACATTTTCTGAATTTCGACAAGGATAGTCCCCGAGATCTTGGGATTGTAATGAATTTTGCTTCGCCGTATGGTTTCACATCAGGCTTCAAAGGGATACTGTGTCTTTTGCCGACGTCTTTGGGCTTGAAGGATTTTAAATCTACATAAGACCAGGCTAAGACATCCATGTATCTCTTTAGAGTGAAGTGAATTTCACTTTCTCCTCAGGGGAACAACATTTCCCAATATTCACCATCCGAGGTTGATCAAACGAACCTAGATTGACTTGATCTACTTCCGAGGAAGAAGCTCCTTCAACTTGTCTTTTGTTTTGAATAAAACGATCATGCTTGTCAAACAAACCCTCCAAAGAAACTAGACCTTTGGGTATCTTGTTGCCTTTAAGCTGAATAAACTCACCATCAACCTCTTGATATGGATCTGAGATAGATTCACGGAAAGATGATTCGAACCTTCAAAGTACAGCTCACTAAAATTGTCAGCTTTTCTAGAAAAGTCAACACTTGTTGATCATCATTGAACACTTGCCAATGAGCCGCGTTATCTGGGATACTGGGATGATACATGATCTCAATGGTGTATGTATCTTGTTTGAACTAGGGATGAGGGAGAAGGAGGGACGTAGACATGGCCAAAGAATCAGCCTTGTCGTTATAATCTCTCAAAACTACCTTAATGGAGAATGCATCAAAGCATTCTATATTATCCCAAACTTTATTCCTGTAATGTCTCAAGCAATCATTTTTTACTTGATAGATTCCCTTGACTTGGTTGACAATCAGCTCCACATCCCCTTGAACCTTGAGATTTCAAATTCCCTTCTGTCTGGCCATTTCTAATCCTAGTAATGAGCTTCATATTCAGCCATGTTATTAGTATTATCAAACTGCAATTTGAAAGCAGAGGGGAAGATCTCGGAGTTAGGAGATATAAGAACTATACCAGCACCCGATCCGGTGGTTGAATAACTACCATCAAATTTGAGGGTCCAAATAGCATTAGAATCTTCTTTCTTAACATCTACCGCCGGTATCTCTGATGTCATGAAATAATTTCCAAAGCTAGCATCTTCGAAAAGAATTTGAGCCTTAGGGTCATCTGATTTAGTTACCAAATACCTCACCTGAGGTTCGGGATGGAGAACATGATAAACCCCATTGACTGGAATCCTTGCCTTGGTCCAATCCATATTAATCTCTCCTCTAACGTCTTTACAAAAACCTCTACCCAAGAGGATATCGTAGGCTGCAGGAATGTCGGCAACTAGAATAGTCATTTTCACTCTCTTCTCTGGGAAGGCAATGAATGCAAACTATGCATCTTTGATTTGACCAATCAAGGGAACTTGCTTGGTTTCCATGGAGTAACATCATCCATATGACTTAGTCAAAGTAAGCCCAAGGGCATGGGCTACTTTTGCAGGCATAACATTGTCGGAGGCCCCTGAGTCGATGATGCAATTGTTGAGCTTAAACCCATTTATTAGCAAAGACAAATAAAATGGTTCAATCTTTCCTGAAGAAGAAGCAGAGGTCAGATTGTTCTAAGGTGGGGATTGAGTAGGGTTTGGCAAGAGACCTTTTGGAGGTGAGAGAATGGTAGCTTTACTTCTAATGAATTTGGCGAGCTTTTCGAAACTGTTCAGGATTTGACTGAAGGTATTCGCTTCTGACATTTGGATCTTGGTTCTTTTTGCATGATCGATAATGTCAAAAGCAGTATAAGAAGGGGTGATGGTAGGCTTAGTTCTAATCACGTGAGCTTGAGCTGGGGCACTGACCTTAGGAGAAAGAGAATGAGGAGAAGTTGTTACCTTTTTGGTGACTTCTCTTTCAGTTTGTGCTGAAATAGGAGCACCTCTCTTAACTATGGCTATGGGAGGTTCCTTGTTCTTCTCCTTGGGGCTTTCAAGAGGTTTTCTTGGATTCTGAGATTGGGATCGAGTGAAGATAGCAAATGACTGACCATCCGGCACACATTCATCCTCTTCATATTCCAAATACCCAATGCTGGAGTCGCCAACCGAATCATCATAAGACTCATCAGCGTATCCTGAAGCTTCAAAAGCCTCAGGGGAATCTTGTTCTTTGGGTTCCTCCTCTTCTTCGACTATTTCTACTACTACATTGATGGGAGGAGCTTTGATTTCCAGCCTCGGTTGAGCAGGGGTTAACCGCGGCCTATCTCTTACTGCAGCACACCATTGGTGTTATTGAAATTCTGTCTAGGGATATCCCGATATGGAACATTACTCACCTGCTGAGACATTTTCTTTTTTAAAGAAATCAAATCATTAGCCATTTTTTGGATCATAGGGTCAGTATTACCTTGAGAAGAACCTTGATTTTTAGGTTTGGGTACATCTTTCCTGATTCTTCCGGCCAAAATGAGATCATCCTCTATTTCAATAGCTATTGACTGAGCGATAGCCAAATCTGGGATGGCCAACCTTCTTAATAGAAAGCTCACATTGGGAGGTTGAGCATTAATGAAGAAGCATTTTTGATTTTTTGGAGTTGGTATAGCTATTTCTAGAATCTTTCGATCAGCTTGTTAAACTTTGCCACGAAGTCCCGCATGGGTTCATGTGATTCCTTCTTCATATGGGTAAGTTGTGCTAACAAAGCATGAGAGTCTTCGGCTGGTTTGAAACGTGCTTTGAATCTGGTCCTGCATGGTAGCCCAGTTTGTGATGCACGCATTCGGAAGGTGATAAAACCATTCGGCTGCTGCACCGTGCAACGTTTCAACGAAGAGTCAAACAGAGACATCTTCGTGAGCTACTCCGAGGACACCGCATGCTACGAAGAAAGATGCAATGTGTTCATCAGGATGTTGCTTCCCATCCCCATTGAACTTGGGAATGTTTTTACGTGATCCATGTGGTAACTCGTCAAGCAATGGCAGAGTTAGAAAGAAAGATGACCAATAATCTGCGCCCTGTGGCACAAAGTTGTGCTTTTGGATATTTGCCATCCTTTCGACAAGAGTGCGTATGGGGATCCGAGTGTCAGAAGAGAATAATGTGCAACAAGTTGCAGACATGTCTCATTCTACAGATCCGGTTTCTCCGAACAGGTGAAGAACTTCCGGTTCAGTTAGAAATAACGTTGTTGGGGGAAAGACTAAAATTGTGTCGTTGTAGTAACTCAAAGAGTGGATCAATTTCACCCCGGCTCGGTGGGACCAAGTGAAGATCTTTCCAGCTAGCTTGAACCGGGAAAGAGATCTTGTTGAAAATAAGGCAAATACGGAGTCGCTAGACACCAAGAGGATAAGCTTTACACTATAAATCCGTATTCCCCAATGGAGTCGCCAAAAATGTTGGTTGGATATTTTGTCAATCCAAAATATGAGGTTCAACCACAGTACATGGGATTAAATCCCTCCTCAAAGACAGGTGAGGCTTCCTGTTTATTACTAATCTAAAACACAACATAAATAATATATACAATATTCACACTAATCTAACCATTGGGGTTGGGATAGAATCCCGAAATCCATATCCGCACTATGTGAAGATGTTGTTTTTATAAATGGACTGGGTCGGAAATTATTACAATGTAAGAAGCACAATGGAAAGGAAAGGAGAGGAACGTATTTTCTTTCGAGTAAACATAGAGCACGAAATAATCATATGATCTTTAGATAACAAATGTAATGTTTGAAATGATTAGAATCATCAAGACACTAAACAAGGAATAGCTTAAGATTGCGAACATAAGAACAATATCTTAAGAAAAACACTTCTCACAACACAAAGTTTGTGAAAACAACATCAACTTCTATTCCTCAAATGATTAAAAGAAAACACAAAGTTTTTCTTCTTCACAATAGCTCCCAATGTTTCAAAAATCTCAACCCTTTGGAATGTACACACATCCCTTATTTATAATAAAAATAGTTGAGAGAAAATAGGACAAACCCTATAAAACAGTTTTTAAAAGAGTCCTATTTTGCTTGGCTCTCACGCAGGAGACCAAGTCACAATATGATTCAAAATGTGACGAAACAGAAATGAAAAAGACATGTCAATTTCAAGATTGAAATGACACGTCGCATCAAGACTTAGTCTGAATCGTCATCTTTTGCTTCTTCATCTTTCTCTTCCTCCAACTGAGCCTGTTTGTTCTGAAATTCTTGGAACTTCTCGGATTATACCTTGCATCTCATTTTCATCAGTGCAAGTGGAATGATCACTCAAGACTTCACATGTTTCGTGAGTGTCACTGGCACTACCAGGAAGTTTTCTCAATCTTTTTTTGAGTTTTCTCAGGGCCTCCAAAGAATGTTCAATCTTTACAAACTTGTCAATGATTTCAATACCAAATCCGTGAGTTGGTTCATGCTGAATGATTCTTGGACTTGTTTGAAAATATCGTCAGCTGATAGGATGCCCGAATTTCCAACTAACACTTTTGCACAAATTTTCAGCAATTCTTCTTCCAGGTCGCTTTTCCATCAATCAATTGATCTCTTGATTCTCTCAATTTACCATAGGCTTCATTGAGAATCTTTACCCTGAACCTGATGGCTTTGGTCAGCTGGAAATGCTTATCCACATGTGGGATGATGCCTTCTTCTACCAAGATGCGTGATGGTATTTGCTTTAATACCTGGAGAGCTTCGAAAGTCAAATCAAGGTGTCCAATTTCTTGGGAGAAATCATCGTCCATCTTTTCTCCATCACTCTGAATATTCCCCAAAGATTGATAGACTTCCACGGTGTCTTGAATCACTTCTTTCCCCTGTTGGAGTAGCCTTTGGATCCATTCATCGACCACCCTCCCTTTTTCATTAATCTTCTCGATTATAGGCACTGATGAGAAATCAAACCTGACAGGGATAGAGGAAGATGGTACGGATTCAAGGGGTTTTGAGAGCTTAAGTAATACTTCAGTTAACTGCTCCACCTTTTCTTTAAGCTCATCTCTGTTGTCTTTTGTTTCCTTCAATTTCTGGCATAGCACGTTTATAGCATCCCGTGCATCCTGTTGTGCTCCTTCTATTGTCACTTCTCCTAGAGCCACCCTAGTTATCTGATAGTCAGAGGCTGTTATGTCCTCTTTGGTTTTGTCAGTCGCAGGAGTGGCGATCTCTGCAAACTTATGCCCCGAAGCATCCACCAAAACCCTTGAAACTATTTTGGGTTTCTTGGCTGATTTAGCAGTAGAAGCCTTGAGTGAACTAAAATCAAAGGCTGGTATGGGTACAATCACCTTCCTCTTCCTCGGAGTTTTCTCAAGTAGCCATTGAGGCATGTCAGAGGGAGTTTCACTATTGTAGAAGTTGGTATCATACTTTCAGGGGGAGAGGGATCCACTGGTGGCAGAGTGGGGACAGTTACCAATGTGGTAGCAGATTCAGTAAAAAGAGGCACAGGAGGGGGCATGTTGGTGATTACTTTGGTCCCAACAGAGGGGTGAGAGTCTAGAGAAAATGCTGGCCATGACCGAAGAAGTAGATGGGGAAAGAGGAGGTAGAAGTGGTTATGAAGGAGGAAGCGCAGATCCCGACTCCAAAGCCTGGGATGCAAGAGATAAGGTCACTTCAGTTGGGTAGTCAACAAATGGTGAAACTAGGGGCTGGCTTACTTCTCCTTCCAAAGAAATTTCTCCTATTTCTGGTGGTGTTGGTGATTCTGGCACATTCACCATTTCAACTGGAGTAACAATTGAAGAGATTTCTCGTTCTCTTCTCTTCTTGACAAACTTGACCTTTATAGGTCCCTTAGAAGATCTTTTGTCTTTTCCCTTTTTGGAGGGCCCCGCCTCTGCAGCAACCAACTTTGAAAAATTATCATCTTTAAAACTCATTCCCCAAGAGGTGAGCCATGCTTTGGTGCGTGCAAGAACCAGGGTTGATCTATCTGTAACGGAAGCTTTTTCACTGATAGACCAATCAATAGGTGGGAAAACATATTGATCTTCATTCAATCCATCATAGGAAGGATCCAGAACACTTTCATTATCACTAGTACCTTCTGGTATGTCAGTGAGCTCAAGTGTCTGAATTTCAGCAAGTGTCAACCTGTTATGATATTTTCTTCGGACAACAACCTCATCACGTAAATCAATCCAGATGTCTTCTACGCTTGGCACGTGCGGGTGTAGAGTTCCATATGCCTTGAGGACTCCTCGAAAATCAAACCCGTCTCGGGGCTTCATGTGCTTCTTCAATTTATCTTGAAGCTCATGGACAACGTTCTTGGCTTTCACCACCGTTGAACAAGTATACCTTCCAATAGAAATTGGGAAAGATACAGTGGCCTTGTGTTTACTCTGTTGGAACTTGTGAAAATCCAACAATTGCCTAACCAACTCCATCAAGATTAGTTTGTCCCCTGGATATCTGGGCAAATGGAAAGGATCCCTAGGTACATGACTACTTGAAGATATGTGAACTTCTTAAATTGCAAGAAGACACAACCCCATTTTGAAACTTCAGCCCATGCCTCATCAGAAACTCTCATTTTCCTTAGTTCAGGGCTTAACCTGCAGATGTTCTCGTAAAAGAAGGCATCGTTTACCCTTCTGAATTGGTCTTCAGACCCTTTTCTTGTCAGCTGAGGAAAATACTGATAAACATGCTCCACTGTCTTGTTCCCCTTGGTGTCCAACCTAGGATAGTTCCTCATGCCGGCCGCTGCATAGGTGACATACGAGGACATATAAAACTTTCCTATAGATAGGACTATTGTCATTTGAGAATCTATCTCATACTGATAAGAGTACCCCAATCAATTCCCTGTTGATTCTTCTTAATAATGATTATGAACTGGTACATCCATCCTTGGAAAACATTTGACTCAGGGAAACCAAAAACCTGACTCAACAGAGTAATGATATCATTGATTTCTTGAATGAAATCGCTTCTAGGAACAAGTCTTGGGAACCTAGAAACAACCAGTTTGGCTTTGATTAGGAATTTCCTATTCATGTGCTTGATGCAATCCTCCTGATCATTGTCCCAAGATTTTTGGGCTGACTTGAGATCCACATCTCCATATTCCTCAAAATTAGGTAGCTTGAGAAGGTCATCGAAGTAACCTCCATCCAACTTGATTACAACTTCTCCCACCTGGTTTTTCACAGAATGAGAAGCAGAGTCATAATTCGAAGCACAGGCTAAGATGAACTCGGGGCACTGAGCGGACATAGGGAAACCTGCTGTAAGAGGTAGACCACTGTCAACTATTGATTTCATCCATGGAGTCTGAGAAGAGCTCTTGACCCTATTCCAAAAATCCTCCATATCTATGTTTCCGAGCTCTGTATCCCGGATGTCGTAATTACAGTCAATGTAGGAGGGAGACTCCACCTTCCTGAATTTGTACTTCATCCTCCCTAATTTTTCAGTCTTATCTTGTGATGGACCAGGGTCCGACATGAGGAATTTCAAAGGAGGAGAGTGTCGGAGATCAGAAGGTGTTGAACACTTCGGAAAACCCGACACACTGGAGATGCCGGAAAGATGGAAAAACCGACACACTAGGAGGATGCCGGAGAGTTCGGAAACCTGACACACTAGGAGGATGCCGGAGAGTTCAGAAACCCGACACTTTAAACTTTTCGATATACTGCGGGTTTTGAACACTGCAAAGCACCCTGCGAAACCTGAGAAGAGGGAATGGGGTAATTGTTGAGTTGAAACATGCAAGTTTTTCTTCACTGTTGATATCCCCAATATATTTTTAATTACAATGACATCTTAGGGAATAAAACAAAGTGATTATTCCAAAGGGGTAACCCTAAAACACAAACCTGATTTAGAAAGCAACACCCAAAATGGAAAAGATAAAACCCCAACAACCCTGATAAGAAAAGATAAACCTGGAAGAATTCTTTACACAATTATTCCACAAAAACCACAAACAAAGAATGAAGAAAAATACCTTCAACCAGAACAAGAAATGATAAAAAATGAGCAATGCAATCAGGCACAGAGGCGAGTCAGGTTTCTGGGTCGAAGATGCATGCGTAAAATCCACGAGGTAAAAAGTACGTCTGGTAAAAATGACGTGGAAATTTGAATATTTATAAGAAATTTCACATTTAATACACTTCAGTTGACACGTGCCAACTACCGACAACTCGGCATTAATGCCATGTCAGCATGCTTGGGATATCCGGAAACCCGACACAAAGGGTTTTAGAGAAATTCAGGTTTCGGGTTGCGGGAAACAAGTGACATGAAGCATCATGCTTGATGGTCCGGGAAACCCAAAATGAGTAAATCGAGCTTCGGGGATCGGAAGACATGCGACATGAAGCATGTTTTGACAAAGGCATGTTCCGATGCTTGGAAGGTCCACAAACCCGACTCGCCTTACTTGATGTGGGTTTAGGGTTTCGGGAACACACAACATGAAGCATCCAAAACACATGTTGTCTTGCTTGTGAAACCGAAAACCCGATTATCTCTCTGAAAGGTGATTCTTAGAAAATCAGCTCAAAAATTTCTTAGGGTTATCTCATTTTTGGCATAAACTCAAAAATGAGATAACATAGTTCTTGGAACTTGGATTCGATGGTATCCATTAAAAACTCCTCTGTTTAGGTGTTTCAAGACTTTGAGACACACAGAAAATACTCTTATATTCGCATCTAGTTCTAGCGACAAATATTCAGCTATATAGATATCGAGGAAGGCCTAATAATAATATTCTTTAGAAGGTTTGAGAGTCGATAATGAAGAAATCATGTTTGCTATTCGAGTAGATCCGATCATGATGGTTCATTGGAATGAATTTACAATGCTTGTGTTTGGTATATATAAATTTGTTAGTTAGATAAATTTAAGTTAATATATTTTATTAAATTTGTGTATTTTTTATATATCTAGTATGGTTTTGATTTGAAACTTAAATTTCTTTTAACTAACACTTTTATATGTAGGTTAGTGGTGCTAGAATATCTTCCACCTTCACGTGGTTGGCATCATCAGTTAGTAGAGAATTATAAATTCTCGAAGCTAAGAGAAGATTTCTTTGTTTTACAAAAAAAAGAAGCAATTGACAATGATTTATGTACCTGTAGAGGGGTTTCTTGGCTCCAGAGGAGGTAGCCCAGAAGGACTTGGAGCTTATATAACTAAAATGATGCCTCCCTAAGTGTTTACAAGACCATCCCTATGCATGTGCATAGTCGGTTCAAAGGCCATGACCCACCAATTACAAAATATACCATTTGACAAATTTTACATTGTCTCAAACTACACGATTAGGTGTGTTTGTAAACAATAAGGCAATAAGAAACCGATTGGAGAAGGAAAAAAGTGAGAAAAATATTATAGAGGGTCCCTTCGGTGAGGCGTAGGATCGACAAGACATCTCTATGTGCCACGAAGTGTGTGTAGCCACCTATCGAAGTTGAACAATTTTTTGGTCTCGTGGCTCTCAAGGGACTACGCCCGAACGAGGTATCCCCAAGTAATGACATTGTCGTGTACCAAAACGATGCCTCCTCTAGCATTCACCTAGCCACCTAGACGTTTCCGTGTAGTCGGTTTGGTGCCACGACCCACCGTTTACAAAATATACCATTTGAAATCCTTACACCGCTCAAACTACACTATTCAGCGTATTTGCAAAAATAGGGCAATGAAAGCATCGATTGGAGAAGGAAAAAAATAGAGATAGGATATTGTAGAGGGTCCCTATGCTGAGGTGTAGGATCAAATGAGACGTTCTTAGTGCCACGGAGTCTGCGTAGTCACCCATCGAAGTTGAATGATTTTTTGGTCTTAGGGCTCTTAAGGGACTCCACTCGAATGAGGTAGCCTGGAAGCAATGACATTGTCACACACTAAAAAAACACATCCCATAGTGTTCACATGGCCACTCGGATGTGTCCATGCTATTAGTTTTGTGCAACGCACCAATGTTTACAAAATATACCGTTTGATAGCCTTACACTTTCTCAAATTACACTATTTGGCGCGTTTGCAAATAATAGGGCAAGGAGAGCACCGATTGGAGAAGGAAAAAATCAAGACAGGATATTTTAGAGGGTCCCTATGCCGAGGTGTAGGATTAAATGAGACATCTTTAGGTTCCATGGAGTCTGCGTAGTCACCCATCAAAGTTGAACAATTTTTTGGTCTCAGGGCTCTTAAGGGACTCCGCCTAAACGAGGTAGCCCGGAAGCAATGACATTGTCATGCACCAAAACAATGCCTCCTCTAGCATTCACTTGGCCACCCAGACATGTCTGTGTAGTTGGTTTGGTGCCACAACCCACCATTTACAAAATATACCATTTGACAACCTTACACTATCTCAAACTACACTATTCAGCCATTTTGCAAACAATAGGTCGGCCGAGAGCACCGATTCGAGAAGGAAAAAACCGAGACATGATATTGTAGAGGGTCCCTACACCATGGTGTAGGATTAAATGAGACATCCTTAGGTGCCACGAAGTCTACGTAGTCACCCGTCGAAGTTGAACATTTTTTTGGTCTCAGGGATCTTAAGGGACTACGCACGAACGAGGTAGCCCGGAAGCAACAAAATTGTTGTGCACCAAAAAAATCCTCCTCTAGCATTCACTTGGCCACTCAGACATGTCTACACGCCGCTTTGGTGCCATGACCCACCGTTTACAAAATATACCATTTGACAACCTTACATTGCCCCAAACTACACTATTCGGCATGTTTGCAAACAATAGGGCAAGGAGAGCACCGATTATAGAAGGAATAAACTAAGACAACCTATTCATAGGTTCCCTACACCAAGGTGTAGGATCAAACGAGACATCCTTAGGTACCACTTGAGTCTATGTAGTCATTCGTCGAAGTTGAACGATTTTATGATCTCATGGCTCTTAAGGGACTATGCCCGAACGAGGTAGCTCCTAAGGATCGACGTTGTCATGTACCAAAACAATTCCTTCTCTAGCATTCACCTAGCCACCCAAATGTGTCCACATAGTTGGTTGATGCCATGACCCACCATTTACAAAATATACTATTTAATGACCTTTACACCGGCTCAAACTACACTATTCAAAGCATGTTTACGAAACAATAAAGGCAAAGTGGGAGCACCGATTAGAGAAGGAAATAACCGAGACATGCTATTCTAAAGGGTTTCTACACCGACGTGTAGGATCAAATGAGACGCCCCTAGGTTCCATGGAGTGCGTGTAGTCACTTGTCGAAGTTGAACAATTTTTGGTCTCGTGGCTCGTAAGGGACTCCGCCGCACAAGGGTAGCACGGAAGAAACGACGTTGTTACACACCAAAAAAATGACTCCTCTAGCATTTACCTAGCCACCCGGATGCATGTCCAATTAGTTGGTTTGGTGCCACGACTCACTATTTAAAAAATATACCATTTCACAACCTTACACTGGCTCAAACTACACTATTCGGTGTGTTTGCAAACAATAGGGCAAAGCGAGAGACCCGATTGGAGAAGGGAAAACTGAGATAGGATATTATACACCTGAGGTTTAGGATTGAATAAGATGTCCTTAGGTACCACGGATTGCACATAGAACCCGTTGAAGTTGAATGATTTTTGGTCTCGTGGCTCTTAAGGGAGTATGTTCGAATGAGGTAGCCGGAAGAAACGACATTTGTCGTGCACCGAAACGACACATCCTCTAGCGTTCACCGCCACCAGACATGTCTCAGGTAGTTTTTTTTGTGCCATGACCCACCGTTTGGAAAATATACTATTTGTGACCTTTACACTCGGCTCAAACTACACTATTCGGCGCATTTACAAATAATAGGCAACGAGAGCATCGATTTGAGAAGGAAAACCGAGACAACATATTCATGTAGAGGGTCACTATGCCGAGTTTGAGGATCAAATGAGGCATTCTTATGTGCCATGGAGTCTACGTAGTCGCCCGTCGAAGTGGAACACTTTTTTTGTCTGAGGGCTCTTAAGAGACTCCTTCCAAACGAGGTATCCCTAAAGCAACGACGTTGTCATGCACTAAAAAAAAACCTCCTCTAGCATTCACCTAGCCACCCAAATCTTTCTACGTAATTAGTTTGTGCCACGACCCACCATTTACAAAATATATCATTTCACAGCCTTACACCATCTCAAACTACACTATTTGGCACATTTACAAACAATAGGGCAGCGAGAGCACCAATTTGAGAAGGAAAAAACTGAGACATGCTATTGTATAGGGTCCCTACATTGAGGTGTAGGATTGAATGAGACATCTTTAGGTGTAATGGAGTCTTTGTAGTCACCCGTCGAAGTTGAACGATTTTTTAGTCTCAAGGCTCTTAAGGGACTACGCCGAACGAGGTAGCTTGGAAGCAATGACGTTGTCGTGCACCAAAAAAATGCCTCCTCAAGCATTCACCTGGCCACCTGGACATTTCCACACATTTGGTTTGGTGCCATGACCCACCATTTGTAAAATATACCATTTAATAGCCTTACACCAGCTCAAACTACACTATTCGCCGCATTTGTAAAAAATAAGGCAGTGAGAGCACCGATTAGAGAAGGAAAAAACTGAGATAGACTTTTGAATAGGGTCCCTACACTAAGGTGTATAATTAAATGAGACATCCTTAGGTGCTATGGAGTGTGTGTAGTCACCCCGAAGTTGAACGATTATTTCATCTCGTGGCTTTTAAGGGACTATGCCTCAATGAAGTATCCTAGAAGCAATGACGTTGTCACACACAAAAACAATGCCTCCTCTAGCATTCACCTGGACACTGAATGTGTTTGAATAGTCAGTTCGATGCCATGACCCATAATTTATAAAATATCTTGTTTGACAACCTTACACTGGCTCAAACTACACTATTCGGCACGTTTGCAAACAATAGGGCAGCGAGAGCACCGATAAAAGAAGGAAAAATATGAGATATGCTATTGTAGAGGGTCCCTACACTGAGGTTTAGGATGAAATGAGACATCCTTATGTTCCACGGAGTGCATGTAGCCACCGTCAAGTTGAACAATTTTGTGGTCTCGGGGCTCTTAAGGGACTACGCCCGAACAAGGTAGCCCTCAAGCAATGACATTGTTGAACACCAAAATGACATCTCCTCTAGCATTCACCTAGCCACCCAGACATTTTTACACAGTCTTTATGGTGCCACAACCCTCCTTTTGCAAATTATACCATTTGACAACCTTACACCCGCTCAAACTACACTATTCAATGCATTTACAAAAATAAGGCAACGAGAGCACCGATGTAAAGGAAAACCGAGACAATATATTGTAGAGGGTCCCTATGCAAAGGTGTAGGATGAAACGAGATGTGTTTAGGTGCCTTAGAGTCTGCGTAGTCACCCGTCGAAGTTAACGATTTTTGGTCTCGTGGCTCTTAAGGGACTTCGCCGAGGTAGCCTGGAAGCAACAACATTGTCGCGCACCAATACAATGCCTCCTCTAGTGTTCAACTTGCCACCCGGATGTTTCCGTGTAGTCGGTTCAAGTACCATGACCCACCGTTTACAAAATATATCATTTGATAGCCTTAAACTATCTCAAACTACACTATCCGGCACATTTACAAACAATAGGGCAGCAAGAGTAGCGATAAGTGAAGGAAAAAACCAAGACATGATATTTTACAGAGGTCCCTACGCCGAGGTGTAGGATCAAACGAGACATGCTTAGGTGCCACAGAGTTTAGTCGCATAGTCACCGTCAAAGTTGAATGATTTTTTGGCCTCAGTGGCTCTTAAAAGACTACGCTTGAATGAGGTAGCCTGGAAGTAACGATGTTGTCATGCACTAAAACAATGCCACCTCTAGCATTCAACTGACCACCCAGACATGTCCGAGCAGTCAGTTCGGTGCCATGGCCCACCGTTTAGCAAATATACTATTTAACAGCCTTACACTATCTCAAAATACACTATTTGGCACGTTTGCAAACAATAGGCTATTATAGAGGCTCCCGACACCAAGGTGTAGGATTGAATGAGATTTCCTCAAGTGCTGCTGATTTTTATAATCACCCATCGAAGTTGAATGTTTTTTTGGTCTCAGGGCTCTTAAGGGACTCTTCCCAAACAAGGTAGCCCGGAATCAATGACATTGTCACACACCAAAAAAATGCCTCCTCTAGTGTTCACCTTACTACCTGGACATTTCGTAGTCGGCTCGGTGCCATGACCCACCATTTAAAAAATATACCATTTGATAGCCTTACACTGTCTCAAACTACATTATTTGGCACGTTTGCAAACAATAGGCAACGAGAGCATCGATTGGAGAAGGAAAAAACCAATACATGATATTTTAGAAGGTCCCCTATGCATAGGTGTAGGATCAAATGATACATCCTTAGGTGCCATGGAGTCTACATAGTCACCCATCAAAGTTGAACGATTTTTTCGTCTTAGGGCTCTTAAAGGACTATGCCCAAATGAGGTAGCCGAAGCATAATGACGTTGTCATGCATTGAAACAACACCTCCTCTAGCGTTCACTTGGTAACCCGGATGTTTCCATGCGGTTGGTTTGGTTCCGCGATCCACCATTTTGAAATTTTTTAACTTTTTCAACAATTAGAACTTTTTCAACAATTACAAATTTTTCAAGAAATTGTTGAATCGAAATTCAAAGAGAAGAACAAGATGGTTATGCAATTATTGGTTGTTGTGAATACTCACCTAACAAATATCCCGAATAATCTAGATATATGATACGAATAGTTACTCTTGAATGCTTACCTTCTTTCCTTAAAATCCTCAGGCTTCTAGGAAATAAGAACCTTTCTATCTTTCCTTGTTAGTCAATGGACCTATAAATTGAATAATTGCATTATTGACTTCGGCGCCTCGACAATGTCATGCTTATAAAATTTGCTAAATCTATTGATATTACTCTCAACTTCTTGCTATTAGCCATTGTTAGTACATGAAAGAAAAATAATTACCTCTTTTCGGCTAGGTGAAAGATTCTCAAACCAGCACTAGCAGACTTCCCGACAAGAAAATCAAGATGGAAATACTTGTGGAAGACATGTTAGCTACGTATGGTTTATTGTTGAGCCAATTTTTCTATAATGATATGTGTGGGGATATAAATATGGATTAGTCATACACCACCATACTCATCAATGGTAAAATGAATAATATACTTCTAATAATTAAAATTAAATACACAAGTTAAAAACAAAATGACCTAAGGGAAAACAATTGTACCATGCAATGTTACACCATAGTAACGTTATATTCATATATGTTGCACCATAGTCTTTTAATTTTAAATCAAACCTACATATAGAATTAATATAAATAGAATATACATACATAGAAGTATATCATGTACAATGAATTCGAATCAAACATAGGAGTAATATCGTTATGAAAACCAACACATGGA
Organism: Taxus wallichiana var. yunnanensis; assembly: GCA_018340775.1. NCBI lineage: Eukaryota > Viridiplantae > Streptophyta > Pinopsida > Cupressales > Taxaceae > Taxus > Taxus wallichiana. Next base: position 170,217,639 of record CM031237.1, read on the forward strand.
TATATAATGTATCAAACTAAGTGTGTTGAATACACATCTATGAAAATATAAGTTCATAACATGTGTACATCTCGAACCAAGTGTTTCATACATATAGGACCACATGCGGTTGCATAAGGCTATATATACAATGTCCTATGAAGAATCATGAACTAGGACCAGCTGGCCCATATATATATATATATATATATATATATATATATATATATATATATCTATGTACATCCACGTCCTATGAATCTAATCATGAAACATCTTCCCTCTATTTTCCCTACTAGAAGTAGCCTGTCCATGACCCGGGATGTAGTGGAGGGATATGCCACTACGTATTTCATCCATGTGGTCCTAGGTGTCTCTAAGTAGGCGTGCAACCTAACTCGCACATTCATAAACAACAATTTTTAACACCCATATTTTTAAAATACACTCAAAATTTAGAAACTTATAATTTAGTTAAAATACATGTGAAATCTTACCCCAATGTCATGATCCCTATATATTTGTCATCGATGCATGACATGGAAGTTAGTAGACTCATGAGAGGTAAGCTACATACAAATATTTAAATATCAAATTAAATATTTCATGTGTACAAAATTTGATATTGTAGATTTAATTAATAAGAAATAATTCCTAAATAAATTTAACAAATTCAAAAATTGTACCTCGCTTAGTGGATCCGTAGATGCTATGGCAATATCTACCGCAAGCTCTACAATTTGCATATATGTAGGAGTCTCTCTCGGTAGTCGTAAGATATACAAAAACATGTACAAATCAATATTAATCTACATGACAGCCACATAAAAGAGCCAAAGCATAATCCACGTGAACTTCCACAATTAGAAACAAAGTGTAAAGATAAACTAACCTACGTAAAAGTCACATGAGGTGTGTCGGAGCAGGATGATGAGCCACTAGGCTCTTCGCACGTATAAAAGACAAACATATATTAATATGTACATGTGAAACATTATAATAATAAAAGTACACAATCAAATGAAATTTGAAATTTAAGTACAACTTGAAACTTACGTTTGTAACATGCCCAACTCGCAATAACTAGATGTCGATGCGGATGTTTCCTTCACCAACTCTTACTATTTAAAATAAAATAAAAATTAGTTTTTACATGTATGTACATAGCGTCTGACAATGAAATACATATATATTAAAATCTCAAACATGAATTAAACTATTGTATATATATATATTAAATATTTATTTGACATTTACCCGTGAAAGACCAAGATCCTTTGCACCAGCCCAAAAAATCCACCATCATCTCATCTAGAGAAAAGAAATCATGTGATCCAACAAATAATGTCTCACCCACAAAGGTGCATACCGACACCTCCACCAACATCACCAGATGTAATCTACTCACTATACCGTGTCGAGTGTCGGTGAGCTCCCTCAATGCTTGTAGTGTGTCAATATCCACAACCTCCTCCACTATAGAAGGGATAACTAAAGGGGTGGAGGTTTTGGGGCATGGAGGATCCTTGGTTGACCTACGCATGCACCGCAGTCTACTCTATGCGCAGAGCCACCACCTTGCCCATAAAAATCAGAAAATTCAAAATAATTTGGGACCTCATTAAGCATGAACTCGTAATATAATTTTTTTGAAAAATAGAGGGGAACCTCATTGTTGTTGCATGGTGGATAGTCAAAAGCATCCACCATCGGGTCCCAAAAATTGTTCTTGATTCGGTCATCGTGGCACCAATGGATTGGGAACCGTTTGTAAGTAATCGCGAGGAGGGCATTGGTTCTTGGTTCAATAAATAATGCACAAATGCGGCCTTTTCCAAAAAAATGTCTTTTATGGCCGCATGGGATAATTTATTTACATACCATTGCCTACAATCACCTCTAAATGTATTCCATTTGTCTATTTGGTTAGTTTTGAGTCAACTTCACAAATCAATGTTTGTAATGTGTTGGCTAAATTCATGTGTGACGGATTTATGGCATTATTTTGTCTTATATTCTAAATAAGGTTCTCAATGGCAATTTTATTTTGTCATATTTTTCCAATGATATCATCTTGTGTTCTTGTTTTTCCGTGGGGATAGAAGTAGCCACATGAGGTAGATCTATGTTTGGAGCAGGGTTTTGGAATGTTTGGAGGGTTTTGACGATTATTTGGAGGGTTTTGAGGAATATTTTAATGGTTTGCAGGATTATGAGCTTGCTACAAGTAATCGAAAAAACAAAAAAAAATGATACATAAACAAAAAATTGAAAAACCCATGAAAATCACAAAAATTAACCTAAAATGCAAACAAATTGATCTAAATCGAGGGCTTACCTCTTTCTCTTAGTGGTATGGTTAAAACTATCATGATCCACAACTCAGAAGAGTAAATTTTAGGGGGTATTCAAAGTGCTAGTGCAAAGGTCTAGGAAAAATCGTGGTTATCAAGGGAAAATGAGGAGTCACGGGTTTGTTTTTAAACTCGAGAGGACTGCGATCATGGTTTCAAACTGTGATTGTGGTTTTAGGTTCGGAAATCATTGAGCCTATAAAAATAGTTGCGCAAGCGTAGTACCTAAATTTTGGGTTTTTATGTCCACTTAATTGTCCACCATCTTGATGCACTTACCCTTAGATGACATAGAAGAATAGAAGGAATGAAGAAAATAGTTCCAAAAGGTGAAAATTGGTTATTGTTTTAATTGAAAAGTTAAAATATAGATTGGTGGTGGTTGGGTAACTAGTGTTGGTGATAGAGGGTAACCAATGATGGTCGGAGGACCGATACACTTTATTGTGGAAAATCAAAATAGTTTTAAATGTGGCAATAAATGATGAAAGTGAAGTAAATATGGAATTTGACAATGCTTTCAAAGACAAAGAGATATGGTGAAGTAATTGAGGTAACTCCAAAAAGAAAAGAATTGTGATGAATGCTACTTTGGTTAAAATTACCAAAACAATAAGAAACTAAAATATGGTCGGTAAACCAATGATGGTCGATGGAATGATATTGGTCACTGTAAAATTTGTGAAAAATAGAAAAAAGTGAATTTGGTATCTTAGATCAAATAAAAGACCAAAACAAAAACCCGAGTATGGGAACGATTGACCTTTAACACACTCAAAAATAGTCGAATACACAAAATTTTACTATGGAGTATGAAGGTAAAAAATAAAGGAGAATACGACCTCACACCTCAAAACATAGATCAAGGTAAAACTAGAAAACATGAAATCCTATGTGGTGGATTTTATGTTCTAGCTTATGCCATTTAGGACTGACTCAAGTGAATAGAGTAGATTTGTTTGTTTGATAAAAGGTGCCCTACAACAATCCAAAAACTAAGGATATTTCAGGTAAGTTTTGGCGAGGGAGGTCCTTTATCTAAGATAATGATTGGACAAAGAAACTAGTTTGGATCCCATTGTCAATCCTTTAATTGTGTCATCATTGAAAACTTCTTCCGGGTAGGATGTTGTTTAAGAAAATGAATACTTTATTTTAGTGGTTTTCTGTAGAGAAGAAAGTGTGCACTATATTTCAATTTTTCAACCATTAGTTGAGCATGAATTCCAACATAGAGGTTTCCAACAATTTAAATGAGGTACAGAGATGGTGACACTTAGAAATGATATGTAAATATTTTAGACCTAAATCCACAATGACATTCGAAGAGAGAAATGATGAATATGAAAGAGTTTTTCCTTCACTAATGTAATATAAAAATAAAAAGAATGGTTTTTTTAGTCCAAAATACGAGTGTCAATGAGACAAGTAGAAGAGAGAATATTCCAAAGGAGAAACTTTAATGTGAACTCTTTCAAAAGAAAATAGACACCCAATATTTAACCTAGGAATGAACAATGCAAAATATCCCGTGATGGGCCCCATGGGCATGCCAAAATGTTTTACCGAATGAGTTGTGTGATAAAATAGATAAGGTAACGTTCAAGGATGAATAAATGTGATTATGTTGGTCGAAGGTTGAATGCACACATTTCTGACTTTATCCAAGCTGATTATGGAGAACTCCATTTTTTCTAGGAAGGACTACATGTAGATACAAAGAAAAACCACCAAATGATATTAAATAGCAAATGACAATGGATTTCCTAGCGATTGCTAGTTCCAGGAAGTGTGATACTTCCTAGATGGCTTTCCATCAACAATTTTTATCAAAATAATGAAATAAAATATGAGAAATAAAGGTCCTATTTCTAATGCTTTGATTTAGTTATATCCAAATGTTATCAATAAACTAGATTAAGAAAAGTATTGAAATCCAAACAAATCTAGCACTAGGAAAGGTATGTTTCTAGTTGGGACAAGTCATGAGGTGTTAGGTAAGGTCACATAGGTATCTGGTAAGGTCTGGGTTGAATTTAGGGGATGTTAGAGGGAGTTTTTGAAGGTTAACAGAACACAATGATTGATATTGGTCAGGAGAATGATGTTGGTAGAGAAGGGATATTGACAATGGCTAAGGTGACATACATTGGTAGGGGCAATTTGATAGTAAATTATTAAACAGAGATTTTAGGGTTCTCTCTGATTGCACAGAGAGTGATGGTAGTGTGGTTTGGGTCATAATATGGCTGAGAAGACTCAAGGATACTAAGAAGGAGGTTTAGAATGATGAAAAGGCTTGGGATGGTTGAATAGTGGGTTGGTGGGAAGAAGGTGATGTACAAGAAATAGAGGAAATAAACTACTGAAAGGAGCAAAAGATCTACAAAAGGAATAAGCCAAATGATTATAATCACAATACTTACTTGATGTCTTGCAGATCTTGGGAGTTGGAATGGTTGATGGTCGATCGAAGAATTTATTTACTGCGATGTCACGTAAATATGGATTATGTGCTCCGTGAGCATTCAAATGCTTTGGAAGGAAAACATTTATTTGTCTTGCAATGTGGTTGTGGGTATTCGCGCCTGCATTACGGGAGTGCTTAAAGATTCACGTTTGATTGAAATTAGGCTCTAATAAATGGATGACCAATCCGTGTAAAGAGTTTTGAAAATGCATATAAGGTAACCAAAGGTGGTTATGTGACCGTGTCGATTGAGGAATAACCAAAGGTCGGTTAAGGTAGGAAAGTCTACATTTACCAAAAATAGGAAGATCTTTACTATTTTTGGTGTGATTTTGATTGAGTCCTCTTAGGAAGTGGATTTCAAGTCGAGAAGGTAGGAAGGTCATATAAGAAGTCTAATTAGGTTTAGGAAGAATTCTTAGTTAGTTAGGTTAAGTTGTGACTCAAGAGTGGGAGTGATGACTGCGTTCATTATGAGTTAAATACCCCTTGAATGGGTCCAAGATGAGGTGTAACGATGAGGTAGAGGTGTGAGGGTGTAATTAACTTAATTAAAATAATTTATAATGTGAGAATGAATATTAGTAGAGGATGAAGGGGTCATGATTATTTAATTATATTAATATAATTGATTCAAGGGGACCAAGGGAGTGTGACCCAAATTTGGTGTCTACAATAAGAATAATACTATACCAAAACAAGGACTTGTCACTCAACATATATCCCTATCACCTTATTTCTCCATTAAATAAGATCAAGTCACCCTAGGCCCCTGCACACATAAAGCCCCATCAATTTTATACAAGTCGCATACTAACCTCTACATTTATTTTTCATAGACAAATGGCGATTTAGGTCGTACCTTCATACAACCAAGAAGGTCCATAAGTCGTACAACAACTCCATGGTGAATCCCATGACCCTAGTCCATCACACCACAACATTATAAGTAGTACAAAAATCGGTGTCAATCGTCAAGTGGCATTAAATCCTAATATTTAGGTTAGTCTAGAAAACCTTTCAATTTCAAAATAACTTATCAAACTAAGAAAAATAAATTGCTAAATATCCCCTAAAATTGAAAGGCCTAGTGTTAGAAAAAAATCAAATTAAATGCCAAACATTTATGAAAACATCAATCAAGAAAAATGATGGTTCTTAAAGGAAAAGGGAAAATGATCAGTTTATAAAGAAAATATGAATATTGAAAAATCACATTACAATCAGTACATGAAAATTCCACCTCCACTAAAGAGGTGCTCATTGAGTTATTAGAACTCGGATATCGAGCCTCAACTTTTAAAATACATATAACTATAATAAGTATATCTCCATATTTCTTTGAAGGAAACATATGAGGATCCATATAGTCAATATGGCATATGATATCTCGATAAAAACTATAAATAAAAGAGAGTAGAGACTATAGTTTTCATATAATGAGCTTAAGGTGGTGTGTATCAACAATATGTTGAGGAATCCTGAAGTATACTAAACATATATAAGTTGGTTTTCAGTCTCTACATGCAACTCCAATTCCAAAACAAAACTTGGCTCAAGGTTATCGACAACTAGTTCAATCCTTCTCTCCACAAATACACTTATAGATGTTACCAGTAGGGATCTCTAGTGTAGGTACACAACATAGCACATAACTACATTACTAGAAAAATGATAATTTACACAAAAAAAACATTAACATCTTACGCATGGTAAAATTATGTAACAATATTCCATGGATGATAAAGCACATAACATTTCGACATAATGCACTAAAAGTGAAAGTATAATGCAATAGGGTTAAAATATCACTATATGTTCCTACTTCACAATTTAAATTTTTCACATAAGATATGAGTACATATATAGAACAAACATAGTGATTTAAAATAATGACATACATACAAATATGACACAACATGATGACATAACCCAATAATAGAACACAACACAAGTAAATTAACATGATATGACATATTTCACTATGAATCACTTTGTCATGTAAAACATTGGTAGATATATGCAATATCACATTATAAGAAACCCCATGACACTTTTGTTGGTTAAAAGAAAACAAGGTGGTAACACACATGAAATTTGCGTTGAATTCACAAGAGAGAGAGAGATAGAAAATATGATAATTAATAAAAACATCAACATCGAAAAATTTCCAAACTAAGTGGTATGACCAATAGGTGCATTTAGAAAATCACAAGTTCACCATTTATCGCATCATAACATAAATACACATTATTCTTACAAATCCTTCACCATTATGAATAATCACCACAATACGAGAATCCCCTAGATGTTTGAGATGATGAAGGTTCACATTGATACGTTATGTAGCATCCAATATTTACACACCCAATAAATCCATGACTAAATAAACAAGGAATTATTTTTGAATTTCATTACTTGTTACAAGATATCACATGACTTTACTCACAATACCTTAAATCACATGAGACACTTGTATATACATTAACCAACTTATATAACATGATAATATAATATTGACAACAATGTCTTACTTTCTCAAATGACATATATTAAAATAATGGCCAAACTACATAAAGAACTCACAAATAGGCATATTTCACTACACATCATTTTCAAGGTTTAAAAATTTATTAGATTTAAGTTCTCCTTGTTTATCCTTATATGTCTAATGAGAATTTATCATGTAAATACATAGATTCCTAATATTATAGGCTACATTTGATTTATTTAATATTATATTTAATTTATATTGAGTCCACTTAATTTGGTTCATTTCTCTTATTAAAAATTATTTTTAGAACTCCATTAATGGTTAAATACTTACTTAATCATATATAAGACATGTAATGTTTGATCTCAAGCAAATATTTTTACTCATATAATCACACTTGATCTTCTATTTCACTTCCATTATATATGTGAATACTATAACAAAACCAATGGGAGAGGAAATGAGGCATAAGAGTGGAAAAATCCTTCTTCTATATTCCATACAACATTTAAATGTCAAGAACACATTTCCATCAATGATCTTGTTATAACATTTAACTATACAACTTCTATTTCTACTTTTCCTCATTGATGGTATACCTCTCGAATCGTAATCCTCTTGATTCTAACCAAGGTAAATTGTAAGGCCCCCTTAAAAATAACCATAGATATTATTTAAATAATTTATATAAATTACTTTTCAAATCTTGGTGAATTGCAAGAATTGAAAGGAAATTGTATTATCCGATATCAACTGTTGGTTGGTAGCATTAGGATACGTAACGATACAATATTTCTCTTTTTGCACATTGTAAACTAGATTTGAATATTAAAAATTTATCTATTACTGTAAATGTTAGGTGAATAAACCCAAAAATTAACTTTTACAAAGAAAAATTATGAGAACTAGCAAGTGACCTAACCCCTAAAAATTATCAAAATTTAAATTTCAAAGACCAAAATATTCGTTAGTTAAAAAATATTATCCATTAAAATTTACACTAATTCCAACTACGGTTCCCTGTTTCCAGCATTATATTACACAAGGAACAAATCAATTTTTAATTAAAAGTATCTTAACATTTACACATCACAAGTTTTGATTCTCAACGACAAACCATGTTTCTCAATTGCTTATTCTCACATACATCTACCGCTACATCATACAAAATATTTATTAATTTACATGTTATCTCGATGGAAATTAGAATTCTTAGTTTGATATCATAAAGGTATGTTCTCAATAATAAAGAGAAATTTGTAAATTTAATTTACACATAGAATCTTACTCTACATTGATTCATCTTCTAATTGTCACTTGGTCATAAGAACTTTACATTATTTTCACCTTCTAATGATATATAGTTTCTAGAATAACCATATAATTACATGTTAGACATTTCATCTTGTATGTCACCAAAGTGGTATCATGTTTTACATCGCACATATTGAACAATTTCATACCCACTTGAATGCTCTCTAGTTCGTTTCTAAAGAGGAACACACAACTCTTATAGTGAACTTAAGCCTCTTGGACTAGAAAATAAGTTTAGATACAAACGTAAGTCAAGGATTTCCAAAAAGGAGCATCTTGTTGCATAATACAATAACGTCAGGCAATAGATTTGATCCATAACAACTCTCAAGAGGTAGTTTCATATATTTTGATGTTAAGAAAACATACATTCTTATGGTAACATGGTTTTGAGATCTTATCTCAGCAGAGGTTAAATTGAACCTCTATAATCCATCATTGTCGATGGATTATGAGAAACAAATGCATCATATGATACCCACATTCAAGAGAGAAGTTCAAAATGTCAAAATATGTATACCCTTAAGGAATAACTCATCTTATCATTTAAAAGATGGAAGGGGTTACTAATGACTTGAAAGGGTGGGTTCCATGTTTCTCTTTTCTAATAAGATAAACAATCTAGGGACAAATGACATAGAGAAACTCAAAATGGGTTTCGTTCACCAATTAATCTCTTATTACGGTAGTAGGTTTACTTTTTTCTCTTTTGAACTCAAGAGATCTACATCTTGATACAAGTTAACATCACTACAATTCAAACTTTGTAAGATCGGTGGAGTTAAATAAAATCGTTTAATATGTGGTTAAAATGGTATAATGACTCCACTCATGTTGTTTTGATATCTTAATGAGATCATTAAAACATATAAAATAAGAAATTACATGAGATAGGTTTTAATCATTTCTTAAATGATAGAGGTATTGCAAAATTGTACAAAAATCGATAAGAGGTAAAACTCGACAAGGGTTGAGAACACAATTCATTTAGATAGTTTAATAATACTAAGTTTCTACAAAAAAATACAATTATTAAGAGGGAAAATCAATAATTATCAATGGTAAAGGATTTTTTAAAACTTATAAACAATAAGAGAAACGTATAAACCCATAATCAATATCACTTGAAGAATAAAATGCCCATTTTCTAACATACCAATATGCCAACAATGTCACACTCATAATATAAGATAATAAATAACATTACTATTTCTAAAAATATCCTTGATATAATCTATATAATTACATTATAGGCACCGAGAGCACCGATCAAGAAGGAAAACACCGAGACAGGGATATTGTAGAGGGTCCCTACATCGAGTTGTAGGATCGAACGAGATGTCCTTAGGTGCCACGGAGTCTATGTAGTCACCATTGAAGTTGAACTCCGATTTTTTGGTCTTAGGGCTCTTAAGGGGACCGCTCGAACGAGGTAGCCCTAAGCAACGACGTTGTCACACACCAAAAAAATGCCTCCTCTAGCATTCACCTTTCCACCCGCAGGCGTGACTGCGTAGTCGAGCCGGCCGGTGCCACGAACCACCGTTTAAAAATATATACCATTTGCCAGCCTTACACTATCTCAAACTACACTATTTGCCGCGTTTGCGAACAATAGGGCAACGAGAGCACCAATTGCATAAGGAAAAACCAAGATAGACTATGTGTAGGGTCCCTATGCCTAGATGTAGGATCAAACAATACGTCCTTAGGTTCCATGGAGTCTGCGTAGTCACCCGTCGAAGTTGAACAAATTTTTGGTCTCAGGGATCTTAAGGGACTATGCCCAAACGAGGTAGCCTAGAAGCAACGATGTTGTCGTGCACCAAAACAACACCTCCTCTAGCATTCATTTGGCCACTTAAACGTTTCCATGCGTCGGTTTGGTGCCATGACCCACCATTTTCAAAATTTTCAGCAATTACAACTTTTTCAACAATTAAAATTTTTTCAACAATTACAACTTTTTCAACAATTACAACTTTTTCAAGAAATTGTTGAATCAGAAATTGAAAGAGAAGAAGAAGATGGTTATGTAATTATTGGTTATTGTGAATACTCACCTAACAAAGATCCTGAATAATTTGGATAGATGATATGAATAGTTACTCTTGTTTAGTGTTCACCCACTCATAAAAAAATAAATAAGCCTCTTCTTCTACTTCCCAAGCAAAACACTTTAATCCTTATCTAGTTTATCAAAGGAAGTAGTAAAAATACATGTTCCAACAATCCTACTAACACTAAATGATCACTTCCCAATCCTAGAACCACTCATTCCTAGATCATTCTTTCCTTAAAATCCTCAGGATTCTAGGAAATAAGAACCTTTCTATCTTTCCTTGTTGGTCAATGGACCTATAAATTGAATAATTGCATTATTGACTCTGGCGCCTCTGACAATGTCATGCTTATAAAATTTTCTAACTCTATTGATATTACTCTCAGCCTTGCTATTAGCCATTGTTACTACATGAAAAAAATAATTACCTCTTTTCCACCAGGTGAAAGATTCTCAAGCTAGAATTAGCAAACTTCCTTGACAAGAAAATCAAGATGAAAATACTTGTGGAAGACATGCTAGCTACGTATGGTACATTGTTGAGCCAAAGTTTCTATCACAATATTGGTGGGAATATAAAGATGGAATAGTCATACATCACCATACTCATCAATGGTAAAATGAATAATATCCTTCGATAAATAAAATTAAATACATAGTTCAAAAACAAAATGACCCAAGGGAAAACAATTGTACCATGCAATGCTACACCATAGTAACGTTATATTCATATATGTTGCACCATAGTTTTTAATTTTAAATCAAACATACATATAGAATTAATATAAATAGAATATACATACATAGAAGGATATCATGTGCAATGAATTCGAATCAAACATAGGAGTAATATCATTATGAAAACCAACACATGGATATATAATGTATCAAACTAAGTGTGTTGAATGCACGTCTATGAAAATATAAGTTCATAACATGTGTACATATTGAACCAAGTGTGTCATAAATAGAGGACCACATGCGGTTAAATATGGCTATATATACAATGTCTTATGAAGAATCATGAACTAGGACCAGCTGGCCCATATATATATCTATGTACATCCTTGTCCTATGAATCTAATCATGAAACATCTTCCCTCTCTTTTCCCTACTAGAAGTAGCATGTCCATGACACTGGGATGTAGTGGAGGAGATGCCACTATGGATTTCATTCATGTGGTCCTAGGCATCTCTAAGCGGACATGCAACCTAACTTGCACATTCATAAACAACAATTTTTAACACCCATATTTTTAAAATACACTCAAAATTTAGAAACCTAGAATTTAGTTAAAATGCATGTGAAATCTTACCACCATGTCATGATCCTTATCAATTTTCATTGACACATGACAGGGACAACAGTAGACTCGTGAGAGGTAAGCTACATACAAATAATTAAATTTCAAATTAAATATTTCATGTGTACAAAATTTGATATTGTAGATTTAAGTAATAAGAAATAATTCCTAAATAAATTTAACAAATTCAAAAAATTGTACCTCTCGTTAGTGGATTTACGAGATGCTATGGTAGTTTCTACAAAGAACCTCCACAGCCTACTGCATATATGGAGGATTCTCTCTCAGTAGTCATAAGCTATATAAAAACATGTACAAATCAATATTAATTTACATGACTTCCACATAATAGAGCCAAAGCATAATCCACGTGAACTTCCACAATTATAAACAAAGTGTAAAGAGAAACTATCTTGTGTAAAATTCACATAAGTTATTCCAATAGCCTTAGTTTCTAGAGCAGATGAAGACCCATCAGTGCTCCCCGCACTTATAAAAGACAAACATATATTCATATGTACATGTACATGTGAAACATTATAATAAAAAAGTGCACAATCAGATGAAATTTGAAATTTAAGTACAAATTGAAACTTACGTTTGTAACATGCCCATTGTAAGAAGTATTTAGCATGTCAATGCCGATGTTTCCTTCACCAGCTCTTGTTATTTAAAATAATATTAAAAATCAGTTTTACATGTATGTACATAACGTACAATGAAATACATATATATTAAAATCTCAAACATGAATTAAACTATATATATATATATATATATATATATATTGAATATTTATTTGACATTTACCTATGAAAGACCAAGATCCTTTGCACGGTTCCAAAAACATCCACCATCATCTCATCTAGAGAAAAAAATCATGTGATCCAAGTAAATGATGTCTCTCCCGCAAAGTGTATATGGCACCACATGATCCATAGTGGTGTGGTGCGCTAGAACCGGCACCTCCACCAACATCGTCAGATGTAATTTACTCACTATGTTGGGTCGAGTGTCGGTGAGCTCCTTAATGCATGTACTATGACAATCACCACAAACTCCTTCAAGATAGGAGGGATAATCAAGGCAATGGGGATTTTGGGGCACGGGGATTTGTTGACCTACGCATGCACCAGTCTACACTATGTAGAGCCACCACCTCTCCCACAAAAATTAGAAAACTCAAAATAGTTTGAACCTCATTAAGCACGATCTCGCAAAAGTATAATTTTTTTAAAAATAGAGGGGAACCTCATTGTTGTTGCATGGTAGATAATCAAAAACCATCCACTATCGGTCCCAAAATTTGTTCTTGATTCGGTCACTGTGTCACCAATGGATTGGGAACCATTTGTAAAGTAATCGTGGGGAGGGCGTTGGTTCTTGGGTCAAGAATAATGCACAAATGCGGTCTTTTTAAAAAAAAAAATCTTTTACGGCCGCATGGGATTATTTATTTACATACCACTTCCTAGAATCACCTCTAAGCATATTCCATCTATCTATTTGGTTATTTGCTGAGTCAAATTCACCAATCAATGTTTGTAATGTGTTGTCTAAATTCATGCAGGAGGGATTTGTGGCATGATTTTGTCTTATATTCTGAATAAGGTTCTAAACGGTAATTTTATTTTGTCAAATTTTTCCAATGATATCAACTTGTGTTCCTATTGGTTCTATGGGGATGAAGGAGCTACAAGAGGTAGATCTATTTTGGAGGAGGGTTTTCAGGAATGTTTGGATGGTTTTAGAATTTTTAGAGGGTTTTGAGGAATATTTTTATAGTTTGCAGGATTACGATCTTACCGAGTAACCGAAAAAACAAAAAAATTGTATACATAAACAAAATATTGAAAAACCCATGAAAATCACAAAAAATAACCTAAAATGCAAACAAATTGATCTAAATCGACGGCTTACCTCTTTGTCTTGGTGGTATGGTTGAATCTATCATGATCCACAAGTTTGAAGAGTAATTTTTAGGGGTATTCAAAGCCCGAGTGCAAAGGTCTAGGAGAAATCGCGGTTGGAAAGGAAAAATGAAGGAAAATTGGGAGTTGTGGGTCTGTTTTTTTTGTCTCGGACAACCACGATCATGGTTTTAGGTTCAGAAATCACTGATCCTATAAAAATAGTTGCACGAGTGTGGTTTACAAACCACGAGCATGGTTTATAAATCACACTCACTCACGGTACCTAAATTTTGGGTTTTTATGTCCATTTAACTGTCCACCATCTTGGTGCACTTACCCTTAGATGACATAGAAAAATAGAAGGAATGAAGAAAATAGTTACAAAAGGTGAAAATTGGTCATTTTTTTAATTGAAAAGTTAAAATACGAGACCGGTGGTGGCTGGTAATCTGGTGTCGGTTATAGAGGGTAACTCATGATGGTCGGAGGACCGATATAGTTTATGTGGAAAATCAACATATTTGTAAATGTGGCAATAAATTATGAAAATGAAGCAAATATGGACTTTGACAATGCTTTCAAAGACAAAGAGATATGGTGAAGTAATTGAGGAAACCCCCTTAAAGAAAAGAAGCGTGATGAATGCTAATTTGGTTAAAATTACCAAACAAATAGAAATCTGAAATATGGTCGAAAACTGATGACGGTCAATGGAATGATGCTGGTCATTGTGAAATTTGTGAAAAGATGGAAAAAAGTGAATTTGGTTTATTCGATCAAATAAAAGACCAACACATAAACCCGAGTATGGGAACGATTGACTTTTAACACACTTAGAAAGAGTCGAATACACAAACTTTGATTATGGAGGGTGAAGGTAAAAATAATGGAGAATACGACTCCGACACCTCAAAACATGGATAAAGGTAAAACTAGAAAAAATGAAATCCTATGTGGTGGATTTTATGTTCCGGTTACGCCATTTAGGACCGACTTGTGAATAGAGTAGATTTTTTTGTTTGATAAAGGTGCCCTACAACAATCCAAAAACTAAGGATATTTTAGGTAAGTTTTGGTGAGGGAGGTCTTTTATCTAAGATAATGATTGGACAGAGAAAATAGTTTGGATCCCATTGTCAATCCTTTAATCGTGTACTCATTGAAAACTTCTTCTGGGTAGGATATTGTTTAAGAAAATGAGTACTTTATTTTAGTGGTTTTGTGTAGAGAAGAAAGTTTGCACTACATTTCAATTTGTCAACCATTAGTTAGGCATGACTTCCAACATAGAGGTTTCCCACAATTTAAATGAGGTACAGATGGCGGCACTCGAAGCGACATGTAAATATTTTAGATCCAAATCCACAATGACAATCAAAGAGAGAAATGATGAATAAGAAAGAGTTTGTCTTTCACTAAGGCTATATAAACATAAAAAGAATGGTTCTTTTTAGTCCAAAATACAAGTGTCAATGAGACAAGTAGAAGAGAGAGAATCTTCCAAAGGAGAAACTTTAATGTGAACTCTTTCAAAAGAAAATAGACACCCAATATTTCACCTAGGAATGAACAATGAAAAAGATATTATGATGGGTCCCACCTGGCATGCCAAAATGTTTTATCGAATAAGTTGTGTGACAAAATAGATAACGTAACATTCAAGGAGGAATAAATGTGATTATGTTGGTCAAAGGCTGAATGCACACATTTTTGAATTTATCCAAGCTGATTATGGAGAACTCCACTTTGTCTAGGAAGGACAACATGTAGATACAAAGCAAGACCACCAAATGATATTAAATAGCAAATGATAGTGGACTGCCTAGCGATAGCTAGTTCCAGGAAGTGTGATACTTCCTAGATGGCTATCAATCAACAATTTTTATCAAATTAATGAAATAAAATATTATAAATAAAGGTCCTATTTCTAATGCTTTGATTTACTTATATCAAAATGTTATAAAAACTAGATTAAGAAAAGTATTGAAATCCAAACAAATCTAGCACTAGGCAAGGTATGTTTCTAGTTGGGACATGTCACATAGGTGTCGGGTAGGGTTACATAGGTATCCGGTAAGGTCGGGGTGGAATTTAGGGATGTTAGAGGGAGATTTATAAAGGTTAACAGAAAACACAATGACCAATATATGTCAGGTGAATGATGCTTTGGTAGAGAAGGGATATCGACAACGGTTAAGGTGACCTACGCTTGGTAGGGGCAATTTAATAGTAAATTATTAAAAAGTGATTTTAGGGTTCTCTCTCGATTTCACAAAGAGTGAGGTTAGTGTTTTTAGGTCATAATATGGTGAGAAGACTCGGGAATACTAAGAAGGTGGTGTAGAATGATGAAAAGGCTTTGGATGGTTTAATAGTGGGTTGGTCAGTGCAAGAAGGTGATGTACAAGCAATAGAAGAAATAATCTCTTGAATGGAGCAAAAGATCTACAAAAGGAATAATCCAAATTATTATAATCACAACACTAACTTGATGTATTGCAAATCTTAGGAGTTTGAATGGTTAATTGTTGTTTGAATATGTTATTTGCTCCAATGTCATGACAATACGGACTATGTGCTCCCGTGAGTATTCGAATGCTCCGGAAGGGAAAACATTTATTTGTCTTGGAATGTGGTTGTGGGTATTCGTCATCTAGATGCATGAGTGCTTGAAGATTCACGTTTGAATGAAATCAGCTCTAATTACTAGATGATCAACCCATGTAAAAAATTTTTAAATGCATATAAGGTAACCAAATGTGGTCAAGTGACTGTGTCACGAGGAATAACCGGTGTCGATTAAGGAGGGAAAGTCTCACGTTTACCAAAAATAGGAAGATCTTTACTATTTTTGACGTGATTTTTATTGAGTCCTCTTAGGGAAGTGGATTTCAAGTCGAGAGAAGGCGGGAAGGTCATATAAGAAGTCCAATTAGGTTTAGGAAGAATTCATAGTTAGTTAGGTTAAGTTGTGACTCAAAAGTAGTGGGAGTGATGACACATTCATTGGAGTTAAATACCCCTTGAATGGGTCCAGTGGTGAGGTATAACAATGAGGTGGAGGTGTGAGGGTGTAATTAACTTAATTAAATTAATTAAATTAATTAATAACGTGAGAATGAATATTAGTAGAGGATGAAGGGGTCATGATTATTTAATTATATTAAGATAATTGATCAAGGGGACCAAGGGGAGTGTGACCCAAATTTGGTGTCTACAATAATAATCATACTATACCAAAACTAGGACTTGTCACTCAACATAGATCCCCGTCACCTTATTTCTCCATTAAATAAGATCAAGTCACCCTAGGGCCCCGCACATATAAAGCCCCATAAATTCTATACAAGTGGCATACTAACCTCTAAATTTATTTTTCATAGAAGAATGGCTGAGTTATGTCATACCCTCATACAACCAAGCAGGTCCATAATTCCTACAACTCCATGGAAAATCCCATGACCATAGTCCATCACACCACAACATTACAAATAGTATAGAAATCGGTGTCAATCATCAAGTGGCATCAAATTCTAATATTTAGGTTAGTCTAGAAAACATTTCAATTTCAAAATAAATTATGAAACTAAGAAAAATAAATTGCTAAATATCCCTAAAATTGAAAGGCCTAGTGTTAGAAAATAATCAAATTAAATGCGAAACATTTATGAAAACATCAATCAGAAAATGATGGTTCTTAAAGGAAAAGGAAAATGATCAGTTTATAAAGAAAATATGAATATTGAAAATCACATTACAATCAAGAGTACATGAAAATTTCACCTCCACTAAAGAGGTGCTCATTGAGTTATTAGAACTCGGATATCGAGCCTCAACTTTTAAAATACATATAACTATAATAATTATATCTCCATATTTCTCTAAAGGAAACATATGAGGATCCATATAGTTAATATGGCATATGATTTCTCGATAAAAACTATAAAAAAGAGAGAGTAGAGACTATAGTTTTCATATACTGAGCTTAAGGTGGTGTGTATCAACAATATTTTGAGGAATCCTGAAGTATACTAAACATATAGAAGTTGGTTTTCAGTCTACATGCAACTCCAATAACAAAACAAAACTTGGCTCAAGGTTATGGACAACTAGTTCAATACTTCTCTCCACAAATACACTTATAGATGTTACTAGGGATCTCTAGTGTATGTACACAACATAACACATAACTACATTACTAGCACAATGATAATTTACACAAAACAACAATAGTATCTTATGCATGGTAAAATTACATAACAATATTCCATGGATAATAGCACATAAAATTTTGACATAATGCACTATATGTCCCTACTTCACAATTTAAAGTTTTCACATAACATATGAGTACATATATAGAACAAACATAGCGATTTAAAAACATGACATACATACAAATATGACACAACATGATGACATAACCCAATAATAGAACACAACACAGTGTAAATTAACATGATATGACATATTTCACTATGAATCACTTGGTCATGTAAAACATTGGTACATATATGCAATATCACATGATAAGAAACACCGTGATACTTTTGTTGGTTAAAACAAAACAAGGTGGTAACACACATGAAATTTGTGTTGAATTCACAGAGAGAGAGAGAGAGAGATAGAAAATATGATAATCAATAAAAACATCAACATAAAAACATTTCCAAACAAAGTGGTATGGCCAACAGTGCATTCAAAAAATCACAAGTACACCATTTATCGCATCATAACATAAATACACATTATTCTTACAAATCCTCCACCATTATAAATAATCACCACAATACCACAATCTCCCAGATGTTTGAGATAATCAAACTTCACATTGATACATTATGTAGCGTCAATACTTACACACCCAATAAATCCATGCCTAAATAAACAAGGAATTATTTTTGAATTTCATTACTTGGTACAAGATATCACATGACTTTACTCACAATACTTGAAATCACATGAGACACTTGTATAAACATTAACCAACCTATACAACATGATAATATAATATTCAAAACAATGTCTTACTTGCTCAAATGATATATAGTAAAACAATGGCCAAACTACATAAAGAACTCACAAATAGGCATATTTTACTACACATCATTTTCAAGGTTTAAAAATTTATTACATTTAAGTTCTCCTTGTTTATCCTTATATGTCTAATGAGAATTTATCATGGAAATACATAGATTCCTAATATTCTAGGCTACATTTGATTTCTTTAATATTATCTTTAACTTATATTGAGTCCACTTAATTAGGTTCATTTCTCTTATTAAAAATCATTTTTATAACTCCATTAATTTTTTACTCATATAATCACACTTGATCTTCTATTTCACTTCCATTATAAAGGGAATACTAAAACAAAACCAATGGGGGAGGAAATGAGGCATAACAAAGTGGAAAAACCCTTCTTCTATATTCCATACAACATTTAAATGTCAAGAACACACTTCCATCAATGATCTTGTTATAACAGCTTAACTATACAAATTAGATTTCTAGTTTTCCTCATTTATGGTATACCTCTAAATTGTAATCCTCTTGATTCTAACAAAGGTAAATTTTAAGGCCCCTTAAAAATAACCATAGATATTATTTGAAAAATTTATATAAATTACTTTTTAAATCTTGGTGAATTGCAAGAATTGAAAGGAAATTGTTTTATCCGATATCAATTGTTGGTTGGTAGCATTAGATACTGACTCGATACAATATTTCTCTATTTTGCACATTGTAAACTAGATTTGAATATTAAAAATTTATCTATTAATGTAAATGTTAGGTGAATAAACCCAAAAATTAACTTTTACAAAGAAATTTTTGAGAACTAGCAAGTGACCTAACCCCTAAAAATTATCAAAATTTAAATTTCAAAGACCAAAATATTCGTTAATTAAAAAATATTATCCATTAAAATTTACACTAATTCCAACTACGGTTCCTTGTTTCCAGATTATATTACACAAGGAACAAATCAATTTTTAATTAAAAGTATCTTAACATTTACACATCACAAGTTTTGATTCTCAAACGACAAACCATGTTTCTCAATTGCTTATTCTCACATACATCTACTTGCTACATCATACAAAATATTTATTAATTTACATGTTATCTCGATGGAAATTAGAATTCTTAGTTTGATATCATAAAGGTATGTTCTCAAAAATAAAGAGAAATTTGTAAATTTACTTTACACATAGAATCTTACTCTACATTGATTCATCTTCTAATTGTCACTTGGTCATAAGAACTTTACATTATTTTCACCTTCTAATGATATATAGTTTCTAGAATAACCATATAATTACATGTTAGACATTTCATCTTGTATGTCACCAAAGTGGCATCATGTTTTACATCGCACATCTTGAAAAATTTCATACCCACTTGAATGCTCTCTAGTTCATTTCTAAAGAGGAACACAAAACTCTTATAGTGCGCTTAAGCCTCTTGGACTAGAAAATAAGTTTAGATACAAACATAAGTCAAGGATTTCCAAAAGGAGCATCTTGTTGCATAATACAATAACGTCAAGTAATAGATTTGATCCATAACAACTCTCAAGAGGTGGTCTCATATATTTTGATGTTAAGAAAACATGTTCTTATGGTAACATGGTTTTGAGATCTTATCTAAGCAAAGGTTAAATTGAACCTCTATAATCCATGATTGTCGATGGATTATGAGAAACAAATGCATCATATGAGACCCACATTCAAGAGAGAAGTTCAAAATGTCAAAATATGTATACCCTAAGGAATAACTCATCTTATCATTTAAAAGATGGAAGGGGTTACTAATGACTTGAAGGGGTGGGTTCCATGTTTCTCTTTTCTAATAAGATCAACAATCTAGGGACAAAATGACATAGAGAAACTCAAAATGGGTTTCATTCACCAATTAATCTCTTAATATGGTAGCGAGTTTACTTTTTCTCTTTTGAACTCAAGAGATCTACATCTTGATACAAGTTAACATCACTGCAATTCAAACTCCCTAAGATAAATGGAGTTAAAGAAAATGTTTTAATATGTGGTTAAAATGGTATAATGACTCCACTCATGTTGTTTTGATATCTTAATGAGATCATTAAAACATATAAAGTAATAAATTACATGAGATAGGTTTTACTCATTTCTTAAATGATAGAGGTATTGTAAAATTTTGCAAAAATCAATTAAGAGGGAGAACTCGACAAGGGTTGAGAACACGATTCATTTAGATAGTTTAATAATACTAAGTTTCTACAAAACAATACAATTTTTAAGAGGAAAAAATCAATAATTATCCATGGTAAAGGATTTTTTCAAAACTTATAAACAATAAGAGAAACGTATAAACCCATAATCAATATCACTTGAAGAATAAAATGCCCATTTTCTAACATACCAATATGCCAACAATGTCACACTCATAATATAAGATAATAAATAACATTACTATTTGTAAAAATATCGTTGATATATTCTATATAATTACATTATTTTCAAGATAACATGTTATTATGAAGACACAACTAAAAATTCACTTCTCTTTTTTTTGGTACCTACTACCACCACATGATCGGAAAAATGTTAGTATGACATCTACCTATAATTTAGCATAACTCAAGATTTTATAGTTTCTAGACATAATGAAACAATACTTAACACACTTTTAGGGAGAGTAAGAAATATAAACGAAATTTCAATTCATTTTTAAAGGTAAAGAGAGATAGAGAGAGAAGAGAGAAAACAACATATTCCCGTAATCAAATTCTTTTGAAGAAAGTGTCAAAAATCCTATAGTCATGTGTTAGTGTTTATATTGTTTCGCAATCGATGTTTTACTTGGATAAGTTCATATGACAATTTTCCCAATTTAGTCATAGATTCTAATAAGTGTCAAATAAAAACAAGGAGCTCAAAAATATACATTCAAAACTAATCAATGAGACCAAAACACACAATAAGTCAAATCATTACCTCCTCCCTATATATATGGAAACACTAATGCGGTTCAAAGAACCCAAATCTATTGAGCTTGGTTCAATTTGACCATGTCCTTCAAGAGGTACCGATTGTAATTGCACGTAAATGGCCTTGTCATCCAATGAACGGGGCCAAAAGCCCCACTGGATAACTAGGTTGTGAGATGTTTTTATCTTAATTGAGGGTAGGTAGTGATTGTCATGGAAAAATACTAGAAGTATGCAAAATACCAATTCTATTTCTCCACCCACAACATACACTTTAGGTCAAAACCAAATCATATTTTATACTTCTAGTAGCTATCTACTACTTTTAAAAGGTCCATCGAGATCCTAAATGCATGACAAAGAAGGGTCGAATGAATTTTTGAGGTACAAGCTAGGGTTTTGTGTAATGCTCTAGGTGACAAAGAATGCAATCAAAGCTTGATTTTCTATTTTCGAAGTTTATAGAGATATCTTGTGTCTCATTAAAAACATGTTTTATTAAGATTTCACAAGGTCGCCAAGGAGTAGTTTTTACTAAGTTTTGAGTTCAACTCTCCAACCATGCGGCTTCAAGATCTAGTACCAATATTATAGTTTTCCAAACATTTCGTGAGGTAAATTTAGAGATGATTTACATTGAAACTTATTTTTTAGTTAACTTTAAAACAAAGATAAATATTTTATTAGATACCACATCTAATTTATTTCAAGTAAAAAATATTCTTCATTTATTTAAATAACAACTTCACTAAAATAGGAAAACTATAAATGTTAAGATCATGCAAGAAAATGGTAAGATGACCATGCCTCGTTATAATGAAGCAAGAAAATTCGAGGAGTTGGTGCTACTTTTTCCAATTTCATTTTCTTATGGGATACTATTCCATACTTTGAAATTTTGGATGTATAATCATGTGGTCATTTTGGATTATCACATTTTGGAATTGAAACAAAATGTTTTGATGGTGGATGATGCTAATGTTAAAGATCTTTCTATTAGGTAATTGAGGACCTTGTATATTATAAATATTGTATTTTAATGAAAATAAATTTTTATCTACTAAATTGTTCGCCCCTATTATATTTTCTTTTTGAGTGTATGGAATTGTTTCAATGCGAGCTATATTTCTATAGTTACCACATGAGAGAGTATGGGTGAAAAATATTATTGTAATTGTGAAGAACGGTTAAAAAGGTAGGAAAAGTTAAAAGTTTACAAGCATAGGTGAAATTATGTACAAGTCTCCTATATACAACAGTTGAATTAATGACGTCAACATTTTCATGGAAAAATATGAAGCTCAATAATCATTATCATGATTTGAGTGTTGTTTTCCATTACTAAATATGTTGATATTTCTAATGATTTTCATGATCTTATCGAAAAGCATTCTTTTATGGATTTTTACAATGAACTCAATAATAGTTTTGTTGATATCATCAAAAATATTGTGTATAATAATATAAATGATAATTTATGGGATGTTTATGTAAAAATATAAAATTTTGATCAATCATATATATATATATATATATATATATATATATATATATATAATATGAAAATATAGCTCTTTGTTCATTTTCACTTTAGAGGAGAAATCTTAATTTCTTTGAGGTAATGTTTAGAAATGGGTATAACATATTTCTAGTAGACTCAATATTCAATAATGGCACAACCACTAATATCCATGAAAAATGTTACAAAATACAATTACGTGATTCATGTTACAATGTTTATCAGACAATCCTATATTTGGTATAAATCATAAGAATTCCATAATTTTGATAATATATAGCTAGAGGTTATTGAATGATGAAACAAATGTTGATTTCTTAACTCCATGTTTTGTTTTGGTTGTATCACTTGATTTAATGAATCACATAACATTTTATAAGTATTTATGTCATGTGACATAAATCTATGAATTTTTAATTATCTTTTTATTTATTTTATGTCTTTGTATGAAACCATTATTTAGAAACAAAACTATCCAAATATTTTGTCTATAATGGTCATTTTTAACTTTTCATTTTGGACTATTGGCCATCAATTATAATCTTTTCTATTTTGTTTCTTATATTATTCATAAGTGTTGCAATTTATCCGGTTCAATATTTATAATTTACATGATCGTATATATAAAAAAATATAAAATAGGATTTTACCATCTTGGTACTAACTATAAAATATTTAGAAACCATCAAAGAATTATCATAGTACTTGTCATGAGCATAACATAATGAGTACACTACTATTCTCAAGATTTCTACATTTTTACACAAGGGTTTGAATTTAGACACAATTAGAAAACTTTTTTTGCATACAAACATGTGTAATGGGAACGAGGAGAATTTCATGGAGTATGTAATGTACTACAAAAAAAAGGTCAAATTCAACTATGTATGACCACCGAGGTCATTTTAATGAAAGTAGCAAACCTTGTTTTCTTGTTATCGATTGATTTCTTGAGTGTTTTGTAGGATGTTAGGTTTCAAACATAAAGCTAAAATTGCAAGAGCTACATCAAATACAAATCATAAGAAGTGGTGTAGGTGAGGGTGAAATAAAAATAAAATTAAAAGTGCACCATCTATTAGGAAGAAACCATCAATTGTGTATGGAACTAATGCAAGATCAATGTGATAGATTTTTCGTTGCTTAGGATTTTTTAGAGATAACTTATTTAAGAACACATCCTTAAATATTCATACCGAGTATAATTAATCAAAAAACATACAAAATATATTTTAAATTAGTTGAATGATATTTATAACCCTAATTACGCTTCTTCATGCTTATAATATAATTTTATTTGAAAAGTATGGTTTTACAATCCTATTAAATAATGTACATTGACTTATTGATCATTTATTAATATATACTTGTAGCACCCATAGAAACAACCCACTTGAGACCCAAGAACAACCTAGGATTAGTTAGGAAAATTATGGAATAATTTTTTTCTGTTTAAAAGAGTGTACAACCAGGTTACAAGACAACAGTTGTCGCAAGAAAGTTTCAAAGTCAAATACTATTAATAGCTTATAGTTTTATTAATACGACAATTATAAAAGATCACAAGGTCAAAACTTAGGGTTAGATTAATCAATTAGGTTAAGAGGGTAATTTCTCACTATACCACTCTCTAACAGGCTTAAAATATTCAACATAAGTTTCTCAAAATTAACACACTCAAAACTTCCCAAAATTTTTTTCTATTAGATAGGAAATTTCTTCACCTTTCTATTGATATAAATAAGTCCTCCTAACTCCTCATATTTCTCAAGTTATGGGTGGCAGGACCTTGGGAGAATTTTTTTCCCAAGAGCAGGTCTACGGGCTTGGGAAGAAAATTTTCCCATGCACGGGGCGGCGGAGTGGGGAGAGTTTTAGCACATTTACGCTTTTGAAAAAAGCATGATCTACCTCCACACACCCGCAAGCTTCAAGAGGACACGTGTCGCCTTTTTGTAAACTATGGTAGAAAATTGGGTTGTCAAAGGATTTTAAGACAATGATCCTTTTTGGCTGAAAGGCGCTATGGAATAAAATGATTTGTGCCTCCACCAATGCCCAAAGTGCCACGTGTCAAGCGTTGATTGGTTGTGGCCCGTCAGGCCATCGGTGTAATTTAGTAAAATTTGACTTTTGCGAGAAATAGGTTTAAAGACTTAAAAATCTCCATGCCTCCACAAACGTGTCGTGAAGACACGTGTCAACCATCCATTGGATGCGGATCAGCAGACCAGCGGGAGAACTTAGGAAATTTTTCCTAAAAAATTTCTGAAGTGCTAAACTAAAAAGGGGATCCGCTCCTCTGCCGATGCCTTGTGATGCCACATGGTAGCACCTAATTGGTTGTGGGCCGACGGGGTGGCGGAGGAAACATAGAAAAATTTCCCAAATTATTTTAAAGGTTAAGTTAATTGTAATGGGCCCGCATGGCCATGAAAAATAACCAAAAAGGCAAAAGCAGTGGCGGTGGGTCTCATGGGGCAATTTTTCCAAAATTTCTTTTTTGAACTTAGGTGATCTTTGACAAAAAGAAAGGCTTCATGGGTCAATGAAGAGGTGGGAGAATTCATGCCTTTGGCGTTAGTGACCAAAAAGTACTAACAGAAAATTCAGCCCACCGGTCCACAAGGAAATTTTTCCCAAATTTGTTTTTGATACTTAGAATTATTTTTGATGCCAAATGAGGAAAAACTTCATAAGTCCATAAATTTTGATTGGGAGATTGTTTTTGGGCAAACAAGGATGTTTTGGAAATCTCTCGATGTCCTCTTTGCACATAAATCATTAATTTTGCATTTAGTTAATGTCAAGGGGTCAATTTCATGAAAATGATCTGCAGACTTTTAAAAAGGCAAGCTGGTAAATTTTAACTTATGAAATTTTAATCAATTGATCTTCTTCCTCTCTCAACATGTCAATTAGACCTGGATAATTGTTCTTAGATGGATTTAGGATGGATCTAGAAGTTGAGTTTGTTTGATTGACTCCCAATTTAAAAAAGTACAACTTTGACAGCAAAAATGACAACAAAACTTTTTAGCCCGATTTTGCTAAGTTTTCTAAGAAATTCCTTATGTGTTTTTGTCCAATTGAATTCATTTAGGGCATACTACTTCATTGTAATCATTTAATTTGTTATTTCATTGTTGCAGGTTTGAACTATGCATTTTGGATAAAGTATTT
Source organism: Taxus wallichiana var. yunnanensis (assembly GCA_018340775.1). Lineage (NCBI taxonomy): Eukaryota > Viridiplantae > Streptophyta > Pinopsida > Cupressales > Taxaceae > Taxus > Taxus wallichiana. The sequence goes on from CM031237.1 coordinate 170,244,203, forward strand.
GCCAGTTTGAAAATACAAAACAAAGATCAAATTTTAAAGTATCTATTTTCCATTTTCAGCTTCCAATTATTAGAATTCATTCAAATTCTAATATAATACAATTAGTTGGTTCAAATCAAACTATTCGAAACCAAAATGCAATTCTGATTTCTAATTTTACACATTTCAAAAGACAAAGTTCGTATTTTCCTCACACACATTTCTTCCTTTCAAATAGAGATTTCAAATACATTTCAAACTCATATTTTAAACAACAGTAGTTCCAATCATGGAAAAGAATGCAACTTTTATTCAAAATACAAGATTTCCTTCTTTTACAACTTCTCATTTATGTTGATTTTCACAATACAATATACAAAATACATCTCTTTCTTTCAAAACAGAACAAATTATATCTCCCTTTACATTTCAAAATTATAACTTTCATATTCAATACAACATATTTCCATTACAAAAAATATACGAGTTCACCCACTTCAAGTGGGAAAGGTTACAATAAGATTTCATTTCAACAAGGGACTGTCAAACTATTTTCTTTTTCTCTTTTTCTCCAGAAAAACAACATGTAGATTTATCATTCTTCCAATTCTGATCACAACAAGAGCAGGGGAAAGGAAATGCTCTCCACCCAACCAAGACATCCAATGACAAGGATAATCCATCCTTCTTCATTGGCCCCCGAGCCCCAACCATAATGTAATAGAAGATGTGATTCAACTCATGGCAACAAAGGCTTCCACAACACACAAGCAACATTTTCACATTTAAAACACAGTCTAAAATAGAATGTAGTTTACAACTATATTAAATCATGACAAACGACACTGAGGCTTCATCAAGCAAGCCAAAGGAGCAAGAAACTATGGTGGATGCTACTTATGCCTCATAAAGGGGAAATGGGTATCACCACCTAATTTCAAACTGCCAAATTATAGTATATCAAATCCTTGACATGCCCTTATGCCTCCCAAGTACCCCTTATACCTCACATTTCCTTATGCCTCCCAACCTCTTATGTCACCCACAACAAGTAAAGAAATGAAACCTATTTCTTTGTAAGGTGGAACCAAAATCCCATCTCCTCCACACTTATACCTCCCCAAAACACTTATGCCTCCCACAAAATACCCCATAGTCTTCTCCTACACCATCCCTAGGACATCTACCCAAATAGCCCACACACATGCCAAAACATTCACAACAATAACATTTACACAATAAAAGAAGAGAATTTCAAGAGCCAAGCTCTTACCTCTCCATAATAGAGTTTGTTTCAAGATCCAAACCGCAAGTTTTCCAATGCAAAACAGCCCAAGACCAACGAAACAAAGGCCTGTAAAAATTTTCATCTTTCTCTAAAAGCTAGAGCTCCAAACAACAAAATAATTTGCTCCCAAACGAAGTATGCAAAAGTGAAGCAACAAAAAAGGTGTAACCCCAAACAATAAAAAGAATTTGAATATAAATAAGGGGGAAGGGAGGAGGATGAGGTGGATATTTTTAGGATGCCACATCACAAATCCTCAACTCCAACTCCCAAGTCAACTTCAATCTCCAAGACACAATAAATAAGTAGGTGAATAATATGACAATCTTACTTACACACTCAAATCAAGCCCATATCCCAAAGGACTGAAATTAATTTCAAGCAAGAAGTGTAATTAAAACATTCATCTAGACTTACAAAAATATATAATGAAAGCTAGATTTAAACTCTCCAACCATAGGTAAGGTTGGTATGCAAATTTAAGAGGTATGGGACAAGTTTAACTTGTCCCACAAGCCTCCAAAATTAGTCTCCAAGGACAATTTCTGAATTCCAAAGAAGATGAAGTGTTTCATACTCCAAATTTTACTTAGATATCTCTTACACATCACTTACACATTGCTTACACATATCTTACAACATTTAATACAAGATTCAACCACTCCAATATTTGTTTTCTTATGACCCAATTTGATTAATTTATTTTAACAATATGATTACTCACATTATATACCACAATTTATTTAAATAAAAGGATAAACACATCACTTAATAAACACATAAAAACATCCATAAAAAGGAACCAAATAAATAAATACACATAACCCTTGGTCACGTTTAAAGGTGATCCCCCATGGAAATACCTAACACAATCAAACACACAAAAATAAAAGTTGCCATAGTGACCTTGTTGAATTCATCTAGAATTCCAATGTGGTTGGTCTCTAATCCCCCAATGTTTGTTGTGATATTTTAAATCTAAAAAATATGAATACCTCCTTCGGTGTTGTGGCCATATCAGAACATCCAAAATAATATAAATAAAATTCCAAAATCATCTAGATATATGAGTCACAACAACATCCAAGCAACCAACAAGATCATTTGAAATCTTACTCAACAACTACATCGTCATGAAATAATTTCCATTTCTAGGTCTACTCACAATATCCAAATATCACATGTTCGAACATCATCCATAATATACCCATGTTAAGCAAAGCATGTCATCATCAATATATAAAAAAATGTCTCTAATTATCATAATGCATCATAACTGAATCAAGGTCAACAACAATCCATGATCTAACATCTAACATCATACTATAATAAAGTCCATAATATAATCAGTAGTATCATGATCATTATCAAAAGGTGACAAAGGGAAGTGGGCACTACATATACAAATAATGTTATAATTAATATAACAATTTATATATTTTTATTTTTATCATTCAATGGTTTTCTAAACTCACATTTTTTGAAACCTTTATCTATTTTGTACTATGATCCCTACCATAATAAGTCCTGCAAGTGTCAAATCCCACCTTTTGTAGGGTTTTAGTTTATCATTGGTTGAATGATTTTTCAATACATTTAGATGAGGGTATTGTTTTAGTGTTTATATTCATGGTTTGTCTAATAGATATTATTTATTTAAAGATGATATGGACTAATATGCCTATAAATGAGACCATAAACTTCATTGTGCACTTAATCAATTCTATATAATAGATCATTTTGCTTTGTCTTATAATTCTCTTATGAGTATCTTCCATCATCATTTTCGTGGATAAAATTAGTTATCTTATGCTTCACTCATACTACCCATTAGACATTATCCTTATACATTTTTCAACTTGGTGTGGGATTAAAAATTATAACTATGATTAAATCATAAAATCTAAATGAGAGGTTCATAATACCTTTTCTCCAACATAGTCTTAGATTGCTTATGAACAAGTTATAGAGACTAGCATCCAAAATACTAATTAGATGTGTTATGAAGATAATATTGTGAAATGTGTGAATTCTTATAGTGAAAAATATATTGTTAGTGCAAAATATATTTTAGCTAATTTACACTTTAAACTAAATGATCATGTTTCGAATTATATTGTGAATGAATATGATGATGTTGATCCTAAAGTTACTAGTGAATTGAAATATAATAAATTTTATTTAGATGTTTTTCCTTTGATAATTATTGTGAATATAAATATTTATCTTCTTGATGTGAAAAATGATTAAATGGATTTATCTTATAGTTCACAAAATGACGAAAATGATACATTTGATTATAATATTCCATCAATCAATGAGATGTTTGATCATGCTTTATATTTCTCTAATGTAGACATAAAAATATGTACTTATTACTATTACATTATCACTATAATATTTCATTATATGCATGATTCCTAAAAAAGAAAACTGGACATTAGCAACACTTTTTCCTTTATATTGACATTGTTTTATATTTTGATACTTTCATCTTTTGATTTTCTAGATTTATCCCTCTTACTTGTATACATTACACAATGTGTTACACAAATAAATATTTATTGTTTTATCTTTGGATCTTTTTAAAAACAAAAACTAGAAAGGAAAGAAACACCTGTGTGCTACTATCCCCTTTGGGAACTTATGTGATTTTCCTACTTCTCTTATATTTAATGTTTCACATAACTTGTTATCCATTATTAACATGTTTTCATCACTTTGAGTCATATTTTAGATTTTAAATGACAATATTTAACCAAATGGATCATATTTTTGTACATGACTTACTAGATATTTTAAAGCAGTAAGATGAAAAATAAACATTTTGGCTATTAGTTTCTTTTTACTACTTGCGAAAAGAAAAACTCAAGGGATGCATTTGGGCTGCATAATTGAAAGAAGAGGGAGGTAAAAATTTTAATTCCATCACACACATTCATCTTGGGGAAAACTAGTTTCATCCCACTATCATGGTATGACTAAAACAAGGCTAACCTACCTCCAAAGGACATGATTCCATCACGCATACACCCTGTAACTACATTGAGCCTTTAATGTAGTACAAAAATGACTTATAATCACATTGGGGTGACCACTGAGGTTATTCGACTCAAGCATCATCATTTTTATTCTATCCAATGTGTTGTTTATCCTTATGTACATAGCTAGTGTTTTTTTATAGGTACAAGTGTGACAAGAAAACCCTATAGTAATGCGAGTGTGATAAAATTTAATTAAAGGTGACATTTATACACCTTGAGGGAATCATACATGTGCCCATCACCTAGAAACTACCACCTAAAGCTTGAAACCTTTAAGCCATTATTATCCTCTATTTTTGGTACTATCTAAGCACACTTTCATATCAATATTTTCTAGATGAATCACATACAAGTCATATACAACATATTAAATTTGTATTCCATCCTAGATATAACATATAGAATGAGTTATTAGCTAATTTATTCATATCCTCGTATTTAATGTACTTGTTTATAATTACATGTTAGATCTTGTATGTTTCGATATATATCTTATTGATATAAGTCTTTTAATGAAGATTTACTTTTTTAAATCATGTTTTGAACCTTATTATTGATTAATCCATATATTTCTAAAGGATACCTCATTTTATTTGTTTAATTATATCCCTAAATTTAATTATTTTAGGGTTTATTTTTTTGTTTATAAAATTCAATATATATTTCATTCATCATGTCAACTCTCAGGATCATTTCTTAGAAGAACAATATACCGAGAGGAGGGGGTGAATAAGTCCTTATAAAAATTTCAAATTATACTTCAAATCTGAAACTCAAAATACCACAGCATTCAATCATAAAAACTACTTATTAAATTCATAATGTGTGCAAACCATAAACCATAAATAAAGCATATAACCATGAAATCAAAGAAACACCATAAGAACACAAGATATAAGTGGAAAACAATCAAGGGGAATAAAAACCACTAAAACATTATCTTATATTGATATGTTTCTGAATTTAGTGAGGCACCAACCCCACAAGGAGCATTAACCCCTAGTTTATTAGAGAACTAACCCTACAAGGAGCACCAACTCCATAAGGAGGCTACAACACCCCAAGATGATCAAAAACCTATTCAACCACCTTTATGATGTGCAGATCTCTAATTTTTTTCTTCCACAAATGATGGAGATCATATTATCCACCACACACTTCTTCACTCAAATCCTAGGTGATCACACTTCACACAAAATCTCTTCAAATCCTCTTAAAATCATCAAAGTATTTATCTCATGTCTTCTATTTTTTCCCAACATACAACACACATGTTTTAACTTAAAATCATGCCCAATATCCTATAATCACACATCACCTACGTTGCTCCAAATGCACACACTCAACTAGTTCCAAAAAGCACCCAAACACATGATTTTATATGCTTCTCTACATTTAAAACTTATACCCAACCTTTTTCCTCCATTTTTTTCAACCCATACATCAATAAAACATTTAAAATTTAAAATACAATAGTCACAAGTGACCCAATTAGGTTGAACTAGCCAAAAACTTATTACATGTGCTAAAAATGGCTCAAAAACCTCATAGGCACATTCTTAAAAATGTCCTAATATTAAAGTCATAGTTTTTCATGACCAAAAACCCTTTAAATATGAATAAAATATCATAAAACATTCATACATGGTCACAATCAATATCAACTAATAAAATTATTTCATTTATTGGGCCCAATTCCCTTTACAAATATCAAAACAATTGTTTAGTTGCACCCTTCGTGACACTAAAAATTCATCCGATCACCAAATTCCTTACATTAAAACCAAGCATTCCATGTGACCAATAAAAATAAATGTAAGAACCTTTATAATACTTATAAGAAAATTATAAGTTATGAAACATCCTTAACTTAAAACCATGACAACATTTTCCTTAACCATATTAACTGCCAAAAAATATGTTTCCAAAGTTTAACACACAAAATAATTTATACATACATTAAAGAGCTAGAAATTTAACCATTAGATGAAAATATTATCCCTATTGTAATGCTCACTTTCCTTTGACACTAAATGAACCATAATTATCTTTTCGAATTGTTATAATCGTAAACCTAGCTATTGTATTCTAGTTAGCAAGAAAATAAAATGTGAGGACATCAAGATTTCTATTGTGTTTTGGTTATTATTATTCCTTTGATTCATGTCGTATTGTGGACCATGATGGGCATATAGGGATAAGACAATTAGCTAGAATGGTTACATTGTCATAGATTGATTGTGATAGCATTACTCTTCGATATTGTTTTATTTATTCTATCTCTGTGACTGGACACATAGACATCATTGCACAAGGTACCTAGAAATATTAATAAACAAATGATAGTAACACATTGTGATATGAAAATTGAAGGATAGACATCTCTAATCAAACTGATTAACTTTTGATAGACTTTCAGTATGAAAGAAAATGATGTGTTGTCAGTTTATATGTATGTTGATATTTCAAGTATTTTCGTATTGATCTTTATTATGATGTTAAAGGTTATTTTTGATTCCTTTGATGTCAAAGAATTGGAAAAATTTGAACAAGTGAAATTATTTCTTAAGTTAGATGATTTAGTTGGTTTATGATCGTAATTACAAACCGATGTATTAATGAACCGAAATGTTGAAAATTTGGAGTAATTGTTGCAATAAATGGTCTTAGCAATAGTAATGATATTTTTCATTGAAATTGATATGTAGATATAAGAATTTTATTTTTATATATTACTAATATGGCCACGAGGCTGTAAAGGTATCGTGTGATTTTGCAGGTAATTAATTCACAACAACAAACTATGGGGGTAGGAGACCAACAACGAAGGAATGTGGGGTATTGGCAACAAGGGTCACCATGGAAACTTGTGTTTTGTTGTGTGTGTCTTGTTGTTGTTGGGGGGTTCCCATGGGGGATAACCTCCAAATGTGACCAAGGGGTGTGTGTGTTCTTTTATTTTGTTTCCTTTAATTTAATTTTAGTATGTGATTTTTAGTGATATTTTCCCTTGTATTAATTAATTAAATTGTGTTTAGTTAATAAATTAATCATGGTGCTAAACTAATCATGGATGGGAAAAAATAATTCATTTATTGGATTTGATAGCTCTTTGGTTTATGTGTTTAAGTTGAGTGCTTAAGATCTTGAGTGTTGTACACTCCATCTCTCCTTAGAAATTCAGATTTGTCCTTAAGGGAAAATTTTGGAGGCTTGTGGGACAAGTTAAACTTGTCCCACACCTCTTAAATTACTATACCAACCCTACCTATGGGTTGGGGGGTAAAAATTAGACCCCATTATGTGTTTTGGGAAGACAAATTGTAAGTTTTATTGCACTTTCTTACATGTATTTATTTTTAGTCCTTAAGGGGTGTGGGCTTAGTTTGTGTGTGTAAGTAATTTGTCATTTCTTCAACCACTTATTAATTATGCTTTGGGGTATGGGTTTGACTTGTGATGGAGTTGAGGATGAGTGATGTGGCATCCTACATGGAGCCACCTCACCCTCCTCTCCCTTTTCCTTTATATGCATGTTTAATGGTTGTTTTGGGGGATACTTGCTCATTTTTTGGTTTTGGGGAATGCTTGTAATTTTGGCAAGCTTGCTTGAGAATGGAACTTGGCGTGGATGGTGGTTACTTAGGAATTTGGAAGGCTTGGATCTTGTTATGTTTCAATACTCTTCATTGTGTGAGGTAGATCTCCACCTTTATTTTACCTTGTTATTTTTGGTGCTCTTATGTGTAGATGTTGATTGTTACATTAGTTATGCTTTTGGAAATTGACTTAATTCTTAGGTTATGGGAGAAATGGAAATGGGGTTTAAAACTTGATGGAGGCATAAGATAAATGTTATTGGGATTTTAGGAGGGAGTTGGGTTAAGATGTCCACCTTGTTGATAAATATGTTTTGTATTTATATTGAGGGAGGCATAAGAGTGGTGTATCTTATTGGAGGGAGGAATAAGAGTGTTGTATGTATTGTGATGGAATTTTTGGAGGCTCATAGGTGGACACCCAAGCCCTTGGGAGGCATAAGAAGAACCCCCATGTTCCTTTCTCCTCCATGGATTTAGTATGAAGCCTTTGTGTCTTGATATTTGTTGTCTTGTGATAAAATTGGTATGGTGTTATATTATTTGAATGTATTGATTGAATGTGTATGTGGAAGCCATTTTGAGTTGCCATGGTTTTCTAAATAGCCCTCATTGCTTCCTTGTTGGGGCTCGGGGGCTAATGAGGAAGAAGGATTCTCTCCTCATTAGATATTTTGGTTGGGTGGAGAGTGTTGCCTACTCCCCATTTTTTTGTGTTTGGCTTGATGAAGATGGTGAACTCTAAGGAGGAATTAATCTCATGAAGAAAGACATGTGAAGTTTTATCTTGCAATATTAATCCTCCTCAACTTGTAAATTGTATCAATAGTTTATTGAATGTAATATCATTCATTCTTGGAAATGGTTTACTATAATATATATTACTCCATGTGTATATGAACCTTGTAATGATCTTGTAAATAGAAATTAAGTTCTTTCAAGCTTATATTGTGTTAGAAGATTGCATAGAAAATTGATTTGTTTTAAATGGCTAGTGTTTTGGATGGGAGTTAAAGGTTGATTAATTGCTTTATTAAAAATCCTTGTTTACTTGAATATTGAAATAAATTTCGTTAGGAATGGTTTGTCTTCCCTTATCCAACTAATTACATATATAAGGATTAGATATAATTGATTTATCAATAGATTCTCCTTCCGTGACAATGCAATTTCACTAAAGTAAATGAATGATCCACAATTAATTATACCCTTAGAATATTTATATAAATGAAGAGGAATGTGATAAGTTGTTAAATTTTGATACATACACAATTTTGCACTTCTAATATTGCCTGGACTCATGAAAATTTGATCCCTACTAATTTATAATTGCAACACTTGCCCTCCCACATTACTTGTTATTCCCCATTGCAATGGGAGGCTCAATTAAATAAAGAATATATATTATTAGTGTATAGTTGATATATATTAATATTATACTCACTGATTATTTCCATGATATTTTAATACCTTAATATAAATATTTATAAATTGAAATTAATATGATTCTTATTCAATAAATATTTATAGACCAATACATATTTTAACTAAAAAGTCATGTTCCTTTCCTTGGCACATTGGGAGGGAGGAAAGTTTTGTTTTATAAATATTAAATAAACAAAGAATACATTTAAGAATTTCTTTTAATGTGTTGGTTTTCCAGCCTAGTGGTCGTGGTCACTCCATGCGTAGGTTTATTTGTATTTTTTTTGTTTATAGGAATGTGGTTGGGGGGAGGGGCGCCAACCCCACCCAACCCATATACTTGTATATGGGGTGGGGGTGGGTCGGTGCCCCTCCCCCAAATTATTTTTTTAAAGACCCTCTTTATACTATAAACATACCTCCCCCTCCCATTAAAATATGCAATTATTATTTTATGTGGCCTATGCTTTTTCCTTATAACCGCGACCCATGTCTGCAAGTGTGAAATGCTTGTTTTTATCTAATCCCTAGGCTTTATAATCACACACACACACACACACAGTATATATATATATGTGTGTGTGTGTGTGTGTGTGTGTGTGTGTGTGTGTGTGTGTGTGTGTATATGTGTGTTATATATGTATATGTATATATATATATATATATATATATGTATATATATATATATATATATATACATATATACATATATATATATATACACATACATACATATATATATATATATATACACATATACATATATACATATATATATATATATATATATATATATATATATATATATATATATATATATATACACACACACATATATATTTGTATATGTAAATGAAGAAGGAATTTAGGGTTAAAATAAAATGAAACAAAAATATATGTAAGCAAATATGTATCTCTCCATATTGGTGTAGATGTAAATGAAAGCATATTTTTTTTTTTTTACACAAAATAAATATATGGGATTTAAAGTTTTACCCAAATGGTTATACCCACAAAGTGTACTCCTTGAATCTACAAGTAAAATACTTCAAATGAGTAAATACAAAAGAGAAAATAATACCCACAAAGGGAAAATGAATGGATCTATATTTTTAAGCATGAAATTTCTTCAAGGAAAGCTTCCAATCCTCTTTAATGGCCTCCATGGCTCCTCTTTCTTCTACTTCTTCCTTAACCTCCAAAATAAATCAAGAGAAATGAGAGAGTGGAGTTAGAAAAAGAATATATGAGAACCCATAAGGATTTCTAGGGTTGCTTTTTCCAAACCTAAATCTAAGGGTTGAGAAAGATTAGATCTAAGGGTGTAGGATGAACCCTACATCACTTAAGTGATGGGGTATTTTAAGTGGGAATGTAATAAATAAAAGATGTGTGTGTATTGCTAAATGGGGCCTAAGGGGGTTTAGATTAGTTGCATACCTTGAACTTATAGAAAATAAATTTATAACAATGTGCATGTCTTTAACAATGTAAAAATAATATCCTAGTATAATTTAATTTAAAATCATTTTGGTACCTTAAATAAAAACAATTTTAAAGAGGATTAATGGGACCAAGTAATGAAAAGTAAATGAGTTTTCATTTTTCTTTATTTTTATAAAATATTAGAGGCTAAAATAGAAAAAAAAATTGTAATATCGCTTAGAAAACAAAGGAAAAATATTAGTCATTATTTTATTCCTGACTTCCATGTAATTGTTTAAAATTTTGTAATCCGAATTTAATTTGAATCGAGCTAAGGCCTTGGAAACTTTCAAAAAAACTTCCATAATTTTTCTGTTTTGCTATCGGATTTCTCATGAGTTCTTGTTGAGAAAAATATGGGTGTTACACCTATTCAAATTCCATGTGATATTAAGCATCACAAAATCCATCGCACAATTGAGAAAACATCAAACTATCACCAAAACAGATGTTGTATGGAACTAATAAAAATATTCTTGCTCAAAGAATGACCTGTAAACCCTAGAAAATGAACTCATAATGAGGAAAGAAATATTTCACTAGAAATATATATGAATCTTATTTCGAAACAACTTCAATCATCTCAAAAATCCACCTATAGCTCAAGTTATGCTTTGCTTACTCATGTCATGCTATTTGAGACACATCGACATTAAAATTTTCCTCCATAATTTCTATTTCATTAATGTGTGTATTAGGAATAGAATGTTGTTAAGTATAATTAGTCGGGAGCGTGTCTTGCCCTAGCAAGCAACCTAGGCGATTGCCTAGGTGGACAAAATAAAGGGCCAAATTTTTGAAAAAATTTCTAAATTCGAGGTCCAAGCCTAAGTAAGTCGGGTTGGCTACTCGGTCGGCTTTAAAATTTTACCCAAGCAATTGCTATTAAACCGGTTTGAGGCGGAGGAATGATGGAATCACGATTCACAAATTTCAAATTTCAATCAGCATCACTATTTATACTTTCAAATTCAATCGCTCACTAGTCACTTTGCTCGATTCATTGCTTATACTTGTAACTTTTAGCGGACCGTCTCCGCACTCCTCTGCGCGGGCAGGCTGCAGCGGCGTGGGCCGTGGCTCTGAGAGGCTCTCCTCACTGCTCAGACATGAGACAGAGACTCCACTTCTGACTTCAGTCTTCTCCGAATGAACGCGACCTTCAGATCTTCACTGTTCAGTCTGACGCTCTCCCAACTGAGCTATCCCCGCGGGCCGTTGACTTACATTCATATTGACAATAATAAATATATCATGTTACGGCTTGGCTATTGGCTAGGATCACATTTCGTATAGTCTCTACTTACAGTTGGAACTTGGGGGTATTAGCTGAGGACCGAATCTCCAGTCTCCTGGGACCTGCAGGCTGAGAGGCTCCATTGTAATTTGTCCAACGAACTCAACAGAGTGCTGCATGTAGACACTGAGACACTACAATCTACAGACTACACCTGACATGCATGTCTACACACGGTGCGACTTCTACAAAGCACTCGTCTACAAAACAACTACAAGACTAGTCACTGACTCAGACTCACTACATCATGATTCATACATGCGCCAAATTTTCAACAGTGTAATCTCCTCAAGATTATTAATATACTGTGCCAAATTTTCAAAAGATAGACTGATAGTAATACAATTATCAGTGATAGACTGATAGTGATCACGATTCATCAATATCATTCACTGTTCTGATTATTACTATAGTTTTACATTGCTCATTACTGTATACAATATCTTAATCTTGAGAAATAGGTCCGATCCCGGGTGGGAGGGGGGCGCACGCTCGAAACGCTAAGGCGCTCGGGAACCTTAATTCGCCCCCGTAATTAGTAGTAGCGTCCGATAGAAGATACGGCGGCGGTGCATGCACACGCCGCCAATAATGTATAGTACTGGTTATAGTCAAAAGTACAATAGGAATGTTGTGGTAAAAAGTAAATATTTGTCGTAAGTGGTTCGGTAATGTTAAAATGTCAAAGTTGGGGTAAGTAGAGAAGTAGGGTCTACATGATTAGGAATTAGAAATATTATATTGGTAATAAGGACAAGGAGTGAGGTCATAAATATTTTGTGTATTTTATTTGTAAAAAGTCTAAAAATGTGGAACCCATGTGAAATGATAAGGTTTATCTTATCTTAAAAGATAAGCTTACATGTACAGATAAGAGTTAAGGTATGGAATATGATTCGTCAGAGTGGATTTCTTATCCTATCTTAGAGATAAGATGGATAAGCTTGGAAGTTCTATAAATAGAGAGGCCACCCCCTCATTTAGCATAGAAAGAAGTAGTGAGAAATATTGTATGAGTAAGTGTGTAAAGGAAGCCATCATTTTGAAGGTGTGTTAAAGAAGCCATTAAGAGGTGTAATTGTGAAGTTTCTCCCATAGTATTGGTGGAAGGCAAGTGAAGTCAGTAACACTTGAAGTACCTCATGGGTGAGATTGTAACAATTTCATGTTAATATTATAATTTACACTGATATTTCAGATTTATCATCATTCCTTCTTATCATAGTCTATGGTATTCTTGTGTTATGTTTGTTGTTGTGTTTCTAGATTACATCCACCAAACTAAAAGTTGTGCATTAATAAATAATCATAGCACGAGGAGTTCCCGGTGAAGAATTATCATAGTGTCAGATTGGTGTTGACATTTTGGTTCCGTTGTCGGGACCATTCCTCGTTGGTGGATTTTCTGGAGAGATATTCCCACTTAGTCAGAAATCATTTGGAGAGTAACCTTGTTTTTACTATGCATAGTAGTTACCAAGGTAAAGTCAATTTTACCATGAATAGTATTTACCACAGTAACTTCACTTTTTACCATGGATAGTGTTTACCACAGTAAAGTCAGTTTTTACTGCATTAAGTCAAGTTTTACCGTGGTCATTCCTATTTTACTCTAGAAAGGTGTAAAGTCACTTTCTATTGTAGTGATTCTAATTATTTGTGCACATAAGTCTTATTGATTGTACTTGTGAGTTGGTATTTCATTATGGTTACATTTTAAAATGGGAAAGATTCCTATTTTTTCATCCCAATCTAATGAAGATGCTTCCTCTTTCATTCAAGAGTTTAAACGATCTTGTATTTGTAATGGCCTCATAAGAAGGAAACAATGGACTGAATTTTTTCCTACCTTTTTGGATGGTTCAAAGCACTTAGGTGGTTTGAAACACTAGGTAATAATGTGAAAAACTCATGGGATTTATTAACTCGAAAGTTTTCTTAAAGAATTTGGTGAACAACAAAATATGTAGATCTCATGATTGAGATCACAAAGCTAGCTCAAGGAGAGAAGGAGAAGATAAGAGATTATCATGCTCGTGTTCTAGAGCTAAAGAGGAAGCTCAATGCCCAGATCCGAGGAAGGATGGATTAGCGAGATGGGTTGATGAATGGTGTGGATAATCTCCTCGTAAGCACTTCATTCTTGGGATGAAGCCGGAGATCGACAATGAGTGAAGTATCACCGCCCAACTACCATTAAACAAGCAAAGGAGATTGCAAGAAGGCAAGAAGAAAGCATGGAAGAGGAGCCCAAAGAAATTATTACTAAAGTAGAGCCTACACTAGCACCTTTGGTCCAGAATCCACAACCACTCTTGGTGAGAAAAAATCTTTCTCCTAGTACATCTACTGAGTATGAAGATCTACTCAAGAAGATGGGCCAGTTAATTATTAATCTTCTTCAAGGAAAGGAATTTAGTTCTCAGGGAGGAGATAGAGGTCCAAAAATAAATATTTCTGAAGTTGTATGTTATGGTTGTAATAAAAAGGGTCATTATAAGTATAATTGCCCAAATAGAGCTTCTACATCTGGTACAAGAGATAATGATAAAGGAAAAGCACCTGTGAATTCTTTTGATGTAGTAGATAAGAGCATAAATAATGAAATAGATGTGTTTGTAACAAAAAGAAAGAAAGAAAAAGATAACCAAGATGGAAATGATCCTAAGAAGATGAAAGGAGAAACTAGTAAGAAACATAGGAGAAGAAAGTTGGGTGTGCAGGATTTTCTGATTTCACAGGGACAAGGACCATACTCCATCTTAGAATATCTATCCAAAAGGCCTACAAATATTACATATGGTCAACTCTTGGCTATGTCTTCTAAGAAGAGGTGGGAGCTGCAAAGTGGACTCAATGCTCGACGAAGGAAGGAGGTTGAGGTCCCTGTTTTGGAGGCAGAGGTAGATCCCTACGCTCCACAAGTTGAGGTATTATGTAATGGTATTTCAATTCATGATGTCTTAGTTGATGGAGGTACTATAGTTAATGTAATGACCGAGTCTGTAATGAATATGTTAGGTTTAAAAATTGATCGCCCCTCAACACTTATGTTAAGGTCATTAAATAAGGGAAAACAAAACCGAGAGGTGTGTTGTTTCAAATGTGGAAATATTTGTTATGGGTGTTGTATGTGTGGTAGATTTTCAGGTGATGAAAATGGTACTGTTGTGTACCCAATGTTGTTAGGAAGGCCCATGGCTAAGGAGAGTTCATGCAAAAACTACCTGGAATGAAGGCTTCATGACACTTGGACGTGGTAGAGAGAGGGTGAAGATAGACGTGATCCTCGACATCATAAGGAAGAACCTCGTGGATTCAAGTGATGAAACGATGATTAGACATCCTCTCGATTATTCTATTACTAATGAAGTGGAAACAGAAGATGAAGAAAGTGAGGTTGATGTTTCGGTCATGAATATCCTTCCATCACACCATCTCATGAACCCATAAAGTCATATGAAGAAGAAATTGATTATCATCTCCAACAAATAAAGATTGGTGATCTTTGTGATGGAGAGTGAGAAGGAATCCTACCTCCAGCTCTTTCGAAGGTACATACACCTATTCACTTTTGATTATAAGGAACTCTGTCAAGTAAGTTGGGTAGAACATTCTATTGAGCTGGTAGATGGTGCTAAGCCCATAAAGTAAATTCCATATAGAATGAATCCTAATTTTTCCAAGACTGTAAAAGAAGAAATAGATAAGTTGCTTGATACAGGATTCATATTTGCTATGGAGAATTCAGAATGGGTTTCTCCCATTATGATCTCAATAAAAAAGAATGGGAAGCTACGCATTTGTGTTGATTATAGGAAGCTCAATAAGGCAACAAAGAAGGATCATTACCCTCTTCCATTCTTAGATCAGATCTTGGATGAAGTAGCTGGCCAGAGTGCTATAGTTTTGCTAATGGATATAGCAGATACAACCAAGTTCATATAGCAGAGAAAGATCAGCTGAAGACCACGTTCACCACTCCTTGGGGAACGTTTTCTTATAGAGTTATGCCTTTTGGGTTGTGTAATGCTCCGGAAATGTTCTAGCGCTTGATGAATAGGGTGTTTGAACCCTACATTGGGAACTTCATCAGAGTATTTTTGGATGATTTTTACATCTATGGGAGCAAGATGGACCACCTGCACCAAATGGAGACAACATTTCAAAGGTTAGATGAAGCACAAGCCTCACTAAACCCTACAAAGTGTGTCTTTGGATGTTCTAAAGGTGTTTTGTTAGGGCATGTTGTATCCAAAGATGGTATTGTACGATCCCGATAAAGTTTCAAAATTAAAGAGTTACCATTTCCTATGAATAGAAGTAAGTTGAGATCATTTTTAGGCCATGTGGTTTATAATAAAAGGTTCATCAAGAATTTCTCAAAGATTACACACCAATAACCCAGATTCTTGAAGAAGGATGTTACTTATGAACCAGAAATAAGGCACATGAAGCTTTTAAACAATCAAGGAAGCCCCGGTGTCTTCACCATTTTAAAGAATCCAGATTGAGTAAGCCATTCATTGTGTAAACTAATGCCTCAGATGCAGCACTAGGAAGTACTTTGAGCCAAAAGGATGAAAATGGGAATGAACATCCAATTTACTTTGGGAGCAGACAAATGAGCAGTGCTGAGGTAAATTATACTGTAACTGAAAAAGAGGCTCTAGCTATCATTTTTTCTGTAAAGAAGTTTAGAAATTACTTGTTAGGGTAGAGATTTATAGTTCAGAAACAGATCATCAGGCTCTAAAATATATTGTAAATAAGCCTAACCCATCAGGGAGGATAGCAAGATGGATAATTTTTCTACAAGAATTTGAATTTGATATTATAGATAGGCCAAGAAAGAAGCATGTCAATGCAGATGCACTCTCTCGAGCCTATAATGGTTTAGGTTCATCTTGTGATGATGATGATTTCCCAGATGCAGTATTGTTATCCCTTGACACAATCCCTAGTGAATATATAGATATTTGGAATTATCTGAATGAATTCAAGTTTCCTGATGGTGCCAATGAAAAGACTAAGAGGAATATTACTCAAGCCAGTCGTCCATATTCTATTCCACATGGAGTGTTATTTTGAATAGGACCTGATGGATAGTACAAGAGAGAAGTTGGACGTGATCAAGGGAAGGAGCTGATAGAAGAATTCCACAATGGTACATGTGGAGGGCACTTCTCTGGACAACTTACAGCAAGAAGGATCTGATGCAAAGTTATCACCGCCCACTCTTTTTAGATATTTTTATAATTATTGTAAGACATGTGATATTTGTCAAACACATGGTAACCGTAAGATTTCATCAACTCCATTATGCCCTATTCTTCCACTTGGTCCCTTTGAAAAGTGGGGAATAGATATTGTAGGTCCACTTCCAACTACCCCACACCAAAATAAGTATATTGTAGTTGCCATAGATTATTTAACCAAGTGGGTTGAAGCTAGGCCATTGAAAACAACTTCCATGGATGAAGTGGCAAGGTTCATATATGAACGCATTGTCACCAGATTTGGTTGCCCATTAGAAATTGTAACAGATTAAGGAAGCCACTTCATTAATGAGGTGGTAGAATCCCTCGTCAATAATTTTTCCATTAAGCACTGGAAGGAAACAACATACAAGCCAAGCACAAATGGACAGGTGGAACGAACAAATTTTGTGTTGTGTCAAATTCTAGCAAAAGATGCAGCCTTGCAAGTACATAAGTGGGATAAAATGATTCATGCAACATTGTGGGCATATAGGGCAACATCAAAGTCAGCAACATGATACTCCCCATTTCAGTTGGCTTATGGCATTGATCCAGTTCTTCCTATTGAGTTTGATATTCCCACTGTGAGAGTTATGAAAATGAAAGAATGGATGAAAGTGATTCAGTAAAAGAAAGGTTGGTACATCTTCATTTGCTAGAGGAAATGAGGGAAATAGTGAAGGATACAAGCTATAGGAAGAAAATGAAGCAGAAGGAATACTTTGATCAAAAGATCCATTGGTCTCCATTTCATGTGAATGACTTGGTCCTAGTATATGATTCGAGATACAAAAAAAGAAGACAGAGAAAATTTCTTCCAAAATGGATGGGGCCCTATAAAATAGCAGCTATGCATGAAAATGGTACATACCGACTGGAGGAATTGGATGGCACTCCCATTACAAAATGGGTCAACCATGACAAGCTAAAGATTTTCCAAGCACCAGAATAGTCTACTCGAGGACGGAGTAGAATCTAGGAAGGGGGAAGATGTCGACACTAAAATTTTCCTCCGTAATTTCTATTTCATTAATGTGTGTATTAGGAATAGAATGTTGTTAAGTATAATTAGTAGTAGCGTTCAATAGAAGATAATGACACGCTGCTGGTATGATGCCGCCAATAATGTATAGTACGGTAATAGTCAAAAGTACGATAGGAATGTTGTGGTAAAAAGTAAATATTTTTCGTAAGTGGTTCGGTAATGTTAAAATGTCAAAGTTGGGGTAAGTAGAGAAGTAAGGTCTACATGATTAGGAATTAGAAATATTATATTGGTAATAAGGACAAGGAGTGAGGTCATAAATATTTTGTGTATTTTATTTGTAAAAAGTCTAAAAATGTGGAACCCATGTGAAATGATAAGGTTTATCTTATCTTAAAATATAAGCTTACATGTATCAGATAAGAGTTAAGGTATGGAATATGATTCGTTAGAGTGGATTTCTTATCCTATCTTAGAGATAAGATGGATAAGTCTGGAATTTATATAAATAGAGAGGCCACCCCCTCATTTAGCATAAAAAGGAAGTAGTGAGAAATATTGTATGAGTAAGTGTGTAAAGGAAGCCATCATTTTGAAGGTGTGTTAAAGAATCCATTAAGAGGTGTAATTGTGAAGTTTCTCTCATAGTATTGGTGGAAGGCAAGTGAAGTCAAGTAACACTTGAAGTACCTCATAGGTGAGATTGTAACAATTTCATGTTAATATTATAATTTACACTGATATTTCAGATTTATCATCATTCCTTCTTATCATAGTCTATGGTATTATTGTGTTATGTTTGTTGTTGTGTTTCAGTTACATCCGAAGAAACTAAAAGTTTTGCATTAATAAATAATCATAGCATGAGGAGTTCTCGGTGAAGAATTATCATAGTGTCAAATTGGTTTGACAAACCCCAAAACTACCCTTTGACCAATCAACCTGTTTGGACCTCAAAACACCATGAAATTGCATGAACACACCATGAAACCTTTGTGTAAATAAATAAAACTCACAATCATCATGTACCATTAGTTTTGTATGATACTCATTTAGACCATCTTGTTCTAAAACATTATTCTATAGAAACTTCTATTTTTAGGTGGGGCCCACATATCACCATTACGTCAACCATAAATTTTTGGAAATCCTGAGGAGTCTTATAAAACATAAAATAATCAATTTTGATGAATGAATCGAAAATATGTCACAACACTTCACGTTTTTTCAATTGTTTATAGCAAGGGTTTAACTAGGGTTTTAGACCACTTATCCTTCTTAACATTCATTCATAAAAAAATTACAATAAAATGCCCCGATTTTTGTGTTAAACCCTATAAAATCACCTTAGAAGCATCCCTAAAAGCATCAAGGTCCTATGAAAATAAAACTATTCACAATAAGCATCAGAAGTTCAAATTCAAGCTTGATTTTCACCTGTTCTTGACCTTGTCTTACAAAAACCGTGATATCTTGAAAAATAATCATCAAGGAAAACTGAAAATTTTCGAGAGAATAATAACTCATCTCTATAACATCTGAAATAATAATAATGATAACATCATATCCCAATCTCTCCATTCACTAAAACTTACCTATTCTTGCATGCTAGATCTTCACTGTAGAAGCTAGTATCAATTGAAATAGTGCAATAATTGAACATTAAACATATGTAAATGACCAAAAATACCTCATATGTCATGATATACCTGATTTCATGATTTTATGAGCTAATATAGCTTCAAATCAATGTCACACCTCCAAGCAAGCATACATGCTCCCAATGAGCACCTGTAACATGGTGAACCACTTATACCTACACTATACCACTATTGTGAGTTCTAAATCACCCTCAAAAAATTATATCCAACATGTCAACATGTTTCCCAAGAAACCAAGAAGCTCACATTTTCAAGCTACATCTCCTCGAAACTGTATAGGCTTGCTTTAGAGCAAGCAAACCTCACTTGAATCCCATTGTAGAAGAGCTGAAAAACTTTTGAACTATTATGTTAGCATCCTAACATCATCATACAACATTCAATTTTACACTAATGATGTTTTGCATCAATGACAACACCTATTAGAACCACATGCCAACAATTTCCCCCTTTTTCATTGATGGAAAATACCCTAAACTTCTCCCCCTTTTTACATTAATGAAAAAGGCATACATGTATCTCACCTTCGTAACCTATCTTAGCTTCATCCTAACATCATTTTGTTAGAAACATCAACAAAAGGTCTTAATTAGATCAATTTTCTTTATTTTTACAAAATATTGATTTTGCCTTAATTTTAGGCAAGCAAGCAACAAGCTCCCCTCGGAAAAAGCACTTCCAACATCTTATCATCATTATAACTCATGAAAGAAACATGAAATCACCTTGAAAGGGGTAAAAACACCATTTCAAGCCTTCTAGACACACAAAACATGAATTTTCTTAAATACCCTTGCGTTTACCTTCTTAAAAGTATTGTAGTAGTCATGAATCATAGGAAACAACACAATTAGCATGCCAACAATGACATTAAATACCATACCCAATTATTACTCCATAAATATTGACAATGAAACACATTCCTTAGGCCAAAAACATGCATATCAAGACATATACTTTCACTTCATACTAAGATAAATAGTGTGAGACCATAACAGACTCCTTAGTGCAATTTAGACCCTTTTCAACATCCATTCATAGGTCAACCAAGATCTGACTTAACCAATAAAACTCCCCTTATGATTAAGTAATCTACTTCTAGCTCCTAAGAAAAAAATAGAGGAACTTTAATTGCTACCATGCCTTCAATCCAACTCTCCAACTTTTAGAAGTCTCTAAACAACTTTTCAGTCATCTACAATAATTTCCATTTGAGATAAGCTAGCACATGGCTACATAAGAAATGATGAAGGAAATAATGTCATTTTCACCTTAAATTTGACTTGGAAGAACCAATTCAATATCTAAAACCATTATCTCCCCTATTAAGATCAACTTGTATACTTACTTGGCCACCATATACATGGAGGAACACATTTTCTTGTTAAAACAACACTCAACATTGTTAGATGACAGAAATCAATATGTCATAAGTTATAAATACATTGGGAAGAGAAATTTAGGTTTTTATGACACATATATTCTTACATCATGAGCTAAATCAAGATCCCCCTTCCTTTTGAAGCAAATCTACAATTTTTATCAGAAAACAATTGTCACACAGAATGCGTGAAAGACTGTCTATGTTTTCTCATGAAGGGTAAGAACTAACTATTAGGATTAGAACTTGATCATTTCAACCATAACCACCTTTCATCATACATATACACAACGATGAAAGATTCAACAAATTTATTTTTTTACCATAATCCCACTATCACTATACTCCACAAGATTCTACTGAGACATGTAGGTGGGTATTTTGAAGAAAAACACAATTTCCTAGCCTTGACAAACAAATAGGATCACTACATACAACCAACACTTGCAAGAAAATGAATGGATGGATAACATACTATTTCAAATGAGAAAACACTTTTGAGATCATACCAAACCTTTGCAACCATGTAACTTTACCTCCTCGACACCGTAGGTCTTCATTCCCCTTCATGGAGTGCTAAGAAACCCTCTCAAGCACTTTATCACCTAATATCATAAGTAAACTCACTCTCAACTGATTTGAACCACTTAAAGGGAACCTCAAAGCTATGAACACCACAAAAATGAAGAAATAATATTACACTTACCTCAAAATCCAACATCTCTACATGTGTACAATGATATGCAACTTTTAGTGTAAATCATGGTGAAATGTGGTCAAATATGCCTCACAAAGTTTGAGACATGAGAATCACTTAATGTATAATAATATTCTTTCTTATACTATGAAAAACCACTAGAATACATTATCAAATTTTGAAACATCCAAGAGTTAGGGTTGTAAAAATAAACCCTCTTCACCGTGGACTATGAACTAACACTCTAGCTCTGTCATGTATATCCGGAAATGTACATATACCTGAATCTCAATTTTTTTCCTCCTCTAAGCTAATATGTTTATCGTATTATTACAAAATTTCAAATTAAAATTCCATCATTTGAGCACTAAAATATGAGTTTCCATGCATACCAATTTTAGGGACTGTGTGAACCTAGTAAGGGGCAAATCCACTTCAAAAAAATCATGTATACTATAGACATATACATCATACTAATTGAAAAACATTCTTCAATCACATAGTCTCCTTTCATCATGTCTGAAGCAAAAATTTTGAGATCATTCCTAAGAAAACCTTTATTTGCATTGAGATACCCTAATTTTGAGGTACAAAAGACCGTGATCGCCTTCATATCTTCTTTTATCCTTTTATCTAATCAAATTGACACTTGATCACACCAATCTCATCTTCAAGGATTTTGTGATCATCTGGGAGAAATGTATATGCTTGTAGCATTCATGAAACAATAAATACAAATAAGTTTTGACAAAGGTGACATACTCATAGACAACTTAAATGGACTTAGAACAACTTTTAGACACCTAACTAAATCAATTTCATGAATTATTACATAAGAAAAAACTATGACATGCAAGACAACTGTAGGAGAGAGTCATTATTGAACTTGAGACATCAAGACAACTCATATTGGACTCAACACCCTTCACAGGACTCTTTCAAGTACAAAAGCAGACCAATACTAATGACAAATCCTATTGACATTCATAGAGACTCTTGACAACTCTAAGACATATTTAAAATATTTTTCATATCAAGGACTCTTAGAAACAACCCATAATAACTCATGACAATGTATAAGACATGAACATTAGCTCAGAAAAATCTCCAAAATACGTGAGAGTACAAAAAACAAATCAAAGGCTCATGACTGTTACTAAGTCAACATGACACATAATAATGAGCTAAGAAGACTATGTGGAGCATTAAAAACATAATTTGTCCTTTTAGTGATGACACATACTGACATAGACTACTTTGCATCACCTAAATGCTTCATTTTGCATGTATACACCTTCAAGAAGCATAATTAAGGTATATAGGCTCCATAAAGACATAAAAGAAGGTGTTGACGATGTCCCAAGCCTTCTTGGGAACTTGTAAAACACCATTATCTTCCCTTTTCTACTTTGAACATTGAGGTTTACTTCTTATTCCATCAACATCTGCACTTGAGGTCACACTATGCTCTCTCCTACATTCCCAAGTCCTTCTAGGGGCATTTTCATGCATTCTAGTTCTTTGAACACCATATCCTTACACTCTAGGATATGAATAGAATCTCATTTTACCTAGGAAGGATTGAAAACAATTCTTAGCCACATTCCCAACCTTGTTATAGTTGTAACACACCACTATATTTCTTTTATCTTGCTCATAAAATTGTCTAGATGAGTCATTCATACATTCATTAGAAATGTGACCTACTTGATTGGATTTGAATTATATAACCTTATTTTCATGGTCACCTCCAATATTTCTCCATTATTGAGTGTCTCTAGGGGCTCTTCTACATTCCTTAGCCCTATGACTACCAAAAACATTACATGTATAAAAAATCCATTGAAAGACCTTTCATACCTTGAGGCATTAGGTTGCCTAACTTGCTTTCTTTTCTCCATGTCCTTGGCTTGAGACTCTTTCTTTCCTTCCTTGGTGCTTGATTCTCCCACTTATTTGCATGAAATCAGATCTGATTTCACTTCTTTATTATCTTTGACTTCAGATTTTAATCCTAAACCAGTCCTATCACAAGCATCCTTTTGAATTCTTAAGAGATCATAAAGAGATTTGTTGCTTTCCTCAAACTTTTGGTAGGTATTTTTGTGCTTGTAGCATTTTTAAGTTCCTTCTTGAGTTCCTTTACCTCCTCCTCTTTGGATTGAAGAATAAGATTCATTTTACTGATATGCAAATCTATCCTTCTTACTGATTCTTCAAGTTTCTCAAAAATTTCCCAATGTTTCCCTTCAAGCTCTTGTATCTTTGACTCATACTCCTTCACTTCAGGTTCCAATTTTTTTGTTCTTCTCAGCATGTTCAAGTTTAGATTTCTCACAATCCAATTCAACTTTTAAACATCATCTTCTCCTTCTTCTTCCTTGCAAGAATAAGGTGAAATATCACCCTAAGGAATGGATCGACCACTAGAGAATCTCATGGCCTCCTTAGTCATGAAGAGAACTTCATCCCCAACATCATTGTGTTCATATTCAACCTATGAATCAGATCTCTCTTCTTCACTCTCATATTGCTCCTTCTTAATAGAGAGACTCTTATTATTCTTGTTCATAAATTCATTATTTTGAATCCTTTCTTCTTCTTGTCAAATTTATGATTATTCCTCATTATCACTATCATGATCATCATTCTTTTTCTTATCATGTATATGAGGAAACTTGGAAGAAAAATGACCAATTTTACCACATGAAAAACATTTGAAAGGAAACTTACCTTTGTACTTACTAGTCCCAAGTGTCATTCTTCTAGCAACCATAGAAAATAGCTCCTCATCATCAAGCTCTAGGGTAGAATCTTTATACTTATCCTTCTTCTCTTCTATCACTTTCTCCATCTTCAAGGATATATCCTTCTTAGTATGCTTGGAATCCATTAACCTCATCTCATAGCTGTTAGTGTTAGTGTGAGTTATCCTATGTGTCCTCCTCTCATGTTGGAGGGTAATCTCACATGGGTTAGGTTTAGGGTTAGGTTTAGGGTTTCATATGTGTCATGCACTAGGGTTACTTAGCACCCTATATGTACCCCTTTTCTATTCATTTATGAGCATGCCAAGACACTTCACTGTCTTTCCTCTATGCAAACTTTGTTTCTGTTGAGCAAGTTCTTCCATTATCGATTATTTTTTTCTTTATCATTTGAAGCTTTCACGATTCTCGTTAGAGTACAACTACTTCGTGGTGCCTTGTTTCCGATTCGATTCTCACAAACTCTTTTCATGGTATCAAAGCTGAGATCAGGTAAACATGCACTCGATTTATTACTTGTTGTTATTACTCCTTCTTGGTTTCGTTATTTTACTCTGCATGCAAGTCCTTTGATCACTATTTTTAGAAATTATCTTGCAAATATCTCTAACAAGCTTTCTCGGAAATTTTTTTGTGTTTTTTTCTTGTGTATGTGTAGGTTTTTTCTAAATACCTTGAGAAATCAGAGGATTTTCTACTCTTTTTAGTTGGATGTAACTAAATCCAAGATAGAGATTCATTTCATTTTTAATTTATTCAAATAAAAGTGAAATTTTTCTAAGATCTATGGTTTTTGAAGGATAATTTTTCTATGCATCATAGTCTATGGTTGCAGGATATTTGTGTTCTTCTAACGTGGTTGCTCGTGGAGGAAATTTTGACTGTGCATGGCCTGTAATCTCTTTTTTGGTGCCCACGCATTTGCCAACAAGCATCTGTAAACACCATGGGCGTTTTCAACAACGCAACTGTAATTTTTTTTTGTTCACAAGTGTTTTAAACCTCACCACGTTTTTTTGCTTGCAAGGGAATTTTCAACAACACAACTGCAATTTTTTTTCATTCATAGGTGTTTTAAACCCTCAGCCATGTTTTTTTGCTTACAAGGGCATTTTCAACAACACAGCTGCAATTTTTTTTCATTCATAGGTGTTTTAAACCCTTAGCCATGTTTTTTTATTGCAAGGGTGTTTTCAACAACACAGCCATGTTTTTTGGCTTAAAAGGGCATTTTTTTGGTGCTGGCAACAAAAAACCTTCTGTCGAGTGCCGAAGACGAACGGTGAGGTCTGGGATAGGCAGGTGGCTAATCCCCCTCACAATACAAACAAATCCTATCTCAAATTCCATGTCATTTCCAATGAGCATACATACGAGACCCTTTTCATGCATTTAGGGTGCTTTTTTAATCCGCTTGTAGGCTTATTAGCTTTTTCTCATCAATGCATGGGAATTGGTTTTCGTTATAACTTTTGACTCGTCGCTTGGTTTTGAGCACTTCTTTAGTCAAAGTTGCATGTTTTTTCGCACTCTAGATGATGGGATCATTAGCTTTGTAAATGCAATAATTTTATAAAGTGCCGAATTCTAGGGGGTGTCTTTGTATTGCTTAATTCAGCTCATTCTTTTGAGCTTTGTTCTATTCCTTTTTTTCGTGGACTTGTGAGTGCGTCCACCACAGTCTTATGACAAATGGATTCTTTTATGTGATGTGAGATGCTTTTTCTCACCACTAAGGTTGGCTTTCGCCTCCTTTCTATTTTTTGCTTTTGCTTGTTTACGGTGTCCTTTTTGTTGCGCTACATGAAACACTATTGTGTTCTCCTCTCTTGTGCGTTATTACGCTAATTACAAGATGAGTTACCAAGTGTTTCAAACTGCATGCACTGACCCAATTGTAATCAACGTACTAACCTATAAAGTGCCGAAAGTAGGGAGTTGTTATTGTCCTGGGTGGTTGTGTTTCTTTCTCGCATTTCTTTCTCTCTCTTTCACTATGAATGCACTTCCAATTCCTTTTCTTACGCCGTTCAACTTTTTCAAATGGAGATCGAAAAAAATAATGAAACTAAGAGGTAAAGGGTTATCCCACATCACCATGGGAACTGAGACTGAACCAGACGATGAACCTGAAAAATCTAAGTGGTTAAACCGTAGTAATGAAGATTTAGGTCTTCTTTGCATGTCCATTTCTCCGACTTGCTCTTCCACATTGAGGCATCTGAAACACCTACATCTACGTGGAAAATGTTAGATGTGATGTTTGGACAACTACATGACATGAGAGCGCATGAGTTGGAAAACGAACTACTAGGGTTAAATCCTAGTGACTTTCAAAACCTACAAGCCTTCTCAAAATTTGTCCACATTAGATTATTGTTAAAAGGATGTCAAGTAGAAAAGAAATATTCTCAACTGATATTTTCAATTCTCTCTAAGCTAGGTCCCGAATATTCTGTCTTTGTGTCAACTTTCTACGCTACAAAAGTTGCTTTGGGCGATACTTAGACAATGCCTTCCTTTGACCTTTTTCATCCCAACTTATTTGAGAATAGGACAAACTCATTCAAATGGGGTCTCTCAAGTCCAGTGACATGCCCTTGTAGCAAGTACTAACAAGGGAAAGAAGACTGAAAAGAAGAAAAAAATGAAGGATCAACCTAAGAAAGAAACCAAGATCAAACCTAAAAATGACACAAACACTTCAACTTTTGAGCCTAGAGCACGAGTAAAAGCAAGTATTTGTGTTCCTATTGAAAGAAGTCTGGTCACGACGAGAAACACATTATAAGAATGCATTGATCACTTATCTTATTTACTTGATAAAATAAAATAAGTGTTCCTAAATCCATAAAACAAAGTGCTCCGAAGGCCGAGTCTTCTGCTACAAAAGGTGCTAAAAATGATAAGAAGAAAGGAAAGGCCCTTGTAGCCAAAGTTGCTCCTTTATCGACATGGATTATAGATTCCGGTGCCTTGCACCACATGGGTTCTTCACATGTTGATTTTTCCAACATCGAACCTTGTGGAATGTCCCAAATCACGATGGGTAATGACACGACAATGTCGGTTTCCAGTAGTGGATCGGTAGAGATGGATGGGGACATTTAACCAAGTGTTGAGTGTTCCTGATCTCTCTACCAATCTCCTATCGGTTTACCAAATTACTCATCTTGGTGAAGGAATGCGAGTGGAATTTGGTCCTAACTCGGTGATCATTCGTGAGCTTAATAATGACACTATAGTGGCTAAGGGAAAGGCAGATCACCATTCACAATTGTACACCTTCTCCCACTTTACTTCTGATTCTACACCCACTGCCTTGCTCACTCATGCAAATGAGGTTAGTAAGCTATGGCATGAGTGTTTTGGACATCTAAATTATCACTACCTTGAACAATTGAGTCAAAATGAAATGGTCAATGGGTTTCCTTGCGTCAAGTTTTCTAAGGGTCTTTGTGAGGGTTGTACCCTTGGAAAGCATCCTGAAAAGAACTTTGACAAAGGAAAAGCCTGGAGAGCCACTCATCCTTTGGATCTTGTTCACAATGATGTTTCTAGTCCATTTCCTTCTCCTTCATTTACTAGAGCTCTTTATGTGCTAACCTTCATTGATGACTATTCACGATATACTTGGGTATATTTTCTTAAGCTTAAGTCCGAATTCTTGAGAACATTTTCAAGGCTTCAAGGCTCTTGCTGAGAAATAGGCGGAACGGTCTATCAAGGTTCTTCAAACTGACAATGGAGGTGAATATGTAAACAATAGGTTCATGGATTTATGTACTTCTGAAGGGATCTCTTTACAACATACAGTTGCTTATAGCCCTTCGCAGAATGGAGTTGCAGAAAGAAAGAACTGTACTCTTAAGGAGATGGTCACTTGTGTGATTCACTCAAAATCTCTTCCTCTGCAGATTGGGCGAAGCAGCGTTGAATTATTCAAATTACATTCAGAACCATGTTCCACATAAGGCAGTAAGAGGGATGACACCCTTTAAAGCATGGTTTGGATGCAAGCCTGATGTTGAGCACTTTAGAGTCTTCGGATCCAAGGTTATGGCTCAGATTCCCAAGAAGAAACATAAGGCCTTAGAACCACAATCCTTACCTTGTATCTTTGTAGGGTATCCTGATGGCGTGAAGGGATATCGATTGATGAATTCTACTTCTCATGAGCTATGTATTGAGAGAAGTGTTAAGTTCGATGAGTCTTCTTCGACTTCTACTTCTCCACCTATTGAGGCTCTTCAGCTCACTGATTCGGATTCTAACTCATCGATGATAATACCGCTAAGCGTGCTCCTCTTCCAAATCCTCCCAACCATCGACCTTTGAGTCTTGTAATTTTGACAGTAATGATGATGAGGACTATGTCCCTTCTCACTCAAGTGAAGAATCTTCCAACTCTGACCCTGATCCTCCTGGTCCCCTTTGGGCTAGGAAAACTTTGCAAAGTGATAGAGATTTAGTTGGAGATACTTCGGATATGAGATATACTCACTCAGATTTCATTGGACCCCAATATTTCTTCACCTCTGCTTCTGATCCACAGTCTTTCTGGGAGGCTTCTGGTATTCCTGAGTGGGATTCTACCATGGATGAGGAGTATTCATCTCTCATGAAGAACGATACTTGGGATCTCACCACTCTTCTAAAAGGAAGAAAAATCGTTCGGTGTAAGTGGGTGTTCGAAAAAGTATGGAGTAGATGGAGACGTTGAAAAGTTTAAAGCGCGATTAGTAGCTAAGGGTTTCTCCTAGATAGCTGGGGTTGATTATAAAGAAACCTTTTCTCTAGTTTTGAAGATAAATTCTATTTGACTGACCCTAGCCATTGCCACAACAAACAGATGGAAATTCCATCAAATGGATGTTAAGAGTGCCTTCCTTCATGGTGACCTAGAGGAATAGATCTATATGGAATAACCTCCGGGTTATGTACAAGATTCCTCCCTCATTTTTAAGTTAAAGAAGTCTCTTTATGGCCTTAAACAAGCCCCTCGAGCTTGGTATGCCAAGATGGACTCCTTACTTACATCAGGGTTTACTAGGTGTCACTCTGATCCAAATGTTTATATTCTACGACAAGATGACTCCATACTCACTCTTGTTCTATATTTTGATGACTTGTTGATCACAGGAAGCTCTTCCTCTATTATTGATTCTATGAAGATTGCCTTAGCCAACAAGTTTTCCATGACTAACTTAGGTCTGCTTCATTACTTCCTTGGGATCCAGATTTCACAATCTGACTCGGGAATCTTGATTTCACAACCTAAGTATGCTCTTGATTTTCTTTCTCGGTTTTATATGTCTGATTGCAAGTCTTCTCCTACTCCTTTTCTTTCCGGGGTTAAGTTGGTTTCAGATTGCTCTACTCCCTTGGTTGATGGTACTCTTTATCGATAGTTAGTTGGGAGCTTGATCTACTTGACTCACACTCGACTAGATTTATCATATGTTGTTGGGATCATGTCCAAATTCATGCAGGAGCCACATGAGCTACATTGGAAAGTAGCTAAATGGATCCTTCATTATGTTCGTGGCACTTATGCTGATGGCATACACTATCATGGAGGGGTTGATATTGACTTGATTGGATTCACATATTCTGATTGGGCCGGTGACTTAGATCATCGGAAATCTACTTCTGGCTACATTTTCTCTCTTGGTTTGGGTCCTATTAGTTGGTCTAGCAAGAAGCAGAATGCAATTGCAATATCATCTACAGAGGTAAAATACAGAGGAGTAGTTAACAGTGCCACATAAGTTATTTGGCTACAGGGTATTCTGACAGAGTTTGACATCCACTTTTGGCAGACTACCATTATCTAATGTGATAACATAGTACAATCTCTATTTGCATAAATCCAGTTTAGCATCAGCGGACGAAGCACATTCAGATCCATATGCACTTCATACGGGAGCTTATTCATGATGGTATCATTGACATTTAGTACATTCAGATGTAAACTCATCGATTATAGACTTATTCACCAAGCCCTTCACTGAGATGAAGTTTATTCAGTTACGGTCTCTTCTTGGGGTGAGGTCTTCTATAGCTGCTCATCTTCTTAGGGCTATGTAGTCCTTCTTTTCTTCTTCTTCTTCTAGGAAGATTTTGTTTGTATATGGGCACCTTATCAGGCCTTTAGTTGTCGAGGCCCCATTGACACATCTTTCTTAGTTGTTTAGGAGTGTCTTCCTCTTCCATCTGACTCATCATAGCCACTACCCCAACTTCGATGAAGGGGGGGTGTTAGTGTGAGTTATCCTATGTGTCCTCCTCTCATGTTGGAGGGTCATCTCACATGGGTTAGGTTTAGGGTTTCATATGTGTCATGCACTAGGGTTACTCAGCACCCTATATGTACCCCTTTTCTATTCATTTATGAGCATGCTAAGACACTTTGCTATCTTTCCTCTATGCAAGCTTTGTTTCTATTGAGCAAGTTCTTCCATTACTGATCATTTTTTCCTTGCTATCGCTGGAGGTTTCATGTTTCCATTGGAGTGCAACTACTTCGTGGTGCCTTGTTTCGATTCAATTCTTGTAAACTCTTTTCGGTTAGGGTGCCATGAAGCTCATCCATTTTTATCTTAGTAACTTCCTTAGCTTCCTCTATAGCTGATACTTTTGAATCAAACTTACGAGTCAAATATATTAATACCTTTTGGACAATAACTTACCCTTTTATATCTTCTCGTAATCCTTTCATCTTTGTTAACATTCTTATCAAATATAGGCTTAAATATTCTCATCATCATTCATCTTGAGATATTCAAACTGATTTTTAAAAGTTTAAATCTTAGCAATCCTTACATTTGAGTATCCTTAATAGAGCACTTGGATTTTTTCCCATGCTTCCTTTACAGACTTGTAATAAATCACTTGTCCCATTTTAGATTCTCTTAGACCACTTAAGATTGAATTGAAGGCCTTTGAGTTAATGTATAGTCCTTATTTTCTTCATGAGTGAGACTGGAAGAGGTAGGAGCAATATAACCACTTACAATAGTGTTCCAGTCATCAAACCATTGATCCATGATGTAGGCCCTCATTCTCATTCTCCAAAAACTATAGTTGACATAATCAAACATTGGTGCCTTTCCAATAACAGTGATTCTCCCCATATTGTGCTTCAAGGATCTCCATTCAAGGTGTCAAACTTACGTAAAATGACCGGATTTGATGCCAATATTTAGAAGTACAATGGTGAGAGGGGTGAACAGTCCTTATAAAAAAATTAAATTATACTTCACATATGAAATTTTAAATACCATAAGAATACAATCAAAATAACCACTTATTCAACTCTTAATGTGTGCACACCATAAACCATCAATAAAGCATGTAACCATGAAAGCAAAGAAACACCATAAGAACACAAGATATAAGTGGGAAACCCTCAAGGGGAAGAAAACCCATTGAAACAATATATTATATTGATATGTTTCTAAATTTAGTGAGGCACTAACCCCACAAGGAGCACCAATCCCTAGTTTAGTAGAGCACCAACCCTATAAGGAGCAAACCAACCCCTAATTTTGTGAAACACCAACTCCATAAATTGGCTACAACTCCCCAAGATGATCAAACACCCACTCCACAAAATTATTAAGTGTATATTTCTTATTTTTTTCTACCACAAACGATTGAGATCCTATTATTCATCTCACACTTCTTCACTCAAACCCTAGGTGATCACACTTCACAAAACAAGCTCTTCAAACCCTCTAAAAATCATCAAACTCTTGCTCTCATGTCCTCTAATTTTTCTCAACCTAAAACACACTTGTTTCAAATTTAAATCATGCTCAAACACCTATAATCACACTTCACCTAGGTCACTCCACATGCACACACTTAACTAGTTCCAAAAAGCACCCAAAAACATGATTTTATATGTTTCTCCACATTTCAAACTTAGGCACAACATTTTCCCTCCATTTAGTTCAACCCATACATCAAAGAAACATTTATAATTTGAAATAAATTAGTCAAATTTTTCCCAAGTAGTTTGACCTAGCCAAAAACCTCATTACATGTGCCAAAAATGGCTCAAAACCCCATAAGCACATTCTTAAAAATGCCCTAACATTAGTACCATAATTTTTCATGACCCAAAACCTTTAAATATGAATAAAATATCATAAAACATTCATAAATGGTTGAAATTAATATCAACCAATCAAATTATTTCATTTACTGGGCCCAGTTCCCTTTACAAATCTCAAAACAGTTGTTTCATGCACCCTTCAACACCCTAGAAACTTCATCTGATCACCAAATCACTTATATTCAACCAAAACATGCCATGTGACCACTAAAATGAAATGGAAAAACCTATAGAACACTTATAATAAATTTATAAGTCATGGAACATGCTTCACTTCAAACCACGAAACATTTTGCTTCACCATATCCACCTACCAAAACTTTGTTTCAAAATATTAGCACAAAAATCATTTATACATACATTCAAGAACTCCAAATGGATACACTTTGGATGGAAAATAAATCCCTAGTAATATTCCAAGTGATAGAAAGCATCATTTAATCGTTCTCATTCTTCAAAAAACATCAAACATTAACCAAATTAGATGTTGTTTTGAATCTGCTAAATTCTTTCTTTCTTAAATAATGACCTGGAAACCATTTTAAATGACCTAATCATGAGGAAAAATATATATCTATGAAGATCTCTCTGAAAATACTTTTTAACACAACTTGAAGCATCTCAAAAATCCACTTGTAGCTCAAGTTATGCTTAGTTTATGGACCTCAAAACACCATGAACGACAAGAACATGTCCTTAAACCTTCAAGGACATCAAGAAAAATCCAAATCATCATGCACCATCAGTTTTTATGCTACTCCTTATGACCATCTTGTTCTAAAACCTTCTTCTCAATAAAATTCTATTTTTAGGTGGGGCCCACATATCACCATGACCTCAACCATACATTTTCTGAAATCCTAACGAGTCCTCTACAACATCCAAGAATCACTTTTGATTAATAAAATCAAAACTGGGACACAACACTTCACTTTCTGTCAACTTCTCCTAGTTAGGGTTTAACTAGGGTTTAAGACCTCTTTTCCTTCTTAACATTCGTTCATAAAAACGTGACGATCAAATGACCTCATTATTTTTGAAAAAACCTTATAAACTCACTTTAGAAGCATCCCTAAAAGGTAAAATTTTTACATGAGCATTAGAAGTTCAAATTCAAGCTTTATTTTCACACGTTCTTGACCCTTTCTTACAAAAACCGTCATAACTTGAAAAATACTCATCAACAAAACCTAAAATTGTTCTAAGAGCATCATCAATCTCCCTATAACATCTCCAAGCATCATAATGATAATACCATAGTCAAATATCTCAGTCACTAAGACTTACCTATGCTTACATGTTAGATCTTCACTATATAAGCTAGTATCAACTTAAATAGTGCAATAAATGAACATGAAACCTATGTAAATGACCCAAAAATACCTCATATGCCATGATATACCTAATTTCATGCTTCCATGAGCTCATATAGCTCCAAATCACTTTTTCACACCTCCAAGCAAGCATACATGCTCCCATTGAGCACTTGTAACATGCTGAACCACCTGTACCTACACTATACCACTACTGTAAGTTCTCGAAGACCCTCAAAACATGCTATCCAACATGTTAACATGCTCCTTGTTATCACGAAATTATAGCACCCCCAAATCACCTTAGATCTAAGTGGGCCATTTGATGTAATTTGTGTAACATTGGATCATCTCTCAAGCTATGATAATTGCGAGCTTGAGATGATCCTT
Organism: Taxus wallichiana var. yunnanensis; assembly: GCA_018340775.1. Taxonomy (NCBI): domain Eukaryota; kingdom Viridiplantae; phylum Streptophyta; class Pinopsida; order Cupressales; family Taxaceae; genus Taxus; species Taxus wallichiana. The sequence continues at coordinate 170,278,898 of CM031237.1, forward strand.
TAGAGAAGATTGATTCCTACTCCTAAAATATCTTCCACAAGCTACTCTCGGTGTAGGAAAACTATCTAATCCTAATTTAACTTTCCAAGGGACCAGGGAGAGAGAGAATTGAAAATAAATCCTACACTAAAGTGGTAATACACCAAAAAAGGAAGTGAAATATCCTGTTGAAGGAGAATACATAAATAAAATGGAGTTGAGAGAGGCCAAAACAATGTGACACACACCCAGATCTTCATTTACCACCAAATCTCCATGAAACACAACATCCCACACCTGCAAACAAGACATACATGCATAGAAAAAAATAACAAAATATCACATGGAAGTGGACCTACAATATCTATTCCCCACTTTTCAAAGGGACCAAGCGTAAGAATAGGGCATAATGGAGCTGATGAAGTCTTACGGTTACCATGTGTTTGAAAAATATCACATGTCTTACAATAATTATAACAATCTCTAAAAAGAGTGGGCAGTGATAACTTGCATCCAAGATCCTTCTTGTTGTAAGTTGTCTAGAGAAGTGTCCTCCACATGTACCATTATGGAATTCTTCTATCAACTCCTTCCCTTGATCATGTCCAACTGCTCTCTTGTACTGTCCATCAAGTCTTATTCGAAATAATACTCCATGCAGAATAGAATATGGACGATTGGCTTAAGTAATCTTCCTCTTAGTCTTTGCATTAGCACCATCGAGAAACTTGAATTCATTCAGATAATTCCAAATATCTATGTATTCACTAGGGATTGTGTCAAGGGACAAAATGTTACATCCTGGGAAATCATCATCATCACAAGATGAACCTAAACCATCATAGGCTCGAGAGAGTGCATCTGCATTGACATGCTTGTTTCCTGGCCTATCTATAATATCAAATTCAAATTCTTGTAGCAAAATTATCCATCTTGTTATCCTCCCGATGGGTTAGGCTTATTTACAATATACTTTCGATCTTGGTGATCTATTATAACTATAAATTTCTGCCCTAGCAAGTAATTTCTAAACTTCTTTACAACAAAAATGATAGCTAAAGCCTCTTTTTCGATTCTAAAGTATAATTTACCTCAAGACTCGCTCATTTGTTTGCTCCCAAATTAAACTAGATGATCATTCCCATTTTCATCCTTTTGGCTTAGATTACTTCCTAGTACTGCATCTAAGGCATCAGTATACACAATGAATGTCTTGCTCCAATATGGATTCTTTAAAATAGGTGAAGACACCAAAGCTTCCTTTAGTTGTTCAAAAGCTTCATTCACCTTATTTCCTAGTTCATAAGTAACATCCTTCTTCAAGAATCTGGGTTAGTGGTCGTGCAATCTTTGAGAAATTATTGATGAACTTTCTATATTAACCCACATGGCCTAAAAATGATCTCAACTTACTTCTATTCATAGAAATGGTAACTCTTTGATTTTTGAAGCTTTATCAAGATCAATACCAATACCATATCTGGATATAACATACCCTAACAAAACACCTTTAGAACATCCAAAGACACACTTTGTAGGGTTTAGTGAGGCTTTTTCTTCATCTAACCTATGAAATGTTGTCTCCATCTAGTGCAGGTGGTCCATCTTGCTCCCATAGATGTAAAAATCATCCAAAAATACTCTGATGAAGTTCCCAATGTAGGGTTCAAACACCCTATTCATCAAATGCTAGAACGTTGCCGAAGCATTACACAACCCAAAAGACATAACTCTATAAGAAAACGTTCCCCAAGTATTGGGGAACGTGGTCTTCAGTTGATCTTTCTCCGCTATACGAACTTGGTTGTATCCGCTTTATCCATAATAAAACTATAGCACTCCTGGCCAACTACTTCATCAAAGATCTGATCTGAGAATGGAAGAGGGTACTGATCCTTCTTTTTTACCTTATTGAGCTTCTTATAATCAACACAAATGCATAGCTTCCCATTCTTTTTTATTGAGATCACAATGGGAGAAACCCATTCTGAATTCTCCACAACAAATATGAATCCTGCATCAAGTAACTTATCTATTTCTTATTTTACAGTCTTGGAAAAATTAGGATTCATTCTATATGGAATTTTCTTTATGGGCTTAGCACCATCTATCATATCAATAGAATGTTCTACCCAACTTCTTTGGATGGAGTTCCTTGTAATCTAAAGTGAATAGGTGTATGTACCTTCGAAAGAGCTGGAGGTAGGATTCCTTCTCACTCTCCATCACAAGCATCACCAATCTTTATTTGTTGGAGATTATCATGAATTTCTTCTTGAGATAATTTTATGGGGTCATGAGTCAGTGTGACTGGAAGGATATCCATGACCGAAACATCAACCTCACTTTCTTCATCTTCTATGTCCACTTCACTGATACTAGAGTAATCGGAGAAGTCCAATCATTATTTTCATTACTTGAATCGCTGGGTTCTTCCTTATGATGTCGAGGGATCACGTTTATCTTCACCCTCTCTACGCCACGTCCAAGTGTCATGAAGCCTTCATTCCAGTAGTTTCTTGCATGAACTCTCCTTAGCCATGGTCTTCCCAACAACATTAGGTACACAACAGTACCATTTTTTATCACCTAAAATTCTACCACACATACAACACCCATAACATATATTTCCACATTTGAAACAACACCTTCTAGTTTAGTTTTTCCTTATTTAATGACCTTAACATAAGTGTTGAGGGGCGATCAATTTTTAAACCCAACATATTCATTATAGACTTGGTCATTACATTAACTGTAGCACCTCCATCAAATAAGACATCATGAATTGAAATACCATTACATAATACCTTAGCTTGTGGAGCGTAGGGATCCGCCTCTGCCTCCAAACTAGGTACCTCAACCTCCTTCCTTCGTCAAGCATTGATTCCACTTCGCAACTCCCGCCTCTTCTCAGAAGACATAGCCAATAGTTGACCATATGTAATATTTGTAGGCCTTTTGGATAGATCTTCTAAGATGGAGTATGGTCCTTATCCCCTGTGAAATCAAGAAAATCTTGCACACCCAACTTTCTTCTCCTTTGTTTCTTACTAGTTTCTCCTTTCATCTTCTTAGGATCATTTCTATCTTGGTTATCTTTTTCTTTCTTTCTTTTTGTTACAAACACATCTACTTTATTATTTATGCTCTTATCTACTACATCAAAATAATTCCGGGTTCTTTCCTTTATCATTATCTCTTGTACCAGATGTAGAAGCTCTATATGGAAAATTATACTTATAATGACCCTTTTTATAACAACCATAACATACAACTTCAGAAATATTTCTTTTTGGACCTCTATCTCCTCCCTGAGAACTAAATTCTTTTCCTTGAAGAAGATTAATAGTTAACTGGCCCATCTTCCCTGAAAGATCTTCATACTCAATAGATGTACTAGGGAGAAAGATTTGTGCTCACCGAGAGTGGTTGTGGATTCTGGACCAAAGGTGTTGGTGTAGGCTCTACTTTAGCAACAATTTCTTTGGGCTTCTCTTCCATGCTTTATTCTTTCCTTCTTGCAATCTCCTTTGCTTGTTTAATGGTATTTGGGCAATCATACTTCACTCGTTGTCTGATCTCTAGCTTCATCCCAAGAATGAAGTTCTTACAAAGGAGATTATCCATGCCATTCATCAACCCATCCACTAATCCTTCCTTCCGGATCTAGGCATCGAGTTTCCTCCTTAGCTCTAGAACATGAGCATGATAATCCCTTATCTTCTCCTTCTCTCCTTGGGATAGCTTTGTGATATCGATCATGAGATCTGCATATTTCTGTTGTTCACCAAATTTTTCAAAAAAAACTTTCAGTTAATAAATCCCATGAGTTTTTCACATTATCACCTAGTGTTTCAAACCACCTAAGGGCTGAACCATCCAAAAAGGTAGAAAAAAATTCAGTACATTGTTCCCTTCTTATAAGGCCATTACAAATACAAGATCGTTTAAACTCTTGAATGAAAGAGGAAACATCTTCATTAGATTGGGCTGAAAAAATAGGAATCTTCCCCATTTTTAAAAGTAACCACAGTGAAATACCAACCCACAAGTACAATCAAGAAGACTTATGTGCACAAATAATTGGAATCACTATAATAGAAAATAGAAATGACCACGGTTAACTATGGTAAAACTTGACTTACTACGGTAAAAACTGACTTTACTGTGATAAACACTATTCACTATAAAAATGAAGTTACTAGGTAAACACTATTCATGGTAAAAAATGAAGTTCTTGTAGTAAATACTATGCATGGTAAAAATTAAAGTTAATGTGGTAAATACTTTGCATGGTAAAAAGTGACATTACCATGGTAACTACTAGGCACAATAAAAACAAGGTTACCCTCCTATTGATTTATGACTAAGTGGGAATATCTCTCCAAAAAATCCACCAATGAGGAATGGTCTCGAACAGAACAAAAATGTCATCACCAATCCGGCACTATGATAATTCTTCACAGGAACTCCTCATCCTATGATTATTTACTAATTCATAGCTTTTAGTTTGGTGGATGTAACTGGAAACACAACAACAAACATAACACAAGAATACCATAGACTATGATAAGAAGGAATCATGATAAATTTGAAATATCAGTGTAAATTATAATATCAACATGAAATTGTTACAATCTCACCCATGAGGTACTTCAATTGTTATTGACTTCACTTGCCTTCCAACAATAACTATGGGAAAAACTTCACAATTACACCTCTTAATGGCTTATGTAACACACCTTCAAAATGATGGCTTCCTTTACACACTTACTCATACAATATTCTCACTACTTCCTTCTATGCTAAATGAGGGGGTGGCCTCTTTATTTATAGGAATTTAGGCTTATCCACCCTATCTCTAAGATAGGATAGGAAATCTCTTCCAAAGATATCATATTTCATGCCTAAACTCTTGCCTTTACATGTAGGCTTATCTTCTAAGATAAGATAAACCTTATCATCTCACATGGGTTCCACCTTTTTAGAATTTTCCACAAAATATTTATGACATCACTCTTTGTCCTTATTACAAATATAATATTTCTAATTCCTAATCATGTAGACCCTACTTTCTACTTATCCCAACTTTGACATTTAACATTACCGGACCATTTACGACAAATATTTACTTTTACAACATTCATATTGTACTTTGATTACATCGTACTCTACATTATTGGTGGCACTGTACTAATGGCGCCGTTATCTTCTATTGGACGCCACTACTAATTATACTTAACAACATCCTATTCCTAATACATACATTAATAAAATAGAAATTACGGAGGAAAATTTTAATGTCGACAGCCTTACTATGCCGTAAATTTTTTCTACCATATACGCAATACACCGACTTACGGCCATTTCAGATTTTTAGGTTTTCGGATCCCACTCATACCTTCGTCCCAACTATCCGCAGATTGCGCAGATACAATCTTCTACCTTTGCCACATTTTATTGTCTCCTTAGCATTTGGGACCAAAATTGGTAAAGCAAACCATCGTCGACCCACATTGGTTCAATCCACAACACTTAGGCCCACAATGCACTAAAACAAGTGTTTGACTTCGCTTTTTCAGATTTTTGCAAATTTTCCCTAATTCCTTGGATTTTTCTAGGACAGTGGAGGTAGAGATAAGCAAAGGGGTCACCAAAACCATAATTTTTCCTTTCACCATTTATGCTTGCTCAAGCCTCGAAGAAATTGTGCAAGTTATCAAAATTACCTTGGGGGTGAATTTTTATAACAATTTGGTGACTTAGTGTGGGTATATACATGTTAGATGATCTAATCAGTGGCCTTGAATCATCCATTAGGCATGGATTCAACCTTGTAAAAACAAATCTGATCTAAAACTCAAATCTAGTTCCGAGCCACTGGAAACACTACTAAAAATGGAGTTGATCTCACTAAATGCTACCTCCATTGTATTGTGCATTAGAAACAAAACACCACCACACACACTATATAAAAACTAAAAATCATTCACACCCCAAGTTGGATATGCAAAGTGTGCGAAAGCACTTATTCTACTAAAATCAAACCTACCTACTCTATGCTAACTGGAAGTAAAGCAAACTCAAACAAATCATGTAACTAGCAGGGAGAAGTAGCTTCCCTTTCTCAAAATAGGCAGCCATGTATTTGATTTGGAACTGAACATAGCTATTATTTTGAGTGAAATATGACAAGAGGTAGATCCTCCACCCAAATCACAAAAGTACTAACATTAATCAAAAATAACTCCTCAAGCTGATTGGCATTGGACTTCTGGAGGTGTTAATGGTGACCATTGGTGCTTTGATACTCATCCTCATGCCCTGAAGTGGGCATGACTGGTTTTGGATTCTCCCTTAGCTCTAATGAAGCTAAGTACTTGATTGGGCATAGAATGGTCCTTCGAATGTGCCCACTATTTTAAAACTTAACTCCAAAACAGAGTCTTCCTATAGAGCTTCTTGAAAAAGGGGGTTTTTCTGCAGCTTGATCTTCTTCTTCTTGCACATCTACAAACAATTGATGTCCCCTTTAGGTTAATGGTATGGGAGGGATGATGATATCCTCATGCTCTTTATCTTCCTCCATGGAAGTATAGAACTCCTCTCTAATCCTCAGCTCATTATTTTTGAATGCAATATCCAATGAAGTTACTTTTGCATCATTATAATTTGTTGCAACACATTGTTGGCTCTAGAGTTCCTCCGTTGTTGCTTGAAGACTAAATTTCTCTTGGATAGCCTCTTCCTCTAGCATGAAATTTGTCAAATCAAAGTCTTGAATTTTCTGCTCTAGAGGACTATTTGGGGTAGCAAGCTATTTTTGAAAACTCTCCTCCTTCATGGATTCATCAATTAAAGAAGACCCTTCAAATGAAAGCAAAACATCTTCAATAATACTTTCTTCATCAATTGGATTCAACTATGATTTGATCTCTTCCAATTTCTCCTCTTCAATAGGATTAGATTAGATTGGATTAGATCAACATCCTCTTCAGACAAAGTGCCATTATGGACATTAAATTAAGAGAAAATAGATTGTCAATCTTCTTCTTCTTCTTGCTCTCCTTCTATGCAAACACAACTTCCACCACCCGTGGTCCGACGTCGGCCAAATTTGAAGGTTTAACCATCAAGGGTATTTTTTTATCCCAAATATGAGAGCTAATCTTACCAAGCTTTTGATCATTTCTTCTCTGTTTGGCTCTCCTTCCTGCTGCTCTCCTTGACTAGTTTTTGGAATTTCTTCCCGACATGGAATTGGGAAGGCAAGAGGAGGAGTGGATGGGGTTTCAACTAGTTTTTCAATTGTTTGTGGTGGTGAGGGAAGTGGAATTTCTCATTTATTTAGAGGGAACGATTGTTTGGAAGAGAAAAGGGCAGAGGAATTGAGATGAGATGGAAGATTAGGAGATGGAGAAGGGAAATCAACACTTGGGGCAGCATACAATGGGCTTGAATCTTGACACTATTGAAATGATAAATCTTGGGATGGAGAAAAGGAGCATAAGGAGCTAGTGATTGACTTACCCATTGACAAGGTTGTCTTGCATTTTTCTCGTATGCTTCTATCTCCTCGGTCCACTGTGCAAGTTGGGGAAACATTTCAACCATGAAATCAAGCTTCTCTTATGAGCTATAGTGTCTTGGAAAAGGGCCTTCCCATGGAAAAGGTTCCTTGTAACCAATTCTAAAAGCTTTCATCTATGTTGTAGCCCTAGATTGAACCATGTTAGCCTCCATTCTTTGAATATTCTCCAACAGATCAACATTCTCCATATAATTGTTATCATCATATGCATACCCTCACTCTTGATAAGCTCCATAACAAAATTGGTTTTGGCATTGTTCATATGGGTAAGAATAATGGTTCTAAATCTGATCATAATGCTGATCTGGAGGAGTTGTGAAACTCGTTAGAGGTTGATTGCACTATTGCAGGTGTGAATTCCACTATGGGAATGAATCCATGATTGCACAACTTCATAGAATGGAAGAGAATGAAAGGGATGGAAGAAAAATGGATGAAAATGGATGGGAGAAGGTATTTAATTTAAGATATGTGGGTTGTTTAGACCAAATGGAGTTGCTAGAAGTGTTTGCATATGCTTCCAAAAGCTGAAATTTTAAGAACACACCAACCTACTAAAATGAAGTGGTAAGGTGCTTCAAACTTGTCCCACTGGGTATGCGTAATCAAGTATCACGAAATTATAGCACCCCCAAATGGCCTTAGATTTAAGTGGGGCATTCGGTGTAATTTTTGTAATATTGGATCATATCTCAAGTTGTGGGACTTGTGGGCTTGAGATGATCCTCTAGAGAAGGTTGGTTTCTCCTCCTAAACTACATTCCATAAGATACTCTCTATGCAAGAAAATATATAAGCCTAATCTAACCTTCGAAGAGACTAGAGAGAGAGGGAATTCAAAATAAATCCTACACTAAAGCGGTGATACACCGTAAAAGGAAGTGACATATCCTATTAAGGGAGAAAACAGAAATAAAATGGAGTTAAGAGAGGCCAGGACCAATGTGACACAAACCTATATCTTCATTTAAAACAAAATCTCCATGAAACACAACATCCCGCTCTGCTTAATGAGACATACATGCACAGAAAAACAACAACAAAATTGAGGTGCAAGGAGATACAACAAAACAATGCAAGGGTTGAAAGAACACCATGAACAAAAAATTTATTGCTCTTGGAATATGCACAATCCATTACATTATTGAAATAGAGGAAAAAATACACTTTCTAGGCCCATGAGAGGTTTTTCAGCTCAATGATGTGGAAAAACAAATTTTATAGAGATTCCCCACATCCTAGAACATCTCTCTCCCCAAATGAGAAGTGTTTACAATATATAGAAAATGAATGAGAGAAAGAGAAAGAGTGAAACTCAAATTTATTCTCTCACAAACCAAAAAATATCATTCAATGGTTTGAAGATGGCATGGGCACCCTTACAAATCATCTTACATATGTACTTTACATCTTGAAAGAATAAATGGGGTGCCATACTTCATTAATTGTGGTGGTTGGGCTTGAAACTATGTATTTCCATGCTGGAGATGTTTTCCTATTTTTCGCATATATAACCTCAATAAAATTAAGAAATAAAATTCCCATTTCATAGTACACCTTGATACCTTTTTAATGATATAAATTTTGTCAAATTTTGAGCATTGGATCAAAAGTTATGCCCATTCGAAGTTTGGAGCGAAAAAAATGTTGTTTTCCTTTTTTCTATGGATTTTCCAGTTTTCTTCAACATTCCATGGATTTGGTCTTGTATGGAATTTTATATGGCTTTTTCCATGGATTTTTTTCTATGGCTTCGCAGATTTTTGTGGAACTTTGTTCTACTGTGACGTTTTCGCGGACTTTTCTCGTGGCACTTCAATTTTTTGTGGCTTCTGCAGATTTCTGCAGTACTTTATTCTATTTACTTTTCTCTATGGGTTTTTCATCCTTTTTGTGCCCAACTTTCTCAAACACACTTTTCCACCATATCTGCAATACACTGACTTGCAACCATTTCAAATTTTTTGGGTTTTTGGGTCCCACGCATACCTTCATCCCAAATGTCCTATGGATCACACAGGAAAAAATCCCGCCTTTGCCACATTTGACTATCTCTTGGCATTTCAAGCCCAAAATCAGTATGACAAACCATGGTACGACCCACATTGGTTCAATCCACAACCCTCATACCCTTAATGCACTGAAATAGGCCTTTGAATTCATTTTTTTAGATTTTTGCAAATTTTCACTAACTCCTTGGATTTTTCCAAGACAGTGGAGTTAGAAAAAAGCAAAGGGGTCACCAAAATTAGAATTTTGGCCTTTCACAATTTATTCTTATGCAATTCTAAAGAAATTGTGGAAGTTATCAAAATTATCTTGTGGGTGAATTTTGGATAACATTTCCCAAATAACCAAAATCCTCAAAATGTCAAGCTACACCTCCTAAACACCTATATAGGCTTACTAGAGCAAGTAAAAAGAGACTAAATCGCATTTGTATCAGCTTATAAAAATTTAAAATAGTATGTTAGCATCATATACAACATCATGAAATCATCATACAACATTCAATTTTTCATTAATGTGGTTTTTGCATCAATGACAACACCTATTAGGACCGCATGCCAACATTATTATCAATATCTTGCTATATTTCATGCATCTCTCATCTACCATATCTACCATACATCTTCATCCGAACATAGTATCTTGATTCTATTTTTATTACCAAATAATAGTTGATAACTCTCACTCATACTATATTCAATTTCACATTCATAATATGATTTTTAGGTGTGATTTTATTAATCATGGATCTCATATGAATATGTCCAATATCTCTTCTCTCCATCCAATTAGACTTTTTGATGTTGATTTAAATCTATCTACTATATATATGTTCCTAGTTTTGATGATACACCGGGTTACTATTTAGAGAAATCACTCTACTCGTCATCAGACGACCTTGCACTCTTATTGTTCTATTCCAAATTATGCCTAAGAAAATCAATTATATTTTCCTTCGTTACATACTCTATATTCTATCCTTTCTATTCATATCATAGCACACAAGGAACTTACAACACCTTCTTCCATGGATAATTATACAATAAATTCCACACTTCATGTTTCAAATCTTTATGATATAACCTTCACAATGTCACCATGACTATAGATATTAATTTTATATTTTCAAAAATCTCGATGCACTTCTAATGATCACATACTTACTAATTCCAATGTTACATCACTTACCGTAACCTCCTTACCATAAGTAAACCACAATGTGATGATTTCATTTTGAGTCGTTGTTCTCTTCACTCTATCAATTTCCAAAATTATATACATGAGCCGTATTATTTTTCTATACGTCATCTTGATGCATCTTGGAGGAAATAAATTCCCCTCTTTCTAAAATTAATTATATGCTTTCCTTTATAGTCATAGTAGTTAATATTTATAGGTTTAATACTTCCATTTTCCCAAATTATAGTATCTATTACTAATGCTCCACATATTCTAGTATCTTCTAGTGATTACACTCTTAGTATTTATGTCATTACACTTACTAATCAGACATTTGGGATCTTAAAGTTTATAGGATTATCCTCTCACCATGTTGATAATATTTTTCGGTATATATTATGTTATATATTGGTACTTGAGTGTTGGTGAAATATTTTTTGAATGATACAATTAGTAGGTTCTCACAAATAGTGTACAGGAATGAGTCCCTCTACTTGAATGGGGCAAATCCATTCATTGAAAACAAGGAAATGAAAATAATCTAAACTAATTTTTGGGGTGGTATGAAGACTAGGGATGACACTGGTATACTTCCCTAAACCAATGATAATTGTTTTTATTCAATACAAGAAAAGAAAATTACTTAGTGAGGGAGATAGGAAGCAAAATTGAGAAAACGATTTCAACTGAAAATAGCATAACATAGTTTGTTGCATTAAAATAAGAACATATCATTTTCCTCAAATACACGAAACCATTTACAAATAAAGAGTAACAATCAACAAGAAAAAAAATTCTTATTGCATCATGTTGCACAATTTACACTGCTCCTAGAGTACAAGTTGAGATGGATATAGAACAGTAGTAGATAAGGAACAAAAGAAATGAAGGAACTTTATTTTAGAAATATAGTGATGGCTAGTAAAAGAGCATTAACCATTCCATGAAATGAGGGTGTTATTCATATTTATAGTGTCATGACTATCCTTTCATCTTACCCACATTCCCTTTCACCTTCGAGAATGAATGTTGATGTTTTGGATTCTTGTCACGACCTTTGATATTCCTTCATCACCTGTGACATTTCATCTTCCTACATATTCTAACCATATCATCTTCATGTTTCTCAAAATATCCTTGAGGCATGACATCATTTTACATGTAACAAAAAATCCCCTTTGTGCATGACATCTTCTTCCTAACACTCAACATCGATTTGGATCACCAAAAATCTTCTTGAAACAATGATCTCATTTTCCATGTTGCACGACATCATCTTGACATTTTTGTTTCACGTCATCATTTCACTTTCCTATCGCATGTCAGCATTTTTGTTTTCACAAAAATATGCTTAACGTGTGACATCATTTTCCATGTTGCACGACAACATCTTGACTTTTATTTTGTATGTTAGCATCTTAACTTTCATGTCGTATGTCGGGATCCCGACTTTCTTAACGCACAACAACATTCTCCTTGTCTCCTCAATTTATGTGTCACACATCAACACCTTCTTGTCATGTGTCAAAAACATTGTTGTCACATGTTAAAAACTTATTGTCATGTGTTAAAAACCTTGATGTTGCACGTTAAAACCTTATTGTCGTGCGTTAAAAACATTTTTTTCAAGGCTGTCAAAATATTATTATCGCGTGTCAAAAACCTTTTTTTGCACATCGAAAACCTCACCGACGCACATCATAAAAAATTTTATTGCATGTTTCAAGCCTTTTGACGCTTGAAAATCATTGTTGGGCAACAAAAATTTTGTCATGTCGCAATAGGCTTGTTTTCTAGTGTCAAAAGTTGTTTTTATGCATCAACAATTGTTGTCCCGCATCCACAATGGATTTTTTTGTCACCGACAAAAGTTGGTAGTTTCACTGCGAACATATTTTCATAATTTTTGGAGCAATTTTCAACAAAAATAGTTTGTCAATTATATGAATATGTATGGAATAAGGCCAATTAATCTGATGAGCATATATATAAGTCTTGAAAATTAAATTTGCATCATCATTTATCCATAGTTTCACTTTTTCTCAAGGTGTATGTCGATAGATCGAGTCAGAGGAAAAGTTAATGATCACCACATACTAACACATCATATGGGTTATGAATATAACTAAATATAATTTCATTTGAGCTTTTTTAGGATCTTAAATATTCATGAGGCTCCTGAAACCTTTCGAGAAAGTTACATATTGTATCAGGACCTTTGTGTCACATTGTCGAAAAATTATTCATGTCTCAATGTTCCCAATACATTTCCTTGATGATTTCAAAATGAAGTATGATATTTTATCTCTCCAATTCCTATGGTATGATCCTATGAATCTTTCCAAGGATCCCAAAACTCTTCAAACAAGATGACTAGCTTTTTCAAGATGAGAATTTCCCAATACCGTGCTCCCAAAGATCTAACTTTATATAAATTGTTCCTAAACACTAATTTTCTTTGCAAAACTTCCTAAAATTCCTCGATGATTTCACATATTTATAAAAAAATTATTGAATGAATTATATATTCTTGGGACATCCCCGTGAGTTCTTTTCGATGCAATAAGATTGAAAATAGGCCCTTCTTAGGCCTACGGGAGGAGCTCCTTCCAAATGAATCATAATGAACTCATGAATTATTTCTCACCAACTTACCCGAACATTAATCAAACTTTATAAATCCATTTAGCACATCTCTATGAGCAATTATGGGGTAAACATATTCATAGATTCTCTAGAGGGAAGGTTCACATTACCCGGTTAGAGGATTTTTTGAGTGTGGGCTTGATTGTCATGGCCAAAATTTCAATTTTTTATGTTATACATTTATCATAAAAACAACTAGATCTAGCTTAGGGACTTGTATCAGATTGATAATAGTGAATACGAGGCATTTAGGAATCCTAGAATCTCAAGACACTAAGAGGACCAATGTCTTATCCATTGGGATATAAGAGTCATTGCAAACCAAGGGTTTATATAACAAAACTTCTTTATTGAACACAACACAAGAAAAACAAGAATAAATGACATAAAGGGAAACACACAAACCTATATTCACCTATGGTACATGTGGGGGACAACCCACTTTCACTATTTTTATAATTTCAAATATTGCCCACTACAAGGAAATTCCAAGTGAGTGTCATCCAGATAAGATAGTTTGAAATTATTGTCTCCACATGTGTCCTATATCTGAAATGCACCAAGCCGTAATGAATAAAACTATCCATGGATTCCTTTTGGTTCTCTCCTTTTATCCCATAGTAGGACAAGATCACCAATCTAAAAATCTCTTTTTTTTTCCTTCTTATCAAAAATTTTCTTTACTTTCAATTGATGGTCCTTTATCCAATCAACGACCAACACCCTATCTTCACATAGCTTCTCCAAGTACAAAATCCTTTTATCCAATGAGTCTTGGAACTCACCATATTCTAATTCTTTGATAAATTATAATGTTAGAAACTCTATACTTATTTTAACCTCTATATTTATCCCATATAGGAGTTGGAACAAATACATACCAATAGCTCTTTTTGGGGTAATCGATCAACCCATAATGCATCATATAACTTCTTATGCCAATTTCTCTGATTCCAATCTACAAGCTTCCTCAAAATTGTCATAATATTCTTATTATTATATTTTTCTTGACCATTAACTTGAGGATAATAGTTAGATGTATGGGCTAATGATATTATTTATCCATAAAAGAACTCAATTAATTCCATAGAAGAAAAATAAGTGACATTGTCAACAACAAATTTCTATGGAATTCTAAAACAAACAATAATATTTTCTTGGATGAAGTTACATACCGTTTATAAATTATCTTGCTTTAGTGGTATGGCCTCCACCCATTTTGTGAATTAATCCATTTCTATGAGCACAAAGATATGACCGACACTAGAATGATGATTAAGATCATCGATGATTTCTAGACCCCATTGATGGAAAACCACTTCAATCACCACTTTGGTTTGAGCGAAGTGCAGCGAGTTATGGTATTCCCATAATGTTTTGGCAAGGTTCACACTTACATACCCATTTTTGAGCATTAGGAAAGATAGTAGGTCGTAGTACCTCCATCGAAGTATCTTGAGTACAATGACCATGACAGAGAAATGTCCACCACAAGCTTGGTCATGATATGCTTTTAGGAATTACTCTTATTTATCCTTATCAACACACCTTAAGAAACATCCATCAAGGGTTTTCTTATACAATACATGCTTCCAAATCACATACCTTGTATCTTCAAGATTGATGGATCTTGTTTTCTTATAATCCATTTGCTTCATAAAATCACCATATGTGAGGAAGTAAGCAATATCACTATACCACTCATTAGTAGTATTCAAAAAGAGTACTTGGGGCAGATCCTTACACATCCATAGCAATGGCATTCTTTATCTTCATATTATTTCATGAGAGATTCATCTTCACCTATCTACCGCATAACCTATTTCCTCTAACAAGATTAGTTGGTCTTATCTCAAAGTCATAATCTTGAATCATTTACACCAAGTTTATCTTTTTTCCTCCAAGACCTTGTTAATTCAAGATAGATTTTATAGATGATCGAGAACCATTATAATGGTGTGAGAGTGTAGGATGTAGAATCTGAAATTCTCGACTTCCTTAATACACGACATAAGCATTCTTTTCTATGGAAAAGTATTTGAGCTCATGATTCTTTAATGAACCACTCATGAAGGAAGTGGGATACTCAATCCCTTCCTCATTCTTCTGGACTAAAAACTCTGAGAAAGTATTCTTAGATTCATAGCAATATATAATGAAATCTTTATTGAAATCAGGACATACCAAGGTGGGATTTTTGCTATGGCCTTCTTGATATTCTCAAAAGCTTGTTATCTTTCCTTACTCCACTTGAATATCTCTTGGGGATTCATCATTTTTATAATATTCTTGGTCAACTGAGAAAGATAAGGAGAAAAACAATGGAGGAAGTTGACTTTAACAAAGAATGCATGGATTCCCTTTCTACTTGTGGGTAAGGAGAGATTTTGAATGAATTATACTCTTTGGATCAATCTTTGTTTCCTCCTTGTTCACAATATGTATTAAGAGATTTCCTTCAGTCACTCTAAAGATTGAATTTTTTGGATTCAGCAATATGCCATGTTCTCGACACCTTAGTAAAACTCGTTCAAGGTGTATCACATGTTCCTTTATCTTTTAGAAAAGACTGTGAGATCATCTAGATAAATGAAAATACATTTGTTCTTCAAATCCTTGAAATCCAAGTACATTTCTCTTTTAAAAGTGGCTCTAACATTGATGAGACCAAATGAAATCCTCCTATAGGAAAAGGTTCCCATGGAGTTGTAAAATTAGTTTTATATTGATCTTCTTGAGCAACTTCAATTTGATTGTAGCCGGAGAATCCATCCAGCATGGAAAGCATTTCTAAACTTGTGACTACTTATAAAATATGATCCATGATTGGAAGTGGATAATTGTCCTTTAGAGAAGCTTGGTTCAGATTTTGAAAGTCTACAAAAATCCTTATTTCTCCACTTTTCTTCCAGACAGAACAATATTTGCCACCCATGTAGAGTGATGGATTGGAAAATGATCCTTGCATTTAGCATTTTCAACACCTCTTCTTGGATTGTTATAGTAATGTTTGGATTATATTGTCTCTACTTGTTCCACAATGGAATTTCTTTAGGCTTGAGTGGTATTGATTGCTGCATGTCTTTCAGTCTGAAAGATTTCAACTCAACATAAGAATATGCCAATACATCTTAATATTTTTTTAACAAGGAAACAAGGCTTCTCTTTTCCTTTGGTGAGTGAAAGTTACCTATATTCAAACTAAGGATTTTTCTTTGTTCAAATGTTTACCTTTTCAAAATCAACAGTTCTCTTGGGAGATACCTTATCTTTATATTTCACATATCTATCATTCCTATGAAAAAAATCTTCAAGAGAGACCAGACCCTTAAGAATCTTATTACCATTCAACATGAGCACTCCATTAGAATTATTCTCTTTAGCGTCACCTTTGTATTCGTCTAAATTTGACTCCCTATGTGGGTTCTTGCTTCCTTCAAAGAAGAGGCTATTGAAATTATCTCTTTGTTCTAAGATGGCCAAGAGCTTATTGTCATCATTGAAAACTTACCGAAGAATTCAGATTATCGTTTACATTAGGTCCGAAAACTATCTCTATGAAATATTTATCTTTATCAAAAGAGGGATGTGGAATCATCAAATAACCTAACACAACAAGAGAATCAGCCTTTTCATTTTGTTCACGGGGAACAAATTGTATAGAGAAAGCATCAAAGGATTCAATGCAATCCCATACTCTATTCCTATAATTTTTTAGCCTTGATTTCTTAACTCGTTATCGATTCCAAACACATTTCAAAATTACCTCTACATCTCCTAGGCATCTAAATTGTTTTATTCCCATGGAATTAGCTATATCCATGCCTAAGATAAGGGCTTCATATTCTGCAATATTGTTTGTATTTTCAAATTGGAGCTTGAAAGCAAAAGGAAACAACTCACCTAATGGGGAAATCAAAACCACACCAGCTATAGAACCTGAACTACAATGAATTCCATCAAACTCCATAGTCCATATTCTGTCTTCATATTCTTTTGATATAAGAGGAACATCATCATTTCCTCCAAAATTCATGAAGTAATTCCCATGTTTGTTGTCTTTAGAAATAATATTTGCCCAAGGATATTCCTATTTTTACACTTTATATTTCATTTTTCTCATTGGCAATAACTTTTTCATCTCGTCCCTTGATTGAAATATTTGTCAAGACCAAGATACATTTGAATTTTTCCTCCTACACCTCTAAACAATTTTATGCTCAATAACATCCCATATGAGGCCGGAATGTATGCTACCAGGATAGTCAATAACACTTTCTTCTTAGGGAAATCAACTAAAGCAACTTAGGCATCCTTTATTCTCCGTACAAGTGGGAATTTTAAATAATTGCCATAGAACTATACTTGACCTTTAGCCTATGTTAGAGTCAAAACATAAGAATAATATAGTTTTATTGGCATCAATTTATCATAATTACATGATTCTATGATTTTTTTGTTTAATTGGTAGCCTCCAATAGGAAGAGAAAGGTGGAATGGTTCAATCTTATCATTCTTGGATGCAATTATGGCTACCTTGTTTGTAAATGATGTGAAGGAGGAGTCCTTAGTAACCTTTTGGAAGAGGGCGTGACATAGATTGGCTTTGGATCACTACCTTTGATAAACCATATTAGTTTATCAAACCATTGAGACGTGTCCTGGAAATATCCATACTTAGATATTTAGACCTTATACCTTTTACATGATCTATGATTTAAAAAGAGGATGAAGAAGACGTATCTGAGGTGGTGAAATCTTTGGAAGAAGACACTAATTTTAGAGCAGGGGTTATTTTGGTAGTAGAGGTAGACATGGAAACTACTATAGTCTTATTAGGTACCTCAAAAGTTTTGCTAAGAACATTTACCATCTTGGAAGTAATATTAGAAAACTTAGAAGAAGATGATTTAACAAATCTAGACTTAGGATACTTACTTGTTTCATTGGTGGTTCTCTTGATTTCCAAAAGGTTTATTTTTTTCTTTTAGCAGAGTCCATACAAAGAGGAAGTGTAACTAATCTGATTATTATTTTATTATATGGAGTCACCATGGGAGAATCTGCATCTTTCTTCTTCTTAGAAGTAACAAAGAGAAGAAATTTTATTTTTGTTTGAGAATGAGTGAACACCGCATAAGAGAAACTTTTTGCATCACCTTCTTCACTTTCCTCTCTAGATGAGAACTCAAAATAATCGATCTCAAAGCATCCTCAAATTATTAAATTCCAAGCCCATATTCTTCTTTGTCATCATCATCTTGTTCAAAAATCTCATCCTCATCATCACCATGTGTATCATAGGCTACATAAACAAGAGGAGCCTATATAGAAAGTCTTTGAGGCGGTAGGACAATCTTGTTTCTATTTTGAAATTTCTTCTTTGGTTCCTCTCTACGGACAAAAATTTGAGTAAATTGTTTCTTGAGAGATAAGACATTATTAGTCAATTTATGGGCTAGTGACTCTTGTACTTGCATTCAATATTTTTCCTTTCTCCTTGCTCAATTTTTTTTTTTAACTTCCCGACATGAGAAGATGATCTTACAATTCAATTTCAAGCTTTTGTGCTTCATAAAAATCCATTGGTTGAGTTCTTCTTAGCATAAAATTCACATCGGGACTTGGGCGTTTTTATGAATCTTAGCTTGTTGTCTTCGATAGGTCGGGCCACCTTAGGTATATTTTAATGTATCTTGTTGAAATTTTCTATAAACTCCCTCATTGGTTGAAGGGATCTTTTCTCATTTGAAACCTTTGGGCCAAAATTGCATGAGAATCTTCTGTAGGTTTGAATCTCGGTTCAAACTTGGTCTTCATGTCATTCCAATCAGGTATAGATCCACCAGGAAAGTGGTAGAACTAGTCTGTTGCTGCATCTTGTGAAGATTCTACAAAAATGTAGACTTATACATCTTGATATTCAAATCCTATAACTGCACAAGCAATGATGAAGGTCTTGATGTGGTCATTAGGGTGCTTCTTCTCATCATCATAGATCTTGGGAAAAAAATTCTCAACCCTCTAGGTAAATCATGCAGAGTAAGGTGAGAGCTAGGAGACTTGTATTTTTCCTCAAGACGAGTGGTGCTTGTTGAGTGATTGACAGTTCTTCCTTTTCAAATTTTTCTTGAATACCTTCAAGGATGAATTTGATTCTTTCAAACTCTTCTTCAGATATTTCTATTTTTTAGGAATGTAGTTTAAATTTTCAAATACAACACCATCAACAGGAGACTCAAAAGACAAATTAGGACCAAATTGTGAGGACTATTGTTGACATATTCATCTTGCAATTTGACTAATAAGAAGTCTAAAATCAGCTTGCAAATGTTCTTCAAATTTTGGATTAGACACACCACTAGATCTTGAAGATCTTGTATACCTTCTGTCAGCCAACTTGAATGTGCAATTCACACAAGACTCCTCTAGGCTCTCTCTACTGTGTTCCGAGCTTGTCTTTATCTTTTCAAGGATTTTGCACATTATTCTTCAAAATCTAGATCTCTCCTAGCATTGAAATAATGAGTGAAGCTTTCTTTGTTGTTCCAAATGGTTTCCCTCAAATCTGATGCAATATCTTCTTGTATATGGAATAGAATCTCAAGCTCAAAACAGGGGGATTTCAAGGAATAACCATTAGTGGACAATATAAGGCTCGGTGACTTTTTAAATTCTAGATTTTTTTATTTAGAATATACTTTTTTTTGGTATTTTGTAAAATCAAAATTTTGTGCGGATATGCTAAATCCACCCCATGGTGGGTTCCGAAAAAAATTATTGAAATAATTTTTTGAATCATCAAAATAGTGGGTTATCACCAACAAGTGTACGAGACTCGAGTCCCTCTTCTCGAATGAGGAATCTTCATTTATTGAAAACATGGAAATGAAAATAATCTAAACTAATTTTTGGGGTGGTCTAAAGACCAGGGATCACATAGGAATACTTCCCTAAACTGTGGAAATTTCTTGTATTCAATACAAGAGAAGAAAATTACTTAGTGAGGGAGATAGGAAAGAAAACTAAGAAAAGAATTTCAACCAAAAAATAGCATAGAAAATTTTGTTGCATTAAAATTAGAACATTTCACTTGTAATCAATTAGAAGAAACCATTTACAAAGAAATAGGAACAATAAAAAAGAAACACAAAGTCTTATTGCATCATGTTACACAATTTACAATGCTCTTGGAGTACAAGTTGAGATGGAGATAGAAAAATTAGTAGATAAGGAATAGAAGAAATGAAGGAACTTGCTTCTAGAAAGATAGTGAGAGCTAGTAAACAAGCATTAACCTTCCCTTGAAATGAGGGTGTCATTCATATTTATAGTTTCGTGATTGTCCTTTCATCTCCCCACATGACCTTTCACCTTCCTCCATGAATGTTGACCTTTCGTGTTCCTATAAAAACCTTTAATACTCCTTCGCCACCTGTGACCTTTCATCATCCTACATCTTCTGATCACAACATATTGAGGTTGCTTAAAATATAATTGATGCATGACACCATTTTTCATGCAACAAAAAATCTCGTATGTTCATGATATCATCTTTCCCATGTGTGACATCTAACCGGGTCACTAAAAACATGCTTTAAAAATGACCTCATTTTCTGTGTCACATAAAAACATCATGACTTTTCTATCACATGCCATCATTTCACTTCCTTATCACACATCAGCATTTCTGTTTTCACTAAAAATCTTATTAACATGCAACATCATTTTTGTCTCACAAGACGACATCTTGACTTTATTTTTGAATGCTAACATCTTGAATTTCTTTTCGTATGCCAACAACTTGAATTTACTATCACACGTCAGAATCATAAATTTCCTATTGAATGAAAAAATTTCCATTGTGCAGTCGAGTTTCTATGTCGCACGTCAACACCTTGATCTCTCCGCATCAAAACCTTGTTATCACACATCAAAAACCTTATTGTCACACGTTAAAAACTTGGTTTTTTACGTGTCTCAAGTATTCTTGACAGTTGATGATAAAATTAGAGAAATAATAGGATTTTCTTTTGGAATTAACAAGTTTTTGTGTGTCATCAATTGTTGAGGTGCGTCAATAATGGGTTTTTTTTCCTAACAAATTGGAAGTTTCACTACGAACATGTTTTCACCATTTCAAGAAAAAATTTCAACAAAAACAGGTTGTCGAATATATGAATATTTATGGAAAATTAAAATGAATCTAATCCACATATATAGAAGTCCTAAAAGGATTTATTTATTATCATTTACCCATATTTTCACTTTTGCCTCATGGTGTGTACTGATAGACTGAGTTATGGGAAGATTTTACGATCAACACATACTAACACATCATATTAGTTATGAATAACACTAAATATAATTTCATTTGATATTTGTTAGGCTCTAAAATCTTCACGAGGCTCCTAAAAATTTAGGAAAATTACATCTTATACAAGGACCTTTATGTCGCACTATCGACAACGTTTGACCTCTCAATGTTCCCAAAACATTTCCTTGATTATTTCAACATGAAGTATGATCTTTTATCTCTCCAATTCATGTGGTATGAGCTTATGAATCTTCGCAAGTATCTTGAAATTATTCAAACAAGATGACTATCTTTTAAGGACGTGCATTTCCCAATACCCGATTTCCAAAGACCCAACTCCACATTACTTATTACTAAACATTGGTTTTCTTCCAAACCCTTCCTAAACTTCCTCGGATGATTTCACATTTCTATCATACACTTATTGAAGGCATTATATCTTCTTGGTACATCCCTCGGGGTTCTCTCATTGTACAAGAAGTCTTAAAATATGCCATTTTAAGGCCTCCAAGAGTAACTCCTTCCAGGTGAATCATAATGAACTCATGAATTGTTTCACACCAAATTACCTACATATGGAAAAAATATTAAAAATCCATTTACAAGATCACTCTCGGTCGTGATGGGGTTCACATATTCATAGATTGGCCGAGGGTCAGTTTAGAGTACTCGACTGAGGACTCTTTGAGTGTGGGCTTGATTTTTAGGGTCAAAATTTGAATGTTTTATGTTAGACATTATGATGGCAACACCAAGGAAAAAATATTGTTCTAGATTCAAACATGGTTGTTGTTAGAGGACTTACTTACATGAACATCACTTTACATGCACTTAAACTACATGAATTTTATTCCCTTCCTAGTCATCTTGTCATACATTCTAATAATACAAAAACATTCAAATATATGTAAAAATTCAAATACAAAAGCAAATATCTTAACAGGGTGTATCATTTTGCTCTTCTACTATTTTATTTTTCAGTTTTCTTATCATGTTACTTTTTTTTATTAAAGGTAAAATAGGGTTAATGGGACACTATCCCATAATATAAATGGAGACAAAGATGTTGCAATGAGGAACAAATGAGACTGCTCTAATAGTGGCATAGAGAAAAAAATAGAACTTCCAAACCAATAGGACAACTAGACCAAACTCACAAAAAGATAAAACCTCATCCCTTTGACCCCTTCCATTGGGATCTTAAGTGCATCTCGAAGAGAAGAATTATTCCTTTTTTTTCCTTTTCACAATCATTTAATCCTTTTTAGTATTTGGATTTTCATTTTCATCATTATGGATTGAAATCATGACTTTAAAATGCTCCTTAGAGTTTTGGATCCCTGGTGAAGCAAGAGGAAGGAAAATTGTTTCCTTTTTCAAATCCCCAAAACCTTAAAAATACAAAGATATTGTTGCAATGGACACTTTGATGTATAATATGATATTTGCCAATATACACATATGCATTCACATATTTTTAGGTGAACTAGGGATATCTACATTTTATCACACAATGGATGATTCTTGAAATTGTTCTCCACAAATCCTAGTGAGGCTCTTGAGGCATATACCTCTCCTATCTCGGGTGCTATCATTTCCTAATGTACTCTTTTAATTTATATTTATCTACATACATTGTTACATACTATCAATTATTCTAACATGCTAAATATTACTTAATGTGTATAATTTATCTTATAGGATCACTTCCAACAATGGTTATCTAATTTTCATATGTCTTATCCTTTATACTTGTTTATATTTTTTATTGTTTACTCGATATGCCCTATGATTTATTAATTATTTTATTATATGGATAAGAAGGATTCGAGTGTCTTGTGACATCCTAAGTGGTGACTTATGTATTCCACCATCTACTTGTTTTTTCTTTGTTATGTTAATGCGTGTTTTGCCTAGTTTCTTTCACATTGTGCCATGCTTGATTTTTACTAATAATTTTTCTAGATTTATTACCATTTATTTTCATGTGTCATGGTTATTAAGATGCGCATTTCCTTTTCCCGTATAGGATTTCTTCTTCATATGTGCACATATAATTTAGATATCCTTGAATGTTTTGTGCTCAGGCTGCTGATTCATCTCATGTGCACCAAATGAGTGAGGGAAATCATCGGGTGCATATTTCACCATCTTAGTAATGTAGAAAACCATACATAGAATAACACATATAAAATTTTATAAAACATAAGCTAATGAAATGGTTCGAATCCTAATTAGGCCAAAAACATCATAGGGATATATTCACCTAGATTAGATAAGAATGAAGGGTGATAGTGTCTCGCATAGGGAGGTTTTTCATGGGTGAAAATTTTGTACTTTACAGGTTTAAAAATTCTTAGAGACACATTTAATTATAATCTAGTAGAAGATACTCATGTATAATTTACTCCGAGAAAAACAGAATAAAATTATTCATAATTTTCATACTTTTATTAAGAGAACTAATTATTCCTCTTTATAGATTTACATATTTACAAATAAGGAGTGGAAACTAGGTCATATATAGGAAAACAACATGTATAGAACCCTGTTTCATCTATGAATAGATTCTATTGTTTTTTTGACCATTTGTAGTGGCACTTACCCATGGGGGTGCATTAATGTGTGGAGGAAAATTCATACAACTCTCCCAACAATCTTCATATACTTGAAAGGATGCCTAAATCCTTAAAACATTCATACAACTTTGGAAATTGATGACTCTCAACTCTTCCAACCATGTCTAAGGAAATAAAAACACACAAAATAATTTTATCCTTTCTCTAGTGATAATCGGTTATATTTTATCCTTTATTGTCTTTTTTAATAAACATTTCCCGTCTTACTAATCTAAGTTAAATTTTAATTTTATTTATAAAGATAATTGAGTAACTTAATATTACTTTTTAAGTTATCCTTACCTTCAAAAATAGGCAACACAAAAGGAACAAGGAGAAATCAAAAGCACAAAGATCTTAGCTAAAGTCGGTATTCAAGTACAAACACATGTATAATTTCCACTACACACATATATCACTCGTATGGTTCTTATCCCATGTTAGAATCCACAATACATATCATAAAATATGAATTTGGCATGCTATCAATTATATGTTCATTCATCCTTCCATAAGGTCCTTTGTTAGTATCTAATTTATGCTACCAAATATTAATTCACTAACCTAAAATGGGAGAATAAGTAGACATGAAATTATGCAATTAGTAATATTACATCATGCATATAGTATTTAGTTATATGCATTATTCCTTTCAAATACAAATAGACATTAAAAAAATACTTTACATTGACATTATTTTCTATTTTCATACTTACATATACTACTTTTCAAAAATTATCACTTTAAATTTAGACATTACACAATCAATTACCCAGATCGATATTTTTTTCATGTTAATAGATCCTCAAACACTATCACCTAGTAAGAGACAAAATAACCCATGCACTATTGTCCCATTTGGGTGCTTCTATCCTTTTCCTTCTTTTCTTATGTTTAAAATGTCACATCAGTGTTTTATCCTTTCTTAATTTCTATTCATAACTTTGGTTCATATATTTTATAGTTTTTCAATGAAAAAATTTGAGCAAAGGAATCATATTTACATATTCTAAAGGTTTAGAGGGAAACTAGGAAATTGGGATATTACTTTTTACATACTAGATAGTAAAAGAAACAATCATCGGCTGAATTAGGGTTACATCATTCCCTACTTAGGAATGGATAATAATTAATTCCATCACATAAATTCATCTTGGGGAAAGTATTTATATCCCACTATGTTGATGCGATCAAGACAAGGGAAACCTAGATTCGAGGGACATGTTTCTACCGCACTTACTGTCGAAGGAATGACAAAGATCTGGAGGGAATCCGTGAGCACCAAAAATGTTGCACTCAACCACAAAATGATGTAGCTTCAAGATCAAAGCAAGAAATCATTCATGGAAGCAATGTGCATGCATTGAGGGGAAAAAAGCTGAAAAAGCCAAACTCTATTCCATTCCCCATGTGTTGCTCAAGATGAAAGGGTGTACAAATAGTAGTGGGGTGTGTAACTCCCCCACAAATGTAGCCGCAAGAAGTGGGAGTTACATTCCCGGAATAGCTCGATCAAATGTAACTCCAATGACACTCTATGATGTGTGTAAGAGCCATAATGACACCCTAGGACACCTAAGCATGGTGAATCACCTATGGAGAGCTATTCCATGTATTTAAAATAAACACATGGAAAATAACCTACACCAACATCCCCCTAAAGCATAGCTTAGGTGGAGACATAGATGAAAAAAAGGAGAAGTGGGTCCGGCAAGAAGCCTGATGAGGTACCCACGTACAAGAAGCTCTTGAAAAGTGGAGTAAAAGGAGAAAACCCAATGGGAAAAACTCCCCCAAAAGAGAGACAAGTCCACTCTCTAATCTAAGAAAGATGCCAAGGATGGGTCCCAGCCATAGACGAGCCTGAAAAGGTACCCATGTACAAAGAGGCAATCTCTCAGAAAGAAGAAGAAGAGAGAAGAAGAGGGAGATGAGAGGGATGCAAAGATGTCATGGATGGATCTGAACTCTGCAACTCTAGGAAGTCTCCCAAAAAAATGTCGATGATGAGATCCTCTACCTCTAGACTGAAGAAGAGCCACCCACATCGAACTATGTTCCTACCCTTAGGAAAGATAGAAATGACATGCTGAAAGTCTGCCCACTCCACTAAGGAAACCAAAGGCGGTAGTATGAAGAACTCGAGTCTCGGGTGCACATGGAAGTGTGACATAGGTCTAGCGAGTGAGTGCCAAGGAACCGAAGGTAATGCCACGTGTGTAGAACTGTCAGAGTGAAAAAGAGGAACACCCACAGAAAGGATGTCCAAGTGATGTGAAGGGAACAAAACATCCTCCACAATAGAAAATGGATCCACAGCTGAGGGTGGATCAATGAAGGTCTCTGGAAATGTGGAAGTGACATGATTCCCAAAAGGGGCACTCCCAACAATAGAGATGATGAACTCCTTTGAAACACCTGTAGATGGATGAGGGACCTGTAGTGCATCACAAGTAGACTCTGTGAAAAGACGACTAAGGTCAGGCAGATACTCATCCCAATGAGGGGGCTCAACAAACAGAAGAGCGATGTCAGATAGGTATGAGTCATCCAATGAAGGTAGAGGAGTGAAGTGGGCCTCACACACTGGAAGTGGAAAGGAGGCTGGTGTAATGACGGTGTGAGACTGAGTATGAGACTGCTCGATATATGATGAGATGTGGGGGGTGACAACAATGTCTGGAATAGTGAGAGAAAGAGGAGAAGAGTCCTCTGTAGTACTCTCAACATCAGAATTGGATGCACAATCCTCGTCATCAGAAGTAGAACCAAGTGAGCTCGTGTCGGTGGAAATCTCATCACACAAGAACAAGAGGAGACAAGCTGAATCGATGTAAGCAGAACAACAATGGCTATGCAGTATGTGAAGGGTCTCCATACAAGGATCTGAAGAATGCTCAGAGACACGGTGAGGTGGATCGAGTCTGCCACATGAAACTAGAGAGAATGAGAGACATGCATCATCATGTGACCAAAGACATGGTCACGAGTGTCAAGGAATTCCTCTAGATGACGATGATCGGTGGAGTGCGGGAAGGCCAGGCCAAGCAAGAAGGGTAAAAGATCCTTGTGGGCAAAGTAACGTTCCATGGAAGCACGCCAAGTTGAATAGGTCTCTCTCCTGGTGAGAAGTGGTGGAGGCTGTAAGGCGATCCTACAACACTCACATCTGGGAAGAGCACTCTCCATGATGCAAAATGAAAGATGCACAAAAGCAAGACATCGGACTCGGCCGATAATAATGCTCGCGTGTGTAGGCCCAAGAGTACAAGCAACCCCCCCAGAATGTGGCACTTTATAAAAGTAGTGCGTTTACAAAATTGGAAATGCCATCACATAGTGCATGAAAACCATGCAAATTTTACCAAGGAAGCACTCAAAAATGAGTAGCGAATCAAAAGTTATGGCATAAATACAATTCTAAATGATGGAAAAAGTCAATAAACGTTGCAAACTAATTAAAAAAGTTCTCAAAATGAGTGCAAAGGGTATCATGTGACTACTCGTTGGAAACGACATCAAATTTTAGCAAGGGTTTGTTTTTTGCTTGTGAGGGGGGATTAGCCTCCTGCCAACCCCGGACCTCGCCCTCCATCTTCGAAACACGTAGAAAGGGCATATACAAGCAAAATTAGAACCCAGAAATTATTACAATGCCATAAAGAGTGTTTTTATCGTCAAAAATTAAAAAAATAGATTGTTTTAACCTCTAAACAATGTCTAAAAGGGAGAGGATGGGTCCCACGTTGAGGTGCTAGGTCATGGTGGAGCTGCTGTTGGATTGAGCTGAGCCTGTTAGTAGGCTGCCATGTGGATGTACCAAACTTGAGGTGTGCAGGTCATTGTAGGAGCTGGAGTTGCAAAGTGATACACCAAGGCTGCTAAGTGAATGCAAATCCCAGCGAGATGAAAGTGGATAGGTCTATGTGCTCGTCCAGAGCTTGTTCCACGTGGTGTAGGGAATCCTTCAGAGCAGTTGGAAGGTGGTGCAGTCTAAGTGTAGTGTCCACGTGGAGGGTGCGAGTCATTTTTTTGTGTCGTGGTGAATCCAATGAAGAAGACCAATATGGAACCAAGTGTGCATGGGAGGACTCCAATGCAGGTCACAGGGTAGTGAATCTACGTGGAGTTAGAGCCACGTGTTATCTGGCCGAGTGGTGGGCGTGGAATGTGCGGCGCTTTGATTCGGTGGAGATTCTATGTAGATAAGCTGTTGAGGAAGGAAGAGTTGCAGGTAACCATCCAAAAATGTCCCAGTTCATGTTTTTGTAACGACTACAATGTAATGGTGGTGAGTCAGAGTTACGAGTAGCTAAATGTCGAGGAAAGTAATGGCCAAGGTGAACGGAATGCAACCTACGAGCATGAGGCTGGAATGCAGGTGCACGTTCAATAATGCATAGGATTGGAGACCACGAGTATGGGGTTACAGAAAATGCCTATGCACAAGTGTTGAGCAAGGTGGCAGAGAAACCAACGGCGCGCAGTCCGAATCATCATCGAGGCCAAACAAAAGTGGAGGGATTAGTGGCAGGTCACAATGCACGAGTCATTTGAAGGATTCATAGCTGGGAACAAACACGAGTGCACGAGTCAGTGAACATGGTGAATGCAACCAGCCTATTAGTAAACCCAAGGTAGTAGAAACAACCACAAGCTCAACAGCTAACAGTGCAGATCGGCCAAACACCCAAGTCAATAAAGAGCACAAGTAGACCAACAACCAAGGTGCCTCAAAACCAACTCATGAGCAAACCAAAAAACCTGCACCTTTTGACCCTGCAATTTCTCTCAACACATAAAACACCATCATAAAACCAAACACAAGAACCTCCTTTTTTTATATAAATAAAATGCAAGTAGAGCACAAAACAAGAATGAGAACTTACACAAGAAACTACGAGGTGGAGAGTAGTAAGCAACCGAGGTGAGCAACACGATTCCGATCCCCGAGCTCTGATACCATGTCGGAGGAATGATGAAGATCTGGAGGGAATCTGTGAGCACCAAAAATGTTGCACTCAACCGCAAAACGATGTAGCTTCAAGATCAAAGCAAGAAATCATTCATGGAAGCAATGTGCATGCATTGAGGGAAAAAAGCTGAAAAAGACAAACTCTATTCCATTCCCCATGTGTTGCTCAAGATGAAAGGGTGTACAAATAGTAGTGGGGTGTGTAACTCCCCCACAAATGTAGCCGTCAAGAAGTGGGAGTTACATTCCCGGAATAGCAGTCAAATGTAACTCCAATGACGCTCTATGACGTGTGTAAGAGCCATAATGACACCCTAGGACACCTAAGCATGGTGAATCACCTATGGAGAGCTATTCCATGTATTTAAAATAAACACATGGAAAATAACCTACACCAACACTTACAACATAACTACATTGAGTTTAAAATGTAGTGTAACACTTGAAGAAATTAACATTTGGATTACCACAGAGATCAATACGACTCAAGGATATTTATATTTTACTCAATCAAATATGTTATTGACGCTTGTGCAAGTACATATGTTTTTTTTGTAGGTATAAGTAACATATGAACCCTAAAGTGAATTTAGAGACAAAAATTATGTTGAAGTTGACATTGGTATACCTTGAAAGAATATGACCTATAGCCATCACCTAGAAAATACTTCAAAACTTTTGACACTTTCTAGCCATTATTGTTAGGATAAAATATTATTATTATCATAATTAATTATGCATTACATATTACTTAGGTTATTTATTAATACTATATGGTTATATTAATTATAACCATCTTATTGTTTGTATTTAAACAATATGGGAGTGTTATATTTTTTTACAATACAATTGTTTGTTTGTATTTTGTGCTTCTGGATGTAATAATCGAAGTTGTTTTGAGTTTGGTTTTACCTGTGCAACCTATTTATTTGTCTACACATGGATGTTCAATTCCTATAAGAATTGTAGCACTCCATTGTAATGATGGTTGATTGAGATTAATAAAGTTAATCAAAGGCTTCCGCCTGTTTCTCAATTCATATTTGGTACGAGTGAGAATCTGGACTGTGAAGCAAAGAAGGTGTGGAAAGAGAGAGCTTTAGAGAAAGAGGAGTTTTGGAGAAGCATTTGTAGCATATGAGAGCTGTGAAACCTCCTATAACCTCCCAAAGCACTATCCCCGCCTCCTCACATCCTCCTGTTCATTCTAAGTGTTTGGAATGCAAATGTTTTTGCACTAGTGCACCCAACACTGGGAAAAATTTTTTGCAGTATTGAAAACTAAAAAAATAAAAATTATTAATTTTCTCCCCATTAGGGTTTTTTCTCTAATATTAGAGAAGTATTTAGAACATTTCTACTATCAAATTTGGTTATGTTTATGCTCGGTTCTGGAAATTTGTTTGGTTTTGAGAAGCGAGCTCAGGTATAAAACATAGCCTTTCTTTGTTTTGAGACCAAGCCTCTCCATGGTCGAGTGCGAGCCATCCATTCTACAACCAGGCAAGTTGTGTTTCATCCCTGCCGATCAACAAACATTGGTCTAAGATGCAACGATGAACACTAGCTCGAACCTACATCAAAGGAAAATACGTAGAGATCTCCCTACCTCTAAATTGACCTACATCCTCCACCCTCTCAAGCAAGCTCCAATGCACACGACCTGAAAATAGTGAAAGCAAACAAAGAAGGCAGATCAAAGAAAATAAAAACTGTGGAAAGAAATATTAAAAAAACATGGAGATCAACCATGGACCGCTCTGACCTACTCTCCTTGCCACGCACCTGCACAAACAATAAAGCGAGTGGAGGCATATAAACATCAAGGAAAAAGGCATAACAAGGAGATTTTGCAGGGGAAAAAGGCGTAACAATGACCTCCTCATGGCTCCAATGACTGCACTGTACTGTAAACAATCTGATGGCATATATCCAGCCTGCAACCACAAAGCGAACACATTAAAAAGTGACTAAAGCAATAAAATATAGTGGAAGTCAAATAATATAAAAGGTGGTTGAATTTTTGCAAAGTAGATCTATTTTATGGGAAAAATAAACCCTAATCCACATTGCCACGCATGCAACTCCAGTGTAGCCTCAGCCAAGTCGCCATTTTAAAAGGTGAGTCAAATTTATCTTCTTTATATACAAGTTTGTTCATTTTATCTCATAAGTGAACAAGCGGCCAAGGTGGATAGACCAAACGACTTATAAGTGGGAGGTGTGGGGTTCGAATCCCACCCCCAACTTGTCATTTTGAATTTGTCAGAAAATTTAGTGGAACCGCTAACTTTACCAAAAATTCAAATTTAGTTATATCTAGCTAAATTTAGTAGGGAAATCCCTAATTTAGGTTTAAAATATTTTTCCCATTCATTGACCTATTTTTTTCATTCAAAATTTTTTTGCTAAAGGAGGCCTATCCAAAAATTGAATTTTCAATTATATGTTTGCAATGTTTTTGGCAAAGTAGGTAATTTTGGGCTCAGGAGGCCACGGGGCTCGCAAAACAAAACAAAATTGCTTTTCATTCAATTTTTGAATGTAATTTGTATACTTCAATATATTGTAATAATTTGTAGGTTGTCTAGTCATTCGCAAAATTTTAATCGCTCAAAAAATGGTAAAATTATAATACAAAACAGTAAAAAAATTGGTTCTGAAACACTCATGAGATCCTAGATCTCATTTGCAGCGTTCGTTATATACGGTGCCTCTTGGAAGCACTTACGAGTAAAGCCATCACGATTACTACTAGACTTAATGTGTAATATAGCTGCAACAACATCATCAGGCATCGACCCTTTAAATTGATGGGGAGTAATAACGTCACAAAGTGCACACTATGATCCATCCCATCCATCTATGAACAATTGCACGACATAAATCCAAACTAAGAAATTATCCAAGTATATAGAAAATTTATGCACTCGTATGAGGATATTTGTTTGAGCCAAAGTGTAATAATAATCGCATAGACCCCTCTCAGATCTTGTCTTGGTACCACGTATTGAATTCTTTCATGTACATTAATGCCTCTTTCACGCACCTTTGTTGGGTATATATAAAGGAGAGCTTCTTCCACGTACCATTGGATATATCGCAAGGGCACATACATAGAAAGGTTCGGTATATCAAACTGATGGTATATAGATTAGGAGACCTATACCGGAATGATAAGAGCCAAACCTTGTCATTAATTTTTGAAAAATGGGCACAATGCCCCCAAATTTTTCTTCGATTCACTACTTAGAGGAAACAACTATGTTACATGGAAGAAAAAATACAGATACCACTTGAGTTTGAAGAAATATCACCTGTTGTGACTAGTACTCTGACCAGATCAACAACTAATACAACACAACAATGACAGTTTGATAAAGCAGATCAAAAGGCCAAACTCATCATCTTGTTTGTATTGTCTGATGATGTGCAACCTCACATTTGAGATGCCAAAATAGCCAAAGAAGTGTGGGATAAGTTGAGCACAGTATACAAGGCCAATAACAATAATGTTATATCTTGAATTTGCAAATTCGACTTACACACATTGAAGTTCAAATAGAATGAGAAAATCGAAGCTTTCTTAAGAAGAGTTGCATAGTTGAGGGCTTCACTTCTAGCCCTAGGAGAAGCGGTATTAGATGATGCTCTTGTTCCCATTGTTCTGAGATCACTCCCCTCTTCTTACCACATTTTTGTTACAACACTAAACATGTTAGATATGACCGTTAGTTTTGACAAATTGGTAAACTTACTGCAACAAGAGGAAGCCATACACAATAAGGATGATGAAGAAGAGAAGGCACTCTCTTCACATCAAAAATGGAAAGGAAAAGGTAAAGGAAAACCTAATTCCTATCAAAAATCCCAAAATCAAAATCAAAATCAAGGGGACAGACAACAAAAGAAGCAATGTCCTATCTACAAAAGAGGACATGACCTACAATATTGTTGGTATAATACTTACAAGAAAGGTTCATCAAACAACTCTGGACCTCCACAACAATATCACAAGGGACATTCTAACTATAATCAAGGGAAAAAAGGGGAACTGGAAAAGAAGACCCCATCAGCAAGGAAATATTGTTGAGCAATAAGAACAGTCAGACAATGAAGACTACTTGTTCACTACTCGATCAAGTGAACCATCCACGTCATCTAGTGATGTTTGGTATGTTGATTCGGGGGCCACTCGACACATGACCAGCCACAGATATTGGTTTATTTCAATGAGGGACACACCATCAAAAATCATGTTTCGTTGGGAGATGATTCTTCATATACAGTTTAGGGGATTGGGAACATTTCTCTACCCCTTGGTTCATGCAACTGTAGACTTTCAGATGTCTTATATGTCCCTGGGTTGATAAAGAATCTTCTTTCAGTCAGTCAACTCCTTGATCACAATCTAAAAATTGACTTTGATAGTCATTCTGGAAAGAAAACGTGTTTGATTCGAGATAAATCACGAGGCTCGAAAATAGTTGCAAAAGCCTCTAATGTGGGACGCATGTTCCAGACTTGATTTTTTCCACAGAGATGATCAGGCACTTGTGGCTAAGAACTCTACCTCAGCACAATTATGGCATCGGAGACTTGGTCATGTAAGTTTCAAGTATCTCGAGACACTTTGCTAGTGCAATATGGTACATGGGATACCATCTCTTCAGAAGGATACAGACAAGTGTCCTCACTATCTAGCAAGAAAAAAACATAGAGATTCATTCCAGAAGAGTACATTTCAAGCTCATGGAAAACATGACCTGGTTCATACCAATATTTTTGGTCCAATGCAAAACCAAGTTATTTTGGGTTCCAATACTTCATGCTTTGTATTGATGACTATTCAAGAAAAATGTGGATTTTTTGTCTTCACAAGTAAAGTGAAGCTTTTGAAACTTTCAAGAAGTTCAAAGTAGCAGTTGAGAATGGCTGGTCATCGCATGAGAACTCTTTACTCAGATCGAGCGAGGGAATTCACCAGTAATGAGTTCAGAGACTACCTACAAACTCATGGGATTCATCGAAAAATTCCTCCTCCACACACACCTCAAAAAAATGGTTTTGTTGAGAGAAGAAATCATACTATCATGGAAATGGTGAGATGCATGATCGATGACTCTAGACTTGTTAAGACATTCTAGGAAGAAGTAAAAGACAACAATGTATTTGTTGAACAAAGTTCCCACAGTTTCTCTTAACGGAGTAACACCACAAGAAGCATGGTCAAAGTGGAAACCATTTATTACACACCTTAGAGTATTTGGGTGCAAAGCAAGCATGCACATACCCAAGCATAATAGAAATAAATTGGACATGAAGTCATAGAAACTTGTCTTCATTGGGTATAGTGAAGAGACTCTTGGGTATAGATTAATGGATCCTAAGACTAGAAAAGTCTACACCAGCAGAGATGTTGAGTTTTTTGAGAAGAAGGAAGTAGATTCTCCTCCTCTAGACTCACCAGATGTATATTTTTCTCTAGTTGTAAAAATTGAAGTTGATGTTCCCTCAGAAGATGAAAGTGACGATGGGGATGATGGTGTTGATCAGATAGAACCACGACCCATGGGAACAGTTCAACATATGCCCAAGTGGTGTACTAACACATTATGAGATGTAAAAATGGATGCTCCACCAAATACATCCACCCCTGGACCACGGACTCATAGTAAATCAAGAGAAGAAGTTAACTTTTCTCTGATGAGTAGAGTTATTGAGTCGATAAGCCCTCTACATTTCAAGAAGCCCTATAATCAAAAGCTTGAAAATATGCCATGGACTTTGAATATCAATCGGTGATGAAAAATAACAACGGCGGCTTGTCGATCTTCCCCTAGGAAGAAACCCATTAGATGCAGATGGATATTTAAAACAAAGTACAAAGAAGATGGGACAAAGTGGAAAAGTATAAAACAAGACTAGTAGCAAAGGGGTATGCACAAAAAGAAGGCATTGACTACGAGGAGACATTTTCTCCCATAACTAAGATCAAAATGATCAGGATGATCTTTTCTCTAGCTGCATAGTTTGGATGGAAAGTCCATCAGATGGATGTAAAAATTTCCTTCCTAAATGGATATTTACAAGAAGAAGTCTACATGACTCAACCTGAGGGATATGTAGTACCTGGTCAAGAAGCAAAGGTATGCAGACTCAGGAAATCTTTGTATGGCCTTAAACAGGCACCCGGGCATGGTACATCAAGATTGATGAGCATCTCATACAACATGGATTTGTTATAAATCCATACGATCCCAATATTTACCTCAAAAATCAAGGGGGATCATGATTGTTGTTGTCTATGTCGATGATCTAGTCATCACTAGAATTTCATTGAAGATGATCGACCCAACGAAGAAAGATATTAATCAATCATTTGACATGACAAATCTCGAGCTAATGCATTATTGTCTTGGATTGGAAGTATGGAAGAAAGAGATTCACATATTTGTTTCTCAGAAGAAACATACCAAGACAACACTCAAGAAATTCAAGATGATGGATTACACACCAATTTCTACACCTATGGAGAACAGATTGTAGTTATATTGTTCAAATCCATCTCTTGAGGTAAATGCTACTCTCTATTAGTAGTTGATTAGGAGTCTCATTTACTTGACTTACACTAGACGGATATCGGCTTCGCAGTGAGCTATCTATCCAGGTTCATGCAGGAACCCAAATTTTTTTGTTGGAAAGTAGCAAGGTGCATTTTGAGATATCTCAAAGGATTAGTGGATCTTGGTTTAGAATACAAGAAGAACGACAACTTCTTCTTAATCTGGATATTTGGATTTAAATCATGCGGGAACATTGATGATAGAAAATCCATACGGATTTGTATTCTTTATGGGATCTGGACCAATATCATGGGGAAGCAAGAAACAACACTTCATTTCTCTCTCTTCCTCAAAATTTTAGTATCATTTTGCAGAGAAGCTTTCTTTGAAGCAATTTGGCTACGTCGCATACTAGGACTTGGACTACCATAGGACAAACTAACCACCATGTATGTTGACAATGAAGGTCTTCTCAAATTTGTTCACAATCTAGTCTTTCATGAAAGAACAAAGCACATTGAGGTACAAGTTTGTTTCATACGCGAGCATGTGTTAAAGCCCAACATCTAGCTTCGATTTTGTCCAACATCTAAACAATGAGAAAATATCTTCACGAAGTCACTTGCACGTGACAAGTTCGAGTTGTTCAGAGAATTCCTCTCCTCATCCCTTGAGACAATGCACAATTAAGGGGGGGAATGTTAGGATAAAATATTATTATTATCCTAATTAATTATGCATTACATATTAGTTAGGTTATTTATTAATACTATATGGTTATATTAATTATAACCATCTTATTGTTTGTATTTGAACAATACGGGAGTTGTTATATTGTTTTAACAATATAATTGTTTGGTTGTATTTTTGTGCTTCCCGGATGTAATATTGGAAGTTGTTGTGAGTTTGGTTTTACCTGTGCAACCTATTTGTTTGTCTGCACATGGTTGTTCAATTCCTATAAGAATTTTAGCACTCCATTGTAATGATGGTTGATTGAGATTAATAAAGTTAATCAGGCTTCTACCCCTATTTCTCAATTTACAATTATTATCTTATTCTTACTAGTACTATCTAGGCACACTTTCATATAATTATTTTCTAAATGAAGTACATATATATCATATCCCTCTTTTTCCATCACTATTCTATCATATATCCAAAACCGATAACGTTGATTAGATAATTTATTCTTATCCTCTTGTTACTTTAACTTTATTTCCATTGCATGATATATCTTATAGGTTTCAAATATTTATCTAATTCATCCCAGTCCTCGATTAAGATATAATTATATTATATTACTAGTGTTGAATTCAAACATTAAACTATTACTAAAATTTCAAATGATAAACTTACATGTTATCTTCCCTCTTCTACTACGAGATAATGATACAATTCATGGTACTATTATTTCTATATAAATTTGCAATAATGTATCCTTTAAGATACCCTCTCATACCAGTTTGAAAGCAATAATAATTATTCTATTTGTATTTAACATTTTCCTATTTATTTTTTAAATTATACATCTTAATGTGTCCCTACCTTTGATATTATAAAAGATCATTTGTAAAATTCTAGTACTCATTTTCTTATTCTAATGCAATTGACAATGTTATAATTTTTCCTATTAATCTTTGTTCTACTATAAATTATTTCAATTTTATAACATTCATATTATATATTATTTTCACATGCCTATTGACGATGTATCTTTTGGTTCTCAATTCAATGTCCACCTTCATTTCCAAATATTACACTTTTTCTTATTGTTAACGTATTATCATCATGATGTTTCATTGTATCCTCCTACTTATCCTAGCTACAAGAGTGTTCATATGGACACTATTAATTTCAAATTTTAATCCCTCAATGATCGTATTACTAATTATTTTATTCATCGTCAAGATGTTATTCCCTTGTTACATGTTTTAAGATTAGTACAACATAGATATGCAATTATTATCTATATAAATAAAAACCTATATTGTTTCCATTAATTCTATTTCTATACATGAAAAGCCACAATACAAAACTTCTAAACCAGCAGCACCAAAATACCAAACTCACAAAAGACCGAAACCTCATCACTTTATCCCCTTCCCTTGGGATATCAAGTGCATCTAAAGGGAGAAGTATTCCATTTAGTTTTCCTATTCACAACTTGTCGAATCCTTTTTCATATTTATATTTTAAATTTCATTATTATGGATTGGAATCATGAATTCAACATGCTCCTTAGAATTTTGGATCCTGATGAAGAAAGAGAAAGGGAACTTGTTCCCTTTTCAAATCCCCCAAAACCTTTAAACTGTAAAGATCTCATTGCAATTGATACTTCGATTCATGGTATGAAATATCCTTGTACATAAACAAATAAACATTCACATGTTAATTTTAGGTGAATTAGGGATATCTACATGTTATCACCCAATGCATCATGCTTGAAAATATCCTCCACAAATCCCGGTGAGGCTCTTGAGGCATCTACCCATCATATATTTCTATATTCGAGTGCTATCATTTCCAAATGTAGTAATTTAATTTATATTAAGCTACATACATTGTGGCATACTATAAATTATTCTAACATGATAAAAAGTACTTGATGTGTATCATTTATTTTATAGGATCACTTCTAACCACAGTTATCTAATTTTATTATGTCTTATCCTCTATGGTTGTTTATTTTTTTCATTATTTTCTTGAAACTCCCTATGCTTTATTAATTGTTTTATTATATGGATGTGTAGGCTTTGATTGTGTTGTGACATCTTAAGTGGTGACTTTTTTATTCCACCATCTACTTGTTTTCTCTTTCTTAATGTTCTGACGTGTTTTGACTAGATTATTTAACATTGTGCCATGCTTGGTTTTTACTAATAATTTTTCTAGATTTATTCATATTGATTTTCATGTGACATGGTCACTAAGATGCACATTTCATTTCCCCCTTTAGGATTTCTTCTTCATATGTGCACATCTAATTCAGATCTCCTTGTATGGGTTACACTCTCATTTGATTCATCACATGTAGGCCAAATGAGTGAGGGAAATCCTCAGAACATCTATATCACCATCTTAGTAATCTAGATCCCATACATAGAATGGTACATATAAAAATATGACAAAAAAATCTAATAAAATATTTTTGAATCATAATTTGGTTAAAATTTTCATAGGGATAAAAGCACCTAGATTAGATAGGAATGATGGGTTATAATGTCTAACATATGGATATTTTTCATGAGTGAAAATGATCTACTTTATAGGTTAAAAAACATCTTAGAGAAACATTTTTTATAATTCAAAAGAGAAGACACTCATGTATAATTTACTCTGAGAGCACAAGAAACAAAATTAGTCACAATTTTCATAATTTTATAAATGGAACTAATTATTCTTATTTCTAGATTTACATCTTTCCTACTAGTATAAAAAGGAGTGGAACCTAGGTCATATATAGGACAACAACATGTGTCAAACCTTGTTTCATTTATGAATAGTTTCTATTTTGTTTTTGACCATTTGCAATGACACTTACCCATGGGAAGCATTAATAGATTGAGGAAAATTCCTACAACTCTCCCAACACTCTTCATTTGTTGAAATTATTCTTAAATCCTTAAAACATTCATACTGTTTGGGAATTGATCACTATCAACTCTTCCAACCATCTCCAAGGAAAAAAACCCACATAAATTTTTTTATCCTTTGTTGTCAATCAATTATATTTTATCCTTTATTGTCCTTTTTTAATACACATTTCTATTATTACTACTATAAGTTAAATTTTAATTTTATTTATCAAGATCCTTGAGTAAAATTATCTTAATTTGTAGTTTCATCGTTATCTTGAAAAATAGGCAACACAAAAGGAACAAGTAGAAATAAAAATCACAAAGATATAAGTGAAAGGAAATATTCAAGTACAAACACGTGTATCGTTTCTACTACGCACATAGGTCACAAGTATGGTTTTATCCGATATTATACTACACAATACACATCATGCAATCTCCATTTGGCATGTTATTGGTTATATGTTCCTTCATCTTTCCGAGAAGGTCATCCCTTCCTATCTAATTTATGATATCGAATAATAATTCACCAACATACAATGGGGAAAAAGTAGATTTGAAATCATGCATTTAGTATTATTACGTCACCCCTATAATATTTAATTATATGTATGATTCTTATAAAATAAAACTAGACATTAACAACATTTTTTTACTTTACGTTGACATTATTTTAGATTTTCATACTTACATCTACTACTTCTCTAAAAGTATCCCTTTTACTTTAGATATTACACAATTAATTACCTGAGACCGATATGTATTTTTGCATGTTAATAGATCCTAAAACACTATTACCTAGTAAGAATCAAAAGAACCCATGCACTATGATCCCGTTTGGGTGCTTTGTCCTTTTCCCTTCTTCTCTTATGCTTAAAATGCCACATTAGTTTTTATCCTTTCTTAACTTCTATTCAACACTTTGGTTCATATTTTGTAGTTTTCAATGAAACAAATTGAGAAAAGGGATCATATATACATATTAGAAAATGGTTGGAGGAAAACTAGAAAATTGGCATATTACTTTTTACATACTTGCTAGAAAAAGAAACAATCATCGATGAATTAGGGTTACATAATTCCCATCTTAGGAATGGATAATTATTAATTCTATCACACCCATTCATATTGGGAATAAGTAGTTATATATTACTATGTTGATGTGTCAGCACAAGGTAAATCTAGATTCAATGGACGTGATTCTACCACACTTACACCAAAACTTAATTGAGTCTAAAATGTAGTGCAATGATTAAAGAAAACAAATAAATAAAATATCTAGTAGAAAAAATAATTAACCGTGACCAAATATCATATTACTTGATATGGTATGCCTCTACCATCCGAGAAAAACTTCATAATAATTTTTTTGTAGCTACTACTGCCTAAAATCCCCAATTAATTCTCTAACATATAATTTATTATAATTCTCCTTTTCTCATATATTTCCAAACTATTTTTCCCACGTTCTTTACATATTCACTTTTCTTGATCTCTCCTCCAAAAAAAAACTTCTAAGACTTCAAAACAATACAAAGTATGAAAAATACATGAGTATGAATTAAATTTAAGAATCCTGGAACAAAGGAATTTGCATAAATATTTGAGGCCTCGTAAATATCATGTTCTTAATACAACTATGTAATTTTAATTTTATTTTGAATGAAGTGAATTGAATTGGTATGTAAGGTTGGACTACTACTAGCATATATGGAACTAATAAATTAATCTACTTTTCATAAAAACTATAGTAAAATAAAATAAATTAGCGCCCCCTAAATGTTAGCGCCCTAGGCAGTTGCCTAGTTTTCATAGGCCTTAATCCCCCTCTAATCTATTGTAGTACTTTTCTCTCACTTTGTCTCTACTAGTGATTTTGGTAGGATTGCAAAATATCTTATCGACCATATTATTTCGCTAAATATAAATAGATTACTAAAGGTAATAAATTTATTTTACAATATAATAAAGAAATAATTGATACAAAATATGCATCTATAATCCTTAAATATATAATAATTATTAATAAACTAATAATCAAGAACCGTACATATAAATAAAAGTGCACTCCTTGAAGCCCATAGTGATTAAGTGTCATCATTCAATTATGTCAAATAGTAATTCATATATAATAGCTCAATCATGCTATAGAATTTCCTATAATATAAAGATATCAATTAAAAATAATCATATATGCAAGAGTGGAATTTTAAATTATTTTTTCCTATCAAATCAAAATGTATTGTGGACTAACTCTTACGAGTGACTACAAATTTAAATTTTCTCTATATTTGGTTTTTATGATTTCTTCATAGAGATTTCTATATTTTCATATATTTATAGAGGACTATTTAAAAAAATATACAGTTTTGTAAATTTTCAGCCTATCATTCTGTATGGATACTAATTTATTTATCGGTACTATATAGCTAAAATCACAAAAAGGTCCACAACTCACAATGTGTGTGTGTGTGTGTGTGTGTGTGTGTGTGTGTGTGTGTGTGTGTGTGTGTGTGTGTGTGTGTGTGTGTGTCTACATGTATCGATGTATCTATGTATGTATGTATGTAAACATAGACACACACGCACACAATATACATATATACACATACATATGTGTATACATATACATACACAAACATATCCATATGCATATACATATACATATAAATGTGCATATATATAAATACACATACATGTGTGCAGACACACATACACGTATATATAATTACATTCATACTTGAGATCATTCATGAGGGTCAATACAAAAACCCGTGCATATCGAAGATCTTTGCACTCCAATGAGTGACGTGAAAGCTCCAAGTAATTAGCAAGCATAATCAAGAAACAAGGAAATTCATGCATGAAATAATAGGACTAATCATTCCCATAGAATAAAATAAGGGTGCATATGGAACTTTGCATAACTCATGTGTCTATAAAATTAGTCACTCCATGACGAAAAGATGAGTTATGATTTGAAAAGGGAATGTAACTCCTCTGACACCACTTACACATATGGCTGACTAAATCTCCTATGTTTCATATAACTCCTATGACCTATGATATCATCTAAGTGAGATGAATCACCATGTGAGGTGGAAAAGAAGCCAAGTGATGACAAGAAAATTCACACACACCTACACCCCCCTTCATCAAATCTAAGTAAGAGTTCATGAAAATTCAGAAAAAAAGAACTCCGCTAGAAAACTAAGAAATATATGTCAATGGGTCTCAATAACTAAAGGCCTAATAAGTTACTATTGTAAAAATTAAATCTTCTGGAAAAGAAGAATAGGAAAAGATGACTAGAAATCCCAAATAAGATGGGTTACTACAAAAGACCTCACCCCAAGAAAAGAGTATAGGTGAAGAAACTTTCCTTCAGTGTAGGGCTTAGGAAATATGTCTGCAACTTGCTTATAATTTTGAAAATAATATAATTTGATGATATCTCCATGAATCATCTCTTGTATGAAGTGAATTTGGATCTCAATATGATTTTTCCACCGATGTTGAGCTATATTTTGGAAAATCAAGATTGTGCTCAAGTTTTTATAGTAAATGATAGTAAGCTACCTAAATTGAATACAAAACTCTGTGAGAACCCCATGTAACTAAACATATTATGTGGCAAAGTATCCATTGTTCCCCTATATTCTTCCTTTGAATAATATATTACAATTACATTCCGATTCTTTCTTAAACAACTGATAAGACCCATACCAATAGGAAAATTCTATCCTAAGGTAGATTTATGTTCATCAATATTATCGGGCCAATCAAAATAGGTTAAACCAAAACTTTTAATCTTCTTCCATCAAAATTAATGCGTGCAATTAGTGTGACTGCCACAAACATAGTGAATAATCCACTTTTCTACTTTCCAATTCAACTCATGAGTCTCCTACATAAATATAGACATGATCCCAACATTGTACAAAATATTTGGATGAGTGTGATTCGGATAGACCAAGC
Organism: Taxus wallichiana var. yunnanensis; assembly: GCA_018340775.1. NCBI lineage: Eukaryota > Viridiplantae > Streptophyta > Pinopsida > Cupressales > Taxaceae > Taxus > Taxus wallichiana. The sequence continues at coordinate 170,322,341 of CM031237.1, forward strand.
TCCTAACCAACTGGTGATAAATTGTACCATCAACTATAGGAGTGGAGAAATCAACAACAAACTTAACCTAAGAAAGAAAAGGAGTAGGACATGACTTGTAATCAGACATGATAAATATTGGTAGCAAATCAAGGCATACTTAGGTTGCAAAATTACACTTACCTAGTTAGATTGTAAAATATGTATCCCAAGGAAGTAATGAAGAAAACCCAAGCTGGCCATGGATAACTTATTGGATAAGTAAATCTTCATAGTTTCAATAATCAAGGAAGAGCTTCCTATAATTAAAAAGTTATCAACATATAGAAAAGCGATGAGTAAGGATTCATTCTACCATAGAATGTAAACATTAGGGTTAGAGTGACACTGAGTGGACCCTCATGTAAGTATAAAGGATTCTATATTGGCATAACAATCCTAAGGTGCCTATTTGAGGCCATAGAGAGACTTATTTTACTTGTAAGCGAGGTAGGAATCATGGACATAATCCGGGGGTTGTGTCATATAGATATCTTTCTCTAGGTCCCCATGAAGGAAAGCACTCTTAACATCCATCTCGGTGGACTTCCCATATGTTCGCTTCAGTGATGGAGAGGGTTATTCTAATGGAAGTCATATTCACAAGGAGAGAAAAGGTCTCTAAATAATCAACCCCCTTTATGTCGATAAACCCTTCGTTATAAATCAAAGTTTAAACTTTTCATTGTCTCCATCGAAGTATACTTTTTCAGTAAATCCACTTACACCAAACTATTTTTCTTCCTTTAAAAAGAGGGGTGATATCCCAAGTATCATTATTAATGACTCAGAATTCTCCTCATCTTTGTTAGAATCCAATTGGGAAATCCATGAAGCCTATTAGATATAATGAGGGTCGAAGCATGGCGAAGAAGGAATGGTGTCAAGTTAACTATGAACGAGTATGTCTCTCATCGAGGATGCATAATAAACTCTTCAACACTATGAAAACTATTATAATCCAATATATTACCAAGAGGTGAGTCAAGCTCATAATATGTAGATTCTTCACTCAAGTACGATGGGAGAAATTTATCATCGTCACTATTTTCATAATTGGAATACTCCAAAGCATGAGAAGAAAGAGGAGTATAACGGGTGAGAAGATCAAGAGGAGGAGGAGAACCGTCTGTGACATTTTCATCATCCAAATATTCAAAGGTAGGGTCAGAGAGAATAAGGACTACAGAGGGTGAAGAAGTGGAATTCAAAGATGACTCATCGAATTTCACACTTCTCTCAATATAAAAATGATGAGTAATAGGGTTCAACAATCGATATACCTTCACGACATCAAGATACACTACAAAAATAAAAGGTATGGCCTGTGTTTTCAAGGCCTTTCATTTATTTTTAGGAATCCATGAAATATCATTAAATCTGAAGACACAAAATTTCTTGAGATTAGTTTTAAGTCCAAACCAATATTAAAAGGACATCATCCCTCTTTCTTCCCTATGAGTAACACAATTGTGAATGTAACAAGAAAAATTCATTTTTTTGGTCTAATAATATGGAGGAAGGGATTTCAAATGAACCATACAAGTTATCATCTCCTTAAGAGTCTTGTTCCTTCTTTCCCCAATTCCATTTTTTTTAAGGGTGCTAAGCAACTATATGATGTAAACTAATCCCTATGGAGGTAGAGAAATATTTGAGCCTATATCTCACATACTTGCCTCCATTGTCAGTTCAAAAAAACTTAAAAGACCTTTCAACTTGTTTCTCAACAAGATCCTTTAAGTATCAAAAGTTCTTTAAAAATTTAGATTTCTTTTTGAGAAAATACACCCAAGTGTAACACAAAAATTCATTAATGAAGGTATGTGTACATAGAGCTATAGTAAATGAAGGATATTGGAAGGGACTAAAATGTCACTATGGACAAGATTCAAAATATGAGTAGCTCTCCAAGATTTTCCTTTTCCAAAACATTATTTGCGGTGTTTCTTGAGGGAACAACCCTCATAAATAACCTTAGAAAATTTGAGGCGGGGTAATCAATTGACCATTTTTGGCTTAATTATTCAAGGTAACGATAAATAATATGGCCAAAATTATCATGTGATAGCTTGTTGACTTAATTTGCATGAGTAAGAAAGGTAGTGGGATTTGAATCAAAAGTAAAGTGGGAGAAGGGATACAATTGTAAATAGTGATCTACCTTTCCCTTAACCACGATGGAGTCGAGTGAAGCTCATGTATAATCACTGAGTTAGGACAAAGTTCCACTCACATTACTATTATCTCTCAAAAGTGCATCCTGTGAGAGAGATGGCTACGAGTTTTCTAAGCTTGCACAACTGATCTCTCTCTTTCATAGATACAATGCAAACACCTCAAGTCTGTGGGTATACCTATTTTGAGGTGAGTCTCCGGTATCAAGGCCAGTTCCTTATTGGTGTATCCTAAACTGATTTTTGGGAGTTTGAGAGTAAAAGATGACTGGAAAATAATTAAAACTTAAGGTGATACACCAAATTTGTATGAGGGATTTGACTGAGTATATGCACAACTGATATGGGAAGAATTTTTGATGCACGAGCCAATAGTTTTCTACAGAATATCTAAGGGCAAAACACTTGATTGTACTAAGGGAGAATCATAATAGTAATAATAAGTTAACATGAACATTAAAATTAAGCAGAAAAGACTAAATTTGCAGCAGGGTAAGGTGATTGATCAGGGAATTTACATTCACAAGACTAATAGAAACATACACAAAACTACAAAATAACTTGGAAAAGCAAAAATACTTCACACTCGAGAGGAAAAACTAGCAAAGTTTGCTTCAAGTACTCATATATCCAAAAATCCTCTAGTCCTTCCTTGTGCTTTGCCAAATCACGCACAATATATAGAAAAATTTGATTTCCCACCCTTACTAAAAATAGATTAAGGTTGTACTCGCCCATGCATCCTATTTTTATCCTTTATTTAATAATAGATAAAGGAATAAAATAAAAAAACTAGTACAAGAGGCATTAATAGCCTTTGATTACATCTCAGTCAAACTGAAGTTGATTGTTCTATTTTTAAGAAAATAATGGGTGAATAATTTGCTAATAATAAAATTTGCTTGTTAGGCAAGTCTCCTTCTTTGAGCATGCAAATTTGTCTTCTTGCTTGTTCTGTCCTCTTGTGAAGGCATGCAAAAATAAACTCCCTGTGAGTGAACAAAAATAATTACAATACTTGCCATATTTGCAAAATAATTCATCCACTATGGGGACCACTAGGAGCACATGTGTAATCATAATCAACTCTTATTTTCTGGAAAGATAAGGTAATTAAGCCTTCAAAAGGTTTCTTGCATCTGATGTTGACCTCTGCTCTATTCTTTGTGATCACATGAAAAATGCATTCCAATTCATGTACAATCTATCACCATCAGTGGGGGCCACTAGTGGTTGTGAACTCTTGTCTTCATTGGGTTTGGCCACTCTTGTGGACTTAGCATATTACCATGGTTTGCAACTTCTGATTATTATACATGCCATACTATAGTCTCTGTCACCTTTTGATTAATATTTTTGTTGGCTTTGCAAATTTGAATAACCCATGGTGACTAAGGTTTGAATTTCACCCTTTTTGGTTATCATTGTAAACATGATTTGGTCGTATTTGCATCATTTGGGAGTCGGACTGTGGTTTTAGACTTATAAAAGTCAATGCAAATGATATCAATGGGGTTGGTCCCCTTCACCATGATGAGTCACCCCTTGGCATGTTTTTTCGGTGGCTCTTCTTTCGAAAATAACCTGAGTGAAATTAGGGTTTTTATGGCTTTGACACGTATGTACGTATTTTTTAACCCTAGTTGGGTGCAGTCAAGTAAAACATGAAACGACCTAATTCTTCATTTTGTGAGTTCTACTTCGAGCTAGGTCGATTATGCAAATTTTTTCTGGCAGCCATGAATGTTGTATCAAGCTCTGCATTTGGTATTCTTCTTACAGGTTTCGCATTGATTCTTATGTTGGCATGGCAGAGACCTATTGAAATTTTGTTCTGAGGCTGAGATTTTGATCTTTCAAACTTGGACAAACTAGAGAAAGCCCTGCTCGAATTGTTCATGGCCATTATTCCTGATTCTGTAAGTTGTTTTGCTACAATGTGGTCATCGTGTTCTTGAGATCTGAATTTCCTTGAAGTGGTCACTAATTTTGTGGGTTTGAGCTCAGTTAAACGACTTGAGAATGGGTTGTCTTGATACTTGTTGGAACATTTTCTTTTGATAAGGTAAGCACGTTTTTGGACTCGAGCTCTTCCTAGGTAATCCTTTATCTCTTTGTGTTTAGAAATCTTTGGTTTTTTCAAAAATGACACAAGATCTTCTATATTTACCTTAAATAGAAATGAGCATCATTCCTTTTGTTCTTAATGATAAATATGGAGCTTCATTGTTGAAGTGTTTTTTCTGTTTGTGCATATTTTTCCTTAAATTCCAAATCTAGATTTTTTTCGATTTGGGTATAAGTGTTTTGACCAAAGAGATTATGGTCGTCGTTTCTGACTTGTAATTCCTATAGCATATTTCGAATACTAATTTCTTAGGTTTCCTTAAAAATGGATCATTGTTCTTTTCTATTGAATCCTTCAAGCTCATTATGGGCTTCAATATGTAGTCATGACTTATGGATTATGTATCTTGATCTCCGAGTATCTGTATTTGAGCTTCATACTTATCCTTTCATCTTTGGTGAGGGTTTTGACTGTTTTTTTGCTCTATATTCGTAAATCTCAACAGACTTGGCTCTCTGTACTGAAATTTTATTTTGAGCCTCTTTTTAATGGACGCCTTCAGAAGGCAGGTGACGTGATGTTTTAAATCTTTCATTGCTACCCATCAATGGGTCTTCCTTTCTTAGCTAGGATCTATTTATTTTATAATGTGATTCAAGATATTATTTCTATCCTTTTGCTCAGCTTTAAATCACATTTTGTGCTCTTAGTTGGAAGGATGTTTTGATTCTCTATCGTTATTATTTTTGTTTCATCGAGGATCACCTGATAAAACTCTGGCCTGTCATGAGTATTTGATCTTGTTTGCAATAACTAGCTGAAAAATGGTTTTCGTATCTTCTGCTTGAGGAGTTCCCTTCTATTATGAATGTGCTTATATTCATGGCCATTATATCTTCATGGGGTTACACGTGTCTCTGATTCAAAGTTTGTTCTTGGTCAATCCTTGAGCCTTTTGTAAAACCCTAGATATTCTTGACTATTCTTTGCATTCCATCTATTGATGTGTTGATATCGGAAGCATTTGCTTGAGTTGAGTTCATGAAGACCTATAGCTTAATCTAATATTTTCTTATATGACTATTATATGATGATCATTCATGTACCTTGTGCTTTCATAGCTGAAATGGAAATGTTCCTTTCTGAGAGCTCTTTTCTAGGATCAAACAACTTGTTCATTTACATTTCTGAACATAACAACATTAGCATGTTGACTCTTCTTGTTGAAATAATCAGAAAATATGCCTTTCTGAAAGTTGTATGAAATAAAAAAATTACTTTTATTTGAGAACCTGAAAGAGTATATTTTTCATGGAATTTCCGTTCACAAAATCCTGCATGTTGAACATTTGAGTTTTGTTGAAATGTTGTAGTTCCATTTCTTTTCTGCATTGTATATTGTATTTCTTTTTATTACAGCTCTGATATGCATGCTAAAAAAGTCGTAAATGTCCATTTTACATGGCGAAGCCCTGTCAAAATTTTCCTAGAATTCTCTTTTCATTCTGTTTCAGCTACAATTTTATCTCGTTTCAGTTGACTTCAACATCTAAAATTTGATTCTTCTGCTTCACCTTTGTTACACTTTTAAATGCATGAATTTATGAAGTTGGAAGTATAATGAGTTAAATTAAACCCTGAGCTCAGTATTGATGATCATTTGTTTCTCATTTTCGGGGACCATGATGCGATTGCAGTGGATAGCGAAAAACTGCATTCGTAAAGAGAAGAAAATTCCCTTGAGGAAATGATGACAGTTTCTTTTACCTCTTTACATTTTTATCTTCATAAATATATGCATTGTTTTTCCTTTCAGTTATTTCTCATGGCTTGTGTGAGAAAAATATGTACTATTATTCTTCATGAATAAATAAAAATATTTTCATGTTATGAGATGTATGTCCTTCCTTTCTGTACTTTCTTTCATTTGTATGGATAATGAATGAACTTATACAACTCAAAACACTTAAATAATTCACTTAATCATAGAAATAAATAAACAATCAAGTGTACCTTATTGTCGCTCACTAAAAATGCAAACTGCTTGTAAGACTATAAATTGTCCTTCAAAACTACCACTTGTCTACAGCTTCAAATCATCATGTCTAATACATGCTACCCTTCCTACCTTCCTCAGGGCCCTGTAATGGTTGTTTATAGTTGTTGCATAGTTCTGACGAGGGTTTCAAATGGAATGGCTGCATCTATGAGGCATGGCATTCTTAAACTATACTCAAGTTGTAGTTTTGATTCCAAATGACTTCAAGTCTGTCTAGAACCAAACAATAAAAAATTGTATCTTAATCGAGGTGGCTGTCCCAAACATAACCAAATTCGTAACTGACCAATTTGAGAAACTTTAAAAGTTTCGAGTTGACAATTTTTGCACATATACTTCATCAAGGTGATTGATTTGGTAAACATATACGAGATTGGTAGAGAGATTAGGAACACTCAACACTTGGTTAAACTTTCAACCTTCCATCTCTACCGATCCACTACCTAAATGTGACACTTTATTATCATCACCCAACGTGATATGGGACATGCCACATGACTCAATGTTGGAGAACTCAACGTGTGAAGAGTACATCCTGGTGAAAGTCATAGAAATCAATAATTCACATCGATTAATAAGATACTTTATCTACAAGTATCTTTCCTTTCTTATTGTTAGATTTAGATTCCTTTACTTTATAAGACTCGAGACTTTGGAACATTTTATTTGATAGAATCAAGAATACCTATATTATTCTTCTCAAGTAAATGAGTTAGTTGATCAATTTTTTTCTCATAAATTTATGATTTTCATGTCAAGTATTCTTGCAATAGGAAAATGTACACTTTTCCTTCTTCACTTTAGGCTCTAAAGTTGAAGCGTTTATGTTAGATTTGGTTTGGGATTGGTTTGTCTTGGTTTCCTTATTTGTTTGGTCATTTTCTCTTTTTTATTTTTAGGTTTCTTATCCTTTCCACTGCCATTAATTTCTACAAGAGAATGTAACTTAGATTTTAGTTTCCCCATTTGAATGAGTTTTTCCTATTCTAGAATGAGTATGGATGGAAAGCTATCAAATGAGGGCATTTTCCAAGAAATGCATAGATCATTTTTCGTGACATGGAAATTTGAAACACAGATGGAGTACACATAACCTAACTTAGAAAGAATAAAAAAGATCAAGTTTCCATCCTTTTTCTCAAATTTATATTCCTTTAAGAGAAATATAGTGTGGATTAAGTTTGAGAAGAAGGGTAATAGGTTATCAAAGTTAATAGGATTTAAGCATAGGAATTAATTTTCCAACTCATGTACTCTTATGTCATCTATTTTTCAAACATACCATCTACATTTTTCCATGCTCCATCAGTTGTATTGGAAGAATCAATGTGGAAGAGAAAGTAATGAGAAAAATATATACAATGAAGACTTAAAGATTCATCACATCAGTTCAACCACTTAGGATTTTTGGATTCATCATTAGGCTTAGTCTCACTCACATAGTGATGCAAAATAACCCTATACACCTTCTTTTCATTATCATCCTTTATTTATATTTAAAGAAGTTGAACAATGTGAGAAAAGGTACTAAAATAACATCCATCATGAGAGAGAGAGAGAGAGAAATAACAAATCTTAAAAAAAAGATGCACACACACCCTAAAATAATATTTTCATCTCCTTGTTTGCAGCACTTTCTAGGTTAGTGTGTTGATTACATTCATATGTGAATGTGTGTCATGAAATAGTTGGTGAATCACCTTGAAATCAACATAATAACACGAAATTGTGGAGACCAAAATCATGTTTTAGTGATCGATAGATAGTTTGATTGACGTAAGAAAGCACAAAATGATGTTATGCCAAGAATAAGGGAGAAAAAACCGGTCCTATGTGAGAAATAACATCTCATGTTACAATAGAAACTTCGTTGCCACATGGCTGTGGTCGACATGTTCACTATCCCATAAGTAATAAAATGAGTGATAAAATGTAAAAAACCAACTAAGAATGAGTCAGAGGCCTCTCAGGATGTAAGAAAATCTCCCGAAAAGACAAAAAGGTTCCAAAATGTGTTACACACCTAACAAACGAGTTAGTATTTGGAAAGCGTCCAATAAAGCTATATTCCATAATTTAATTTTCAAATTAATTTAACTTTAAAAATTTAATGGATTTTTAAAAATTTAAAAAATAACGTTAATAATATAAACCTCTTAATTAATACTAAATGAAACTTTTTATTAATAAACCTCCTTTTAAAATAATATCTAACCTCTAATTAAAACATCATTCCTTTAATTAATTTTAAAATACCTTACTTAATTATTAAAACCTATGTTTTTAAAAAATTCTTCGAATGGTTTACAAAAAAACATTAACACAAAGCAAAATTTTAAAAACTTTAAAATGAAGTGCATGCTTTTTAAAGGAATATTGGGTAAAGGCGTGGGAAGAGGTGGCCAATGGAGGTTGGGGAGGATCCATGTCAAGTACGACAGTGGTCGGCGTTGAGTGAATGAGCATTGGGCTTGAGGACTCGGGGAACCCAATGTGGGAATGGTTTAGTTGGTAAGTCGACAAAGGTGTTAAAAATCTTGGTAGGGGCAGAGACCGACAAGATACTTTAATCAGTTTCAAAAATTCAAATAGGTTGGGAAAATAATGTTGGGAGTGATGACCGAGCGGGATGGGAGAGATGATCAAGTATGGCCAAGATACAACCTAAGAAGGGTTACACACGTAACACTTGAGCAACGTCAAGAGTAGCTTAAGAGCACGAGTGGGATGACATGTGAGTAATAGGGAAAGAGTCATGGTAAGAATTCCATCCAGCAAGTAATGATGCTAAGCATAATCCAAGGTCGCAAGTAGGTGAAGGAGGAGAAACTCGAACAGGTCAAGTAAAAACATAAATCCTTGAGCAAAAGAAAAATTTGCCACGTAAAATCAAAAATAGATCGCAGGAGGAGAATAAGGAACTGGCCCAATTTTATGATTTGGACAAACACCTATCCAATTTAAATCTTAACTTTCTTAGAAAATAACTAGACCAACACGTAGACAACCAACGCACTAGGAGAGCAAACTCGCTAGTGATCTCGTCGATATAGGAATGAGCTCAATTTGAGATGGGAAGTAGGAGAGAAGAGGCATCATCGTAAAAAATGAATGCAAGGAAACACAAGAAAGGAAGAGATAGGGCGTTATTTTAGAGAAAAAAATAGTATTTTTAATGAAAAATGTAATGAAACCAATGATATAAATACCTCAAACTTTAGCCTTTCCACCAATTATAGCTATATATAGCTAAAATTACTAGTAAAAGACACGAAACTACACATGCAAAAACCCCAAAAACAACAAAAAATCCAAACAAGAAATTATTAAACTAGATTAGCGAGATTCCAAAGATGATTAAAAACTTGCACCATAAACACTAAAAATTACGTTGGAAGTAATTAGAACCGGAAATTTAAAAAGTGTACATTTATCGAATCAAAATTGTTATCTCTCAAAAGTGCACCCTGTAGAGAGATGGTTATAGGTGTTCTAAGCTTGCAAAATGGATCTTTCTCTTTCATCTATACAATGGAAATACCTCAGGTCTGTGGGTATACCTATTTTGAGGTGAGTCTCTGGTATCAAGGCCGGTTCCTTATTGATGTATCCTAAACTAATTTTCGGGGTTTGAGGGTAAAAGAAGACTGTAAAAGATTTAAAACTGAGGTGATACACCAAATTTATATGAGGTCTTTGACTGAGTACATACACAATTGATATGAGAAGAATTCTTGATGCACGAGCCAACAATTTTCTGAAGATAATTAAGGGTAAATACTTTGATGTATTGAGGGATAAAATCAAAACAATATTGCTAAGTTACACATTCACATTAATATAATGTAGAAATTATCTGAATTTGCAAAAGGATAAGATGGTTAATTAGGGAATTCAACATTCACAAGATTAATGGAAACATACACAATACTTCAAATAATTGGAAAGGAAAAAAATAATTCACATTCAAAGGGAAAAACTAGCAGAAAATTGCTTCAGCACTCCTGTATCTAAAAGTCCTCCTCCATGTGCTTTTCCAAAGCACACAATATATAGAAAAATTATTTACCACCATTCCTAAAAATAGGCTAGAATTATACTCGCCCATGCATCCTATTTTTATCCTTCATCTATTAATAAATAAAGGAATTAAAAAAAACATGCAAATACAAAGAGGCAATTGGTTACAACTCGATCAACTCATGAATAATTGTTCTATTTTTAAAAAAGCATGAGTGATAATTTTCTAAAAATAAGTTTTGCTTGATGAGCAAGTCTTCTTCCTTGTGCATGCAGATTCTTGTCTTCTTGTTGATTTGTCCTTTTGCTAAAGGTATGTGACCTTATCCATTTGTAGTGATAATATTATCACTTTCTAACCATGGTTGAATCGGTGGACTCGGGACTCGAATTAACGTGCAAGAGTATTGAAAACTTAATTTTTTTGGTATTCACATTATTGAGCTCCATTCGAGCTAGCAAAGTTCTCGCTAAATTTTCCCTCGCCACCATCATTTACTATTCAAGCTTAACTAAAGGTTTCGTAGAAGAACTTTGTCTTTCATCATTTCGAAAAAGAGTTGTTAACGTGGATGATTTGAATCGAAAACGGGCTGGAAAACTTTCTTTTTCCATTTCTGATAGATATTGTGCATTTTTAAACATTTGGCCCGACCTTTCGCTTCTAATTTGGGATCTACACATGTATTTATCTAATGCCAACGGGGTCGCGTTCAACTTGATCCTCTCTTTCAAACAAAGGTTCAAAGTTTCAAAATCAAAAAAAGTTCTGGTGGCCCGCCTTTCGCCTTGGGCTTTTGATGGCATGGGAAGAGTTGCAGGAAATTTCATCATTTTTCTCCCTTTTTTCAAAAAGGGCTCAAAATCTCAAATTGACCGATGCTTCACTTTTGACTTATTGAATATGTGGCCTTGTTCGGTCTTCAACGGGGTCGCGAGTGACTTTATCACTTTTCTCCTTTTCGAAAAAGGGGCTCAAAATTTCAAATTGACTTGACAATCTGCTTTTGACTTAATTCAATATGATTGAATTTTAATGCTTTAGTGGAGTCGTGGGAAATTTTTAAACTTTACTCCCTTTTCAAAAATCTTAAAAGTTTCAAAGGCAAAAACGTTCCGATGATCCACGAGCCTCCACTTTGAATTTTTTGATGTGGGCTCAACATTTGAATTTTTCCCTTGGCATGAGTGGGGCCACGGGTAATTTTACGACTTTACACCCTTTGCCAAAATGCCTCAAAACATAAAAAGGTCCCGCCCCTCCGCATCTAATTAGATTTCATCAGCCTTGGGTCAATTTGACACTTTTACAAAATGATGAAAAGATGCTAAGTTCACCAAAAAGACCCGCCATTTTAATGTGTCAAGTTGGGGTTTGCATCAATTTTGGTGATCAATTCTGAGCATTGATCTCTATACTTTTGATTCTGGTTGTTGATCTCCAACTCACCCAATGAGTTAAGTTACTTTAGTTTGATGAATAAAACACTCAAAACCCTAAGTCTTTCATATTTTCATTCTCGAGCTCTATCCGAGCTAAAGGAACTCTACAAAAAAAAATTCCCGGACGATGGCCATTGGAGATGATCTTTCGAGCTCGGTTTATCTACATTTGTAGTTATGTTGATCTTGGATTTGGAACTATCTATTATTTAACGACCACCATTTTGATCACTTCGAGTTCTAGGTTGGCTTATACTGCAATATTTTATTGATTTGACCAATTGCATTACTTTTAATTTCATCTTTTATTCAAAAGATCTCGTGTTATGTGAAGTTCGTGAAGATTCTATGGCTTCCATTGTTGAGGTTTTGAGCTCATCCTTTCTCGTATCATCATTATTTTGAACAAGATGGTAGTGGATTTGTGTCTTTTTGTAATCTCCTGAATGTATATTGCTCATTTCGATCAATATTGAGTTCGCCATTTTAATTTATCTCTGCTATTTGATCTCTGAAAGATTGATACTCATTTTTCCTTTGCATTTTTAATGTGATTTCTGGAACAACATTGATCTCTAAGTTGAAACTCATTCTAGGTTCTTCTTTTGGCTCTGAATTCGATGAGGGTTTTCTCTGCTTCAATTTTAACCAGTGAGTTCTTGATCCTTACTCTGATTTTAGTACCCATTAATGGGTATTTATTGATCAAATCCAGGATCTACATTTTCTTCCTTAGATCTGTAACTTTATTCGTTCCTTTGAGTTGTATTACAAAAATATGTATATGAACCTTTAACTGTCCTACCTAAATGAATTATTTTTCCCAAACTCTATATCTGCACATGTATTTTTCAAATTGTGGCTTGAAATATTACAACCCAAATTTGGGTATCACTCCTTTGACATGGGTATTCAGACTTCTTTATTACTTCTTGATTCGCAATCGCACTGCGCACACTTGAGAAAACAGTTAGAAAATATTTAGGCTTTTGGCCTCTCTTATGTCCATGGTTTTATTTTCTTCTTTCTCCTTCTTTCTAAGTGAGAAAATCATGTATATAGTTTTGATCTTCAAGTAATCTATATCTCCTGTTATTAGAGATCCATGTGCATGAATTAGGACAGTATAGGAATATGGATTGTACCCTGAGCTCATAAACTGATAGTTTTCTCTTTTCTGTTTTTAGGTATAGTGTTCTCAACAATGAAGATGAAGAGGGAACAAAGATGAAGATGAGGATGCATCAACTAAAGGAAAAACCTCAAGGAAATGATGGGTTCACTCATACTCCTTTATTTTCTCTTTCATGCATGTGTACCTCTTATTCCAAGTAGTTATACTTTACTTTCCAGTTACATCCCATGGCTTGTGTGGGAACATTTGAAATTCCTTATGAATAAAGCATTGAATTGTGAAAATGAGTTGTGTATTTATTTCTGCATTTCTTCTTTCTAATATGGATTGTATGATGAACTAAACAACTCAGTAATATAATTGAATATCTTAATCATGAAGGAAAGAACATTAAAGAATACCTGTAACACCCAGTAATGAACTCTGATTTCTACAATATGTAATTATGTTTGTTGTTCCAAAACTTAGCATTTCATCTATTCTACAATTAGATGTCTTCTTCAAGGCAACACAAATTTCCTTCGGGGTTTGTGTTCTTTTGTTAAAGATAGTCATGAAATTATAGACTATGTGGTTCTGTTATATTTTGAAACAAGACACATAGCTGCAGATTTCATGTAATCATTAATTAATTCAACAGTAACAATATTCTCTGAAAGAAACTCCCCTATCTTAGGTATACTTCACCAATTCTATCCATCATAGCAAAGTTTTGAGTTTCCCATTTTTTCACAAGTGCAAAAATTGTCAACAAGAACTTTGATACCATGTGATATTATGCGTGAGGATTGAGATGGAAACTCATTCCCAGCAAAGAGGTTGCACTCCAATGGTAACATGAAAGCTCCAAGTAATCAGTAAGCTTAATTGAGAAACAAGGAAAATCATGCATGAAAGAATATGTCTACTCATTCTCATAGATCAAAATAAGGGTACATACAATAGTGTTGTGTAACTCCTGTTTCAGGATGTAATCATTCCCTCCATGACGGAAATAGAAGTTACGATTTCAAAAGGTAATGTAACTCCTATGATGCCACTAATGCATATTCCAATGATTCTATAACTGAATCGGCTTTAGTCATATAACTCCTATGACATATGATCTCATCTAAGTGAGATGACTCATCATATGAGGTGGACAAGACGCAAAGATATGAGAAGGAAAGTCACACACATCAACACATACATATATACATATATGATGTAGAATAAAGATTCATCTCGCAATGATGAAAATGCCCCTGTAGTGCTCACTTCCCTTCGACACATTTTGACATTGATTATGACACTGTTGACTATATTATGGACATTATTGTGACTTTTGATTTAGTATGATGATTAGATGTTAGAGCATGGACTATTATTGACTTTGATTCACATATGATGCATGATGATTGTTAGAGACATTTTATATAGATGTTGACATGTTGTTGGACATGGTTATATATATTTATGGATGTTGTTAGGACATGTGATATTTGGATATATTGAGTAGACCTAGAAAATGGAATTAATTTGATGATCGTATAGTTGTTGATAAAATTGTAAATGATATTGTTGGTTGCCTTGATGTTGTTGTGATTCATATATATAGATGATTTTGGAATTATATTTATATGTATTTTGGATGTTCTGATGTGGCCACGAGGCTAAAGGAGGTATTGTGTTTTGTAGGTTAAAATATCACAACAAACATCGGGGATTGGAGACAAACCACATTGGAATTCTAGATGAATTCAACAAGGTCACCATGGCAACTTGTATTTGTTGTGTGTGTTTGATTGTGTTAGGGATTCCCATGGGGGATCACCTTTAAATGTGACCAAGGGTTATGTGTATTTATTTATTTGGTTCCTTTGTTTAGTATGTATGTGTTTTATAAGTGATGTGTTTCCCCTTTCTATTTAATTAAATTGTGGTAAATAATGTGAGTAATCATATTGTTAAAATTAATTAATCAAATTGGGTCATAAGAAAGTAATTATTAGAGTTGTTGGCCTAAAATTAAAGTGTTGTAAGAAATGTGTAAGTGATGTGTAAGAGATGTGTAAGTAAATTTTTGAGTATGAAACACTCCACCTTCTTTTGAAATCCGAATTTGTCCTTGGAGGCTGATTTTGGAGGCTTGTGGGACAAGTTAAACTTGTCTCATACCTCTTAAATTTGCATACCAACCTTACCTATGGTTGGAGAGTTTAAATCTAGCCTTCATTATGCATTTTTGTAAGTCAAGTTGTATGCTTTAATTGCACTTTCTTACATGCTTTCAATTTCAGTCCTTATGGGGTGTGGGCTTGATTTGAGTGTGTAAGTAAAACTGTCATTTATTCACCTACTTATTTATTGTGCATTGGAGAATGAAGTTGACCTTGGGCGTTAGAGTTGAGGATGTGTGAAGTGGCATTCTATATGGATCCAACTCATCCTCTTCTCTTCCCTCTTCTATATATTCGAATTCCTTAGTTTTTTTTGGGTTGCTTCACTTTTATCACTTTATTTTTGGTGACTTGCTTTGGGTTTTTGGAGATCTTACAAATTGGGAGAAAGTTGGAGATTGTTGCATAATTTTTTATTTTTGATCTCTTGGATTGTTTCACATTGGAGAGCTTGTTGTTTTAAACTTGGAACAAACTCCATCATGGAGAGGTAAGAACTTAGCTCTTGGAAATGCTCTCCTTTCATTTTTATGCATATGTGAATGGTTGAATGTTTGAATGTGTTGTTTTATTTGTTGGCTGGTTGGGTAGATGGCCTAGGAATGGTGTAGGAGAAGACTAAGGGGTATTTTTTGGGAGACATGTGTTTTAGGGAGGTATAAGTGTGAAGGGAGTTAGGATTTAGGTTCCACCTTACAAAGAAATAGATTGCATTTCTTTACTTGTTATGGGGTGCCATAAGAGGTTGGAGAGGCAGAAGGAAATGAGAGGAATAAGGGGTACTTGGGGGAGGCATAAGGGCATGTGAGGGTTTTGAAATGATATATTTTGGTGGTTTGTTCTCGTGTGGTGATACTCATTTCCCTTGGGAGGCATAAAAGCATCCCCATAGTTTCTTGCTCCTTTGGCTTGCATGATGAAGCCTAAGTGTTGTTTTTTGTCTTTATTCATTGGTTGTAAACTACAATTTGGTTTTGGACCTGTGTTTTAAATGTGAAATTTGTATGTGTGTTATGGAAGCCTATTGTTTCCATGAGTTGAAACACATTTCTTATTGCATTGTGGTTAGGGCTCGGGGACAATGAAGAAGGATGGCTTCTCCTTTTCATTGGATGTCTTGTTTTGGTGGAGAGCGTTGTCTTTCCCTTGTTATGTTCTCGACTAAATTGGAGAATGATGGAAATTCTTACTACTATTCTGAAGCCAAGAAAGAAGACAGTTTGATAGTCCCTTGTGAGATTTCTATTTGTAAAACCATTTCCCACTTCAAGTGGATGACAATGTAATATGTTTTGTGCTGAAGAGTTACTATGTTTTGGAAATGAAATCCCATTTGAATGTGAAAGGACATACTCTATAATTTTATTCTGTGAAAGGAAAAGAAAGATTGTATGATGTCTTTTGAAATGGAATGGAAAAAGACAAGTTTGACAGTCCTTGTTGAGATTATTCTCATTGTAACCTTTTCCCACTTTGAAGTGGATGACCTTGTACATTATTTGTGATGGAAATATGTTTTGTATTGGCTATGAAAGTTGTAATTCAAAATGTGAAAGAGATATACTCTATTTTTCTGTTTTTGAATGAATGTGAAAGAAATTGTATTTTGTATATTGTAATTGAGGAATGAAAGAAGAAGTTGTAAAGGTATCTTTTTTAATCAATAAAAGATTGTATTACTTTTCTCAAATGGCATTATTAGGTATTGAAATCTGATTGTTGAATGTATTTTGAAATTTTGATTGGAAAGATGAAAAAGTGAATACGTATGGAGAAATGTCATAATACTTTGTTCTTTAGAAATGAATGTTTTAGAAATCAGAATTGTAATTTGGCATTTGAATACCTTGCTTGAATCAACTTAATAGGTTAGAATTTGTTTTGGAATGAATTTTAAAACTTAGAAGATGATAAATGAAAATAGACCCATTCGAATCTGATCTCTGTTAGATAAATTTCAAACTCTACAAATTAATTAGCAAATTGAATGTAATGACCTCGCAAACTATAAAAGAAAAATGAAATATTTAATTAAACTTAATGTGATCAAAATGATCCCAAGTAAACTAAAACACTTAAGGAAATTTTTGTTGAACCTTGCAAATCAGGCTAAAAAAAAACTCAATCTTCTTCTTTGTGTAAAATTGGAAATCTTGAGTTACAAATCAATCAACAAATTGACCTTTACTTTCTATCCCAAATTCTTCCAAGTTAAATCCTCCATGTCTATTTGGCATGTCGAGAAATAATTAATGGAAAATTTGAACAAATCATGCAAGTTAAAAATTACCAGCTCACATTTTAAGTGACAACAAAACCTTTTCTCAAATTTTGACCTTCAAAACTTATCAAAATTAAAATCTTAAGCTTCATGTGCAAAGAGGACTTCGAGAGATTTTCAAAAGTCCTCGTTTTCCAAAAACCGAGTTCCCAATCAAAATTTATGGCCTTCTAAAGTTTTTACTTCATTTGGCTTCAAAAATAATCTAACTGTCAAATTTAAATGAATAAAATATTCTTAGGCAGACCCGCGGGCTAAAACTTTCCTTTTTCACTTTTTTCCCAAAAATCACAAAGTCATGAAGTTTCCCGCCGCTCCACCGCCCCACCTTTACCTTTTGATAAGTACTTACACATGCGCGCGGCCCGCAACCCTTAACATAGCTTTTTAACAAAAAATTAAATTGGAAAAATTACCTAACTTTCCCCGCTTGATTGCAACCAATCAATTGCTACCACGTGGCTTCACGAGGCAACGATGGAGGCGTGGAATCATTTAAAACCTTAGCACTTTTGAAAATAAATTTGGAAAATTTTCTCGGCTTCCTTAAGCGGCCCCACCGGTCCGCAGCCAATCAAGTGCTGCCATGTGGCTTCACAAGGTGTCAACGGAGGAGTGGATCCTTTTAAACCTTAGCGCTTGAAAAAATTTTGGGAAAAAATTGCTAAGTTCTCTTGTTGGCCTACCGACCGGCAACCAATTATTGGTTGACACGTGTCTCCACAACGCATCGGCAGAGGAGCGGGCTAAAATGTTCCTTTTCACCCTTTCTAAATTAAGTCAAATATCTTGTTTTACCTCCGCGACCCGCCTTCCCGCCTAGGCATGGATTTTGGACACGTGTCCTTAGCGGACCCCAAGTTCAAAATTTTCCTTTTAGGCGCTGCGCGCATGGCGCGCGGAAGTGAAATGTGCTTTTTGCCCAAGAGCGCTAAGGGAAAAATTTGTCTCCAAAGCCCGCAGGCCCAAGCTAGGGAAAAATTTCCTCCCTAGGCCTATAGGCCTCGCTCTTGGGGAAAATTTTCATCCCAAAGCCCACCGGCTCATATCTTGAAAAATACAAGGAGTTAGGAGGACATCTTTATATCACTGGAAAGGTAAAGAAATTTCCTATCTAATGGGAATTGTTTTAGGAAGTTTTTAGTGCATTAAATATGAGAAAAATAAGGTTGAATATTTTAAGAGAGTTCGGGAGTGGGTAAGCGAGAATTTACCTTGTTAATTTAAATGTGTATTCTCCCCCTTACAATTAGACCTTGTTAATTGTTGAAATCTCATGGAATTAAATACCTAGGTTATTTAATTGTTTTGGCTCTTCTTACCCTCTAAGTTTAATCAAGAATTGTTTGGCTTAGTGTTAATCTAATTTTAAATGGTTAGATTATCACCTAAGGGAAATTTAACTGTGCTCGGGATAAATTTCTCTCTTAGTGTTTTGTAAGGTGATTTGATAATTGTTGTAATGGACTCTGAAAATTTTGTTGTGAACACCTTTAAAAAAATTATTCCATAATTTTTCTAACTAAACCTAGGTTGTTCTTGGGTCTCAAGTGGGAGTTTTTAGCGGGCATTATAGCCCCTTACACCTATGTATAGATAACTCCTCTTATTCATCATCATTATTACTTGATATTTGTAGATGACTGGTGAGATTAGAATACCACACTTATCTATGCACCTAAGGAATTTGATCGCAACCTATAACATCATACCCAGTCTTTTAAATCACCTAACTCTTCTAAGACATTGAATTTTTTTACCTTCATGGTCATCATTATACATAATAGCTTAAGATTCAACTCTATCCCAAGAGCTAGAACTATTTTTCTATGTATTTATTCAAGACTTTTATATGACCTACTAGAAAAACCTATGCATGCTTTTATTGATAATATATTAGGATGAAAATTCTAAGCATGTTATATTGAAATATCATCTATGTGCTCTAATATCTCTCTTATACCCATATCATCTCGGACATTTTACATCCTTGTGTTAAGTAAAGCATACATGATAGTCCAAAATGTGTGGCCTATAATTAAAAGCACAAAATCACACATTATACAAAAATTACAAATAGTTACAATTATAAATATAAACTAATCGATCAATAATTAAACAAGAAAATATACTTAGATTAAGCTATTTCAGAATATGGCATAACTACAATCACCCATACTACTACCACCACTACCCTCCACTTTGTAGATGGTAAAGGACTCCCCCACCTCATTAATTAGGTTTTGGTAATCTTAATTCACATCCCTAAATTATTGGTACACCTACACCTCGTTGGTGCATACTTTTAACCTTCTTATAATAACCCTTATACCTTTTGTTCTTACCTACAACAGATAGAAAAATAATACCCGGTGGGTATATATCAACCACTTATAGTATCCTACTATTCTCGCCATGATTTATAATAAATTATAATATCGAGATGATAAATGCATGTTGCGCGTTTGAGGAGCTTCAAGTTTTTTTTTCTAAAAACGACTAGAGGGAATTTAAACATAGATTCTTCAAGACTTCATGAGCATCTCAAAACTCTAATTTTGGCTATAAATATATGTAGACATTTAATTTCATTTAAAATTATAGATTTCAACATTTTCTACCATAGGAAAGAAGTGTAAAATTCAAATCTACAACCTCTATAATTCCATTTTAGGATATTGTTACATGCTCACAATAGGAGGACAGACTAAACCTTATATCAGGCATCCACTTGATAAAAGAATGAGTCATTTTACTACACCGTAGGAAGTTCTTGAAATATGGGCGCATGGAATTATTGTACACAATATTTTGTAATGATCATATCAAGTATAATTGATTGGATAATTTATTTGTAGACATTAGGTTACGAATTGGAGAAAATAATCCACATTGTCTAAAAAAAAATAGTTTAAGTTCACGAGTTATTTTTCATCAAGAACAACTATAATATGGGTCATTTGGGCCATAAAATCCATTCAATATTTGTAGAACATTTAATTATTTTGAGATTAAATTTAGTTCAATTAACTATTGTAATTAATTGATTATTTATCTATATAAACAAATTAGCATACAACTTGTGATAAGTACTATGATTCTAGATTGTGATTACAAGAGTAATGCATATAAAGATCCATAAATAAGTATAAGAGGGATGAGACCATCTATGAATCAATATAGTGTTGATCTATGTGCGGGACTATGGGATTTGTGAGTAATTTGTTGTAATGTAGTATGGTACATAATGTGTGCAATACTATATATTTTAAAATCAATGGCAATTTGTTATAATCTTTTTGATGAAATAACTTTTTTGCTAAAAATATATTCTTAAGATTCATGGTGCATTATAAATACAATGTGTAACAAATAATTTATAAATCCTTAATGGTAGTTTCATCGGAAGAATTAAAAAGGAAGAATTTGTATTGATTTGTTAATAATATCATAACTAGTTTTTGTATTGTAGAAAAATTACAATTTAGAAAGAGAAATTTGAAGAATAAAAGATTAAAAAAACATACAAGTTAAAAAGAAACAATTAATTTTACTTCACAACAAATAGAATATGACATGTATTAAAAATATTTTCACCACTCATGCGGGATACATTTTAGACATTGTAAAATGCCACTTTCTCTTATAAATTGAAACAAAGGTGGATTTCTTCCATGTAATCCAATGCAAGATGTTATTCTATCAAAAATTAAACTCCGACTAAACTAATCACAAGACATGGTTTACTCGGTGCATTCAAACAAACATTAATCTTTTGGAAAACCAACAAAAATTTATTTATATACTCATAAATCAAGCCATAAACTCTAATTATTAGAGATATAATACAAAATAAGGAATGCAAGACAAGTAAATCACCATAACAAAATGATTTCTCTTTTATACATTATTTATTTATTTATTTGATATGAATGGAAAGAAACAACTCCGTAATGCCCCCAACCTACCTTGTCTCGGTCCAAGAATACCTCCCGCTTGTCAATGGAGGGAATCCTTTTTTTTATTGTTGTTAGGGGCCTCATTTGTGCTGACTGACTGCGTGGAGGGTGGAGTTATTAAATCTTGGCATGTTGGAGTCTTCTGGCTGGTGGATGCACCTCATTTATTACCCTGATTTGCAAATCTTCCTTGTTCTGGTTGACTACCTGCTCTTGTTTCCTTTTTGCTGGCCACGTGAGTTTTCTGTCCCTTTGTTGGACTGCGTGTGGGTGGTTGAAACACCTTGTCTCCCTGGTTGGCGGCGGACAGCTTGAATTTGGTATGCAGTTGCGTGAGAGTTGTGGAGTGCACTGTCTTGAAGTTTCAAAACGTGGTCAGGGCTCTCTCCTCCAAACTGCGCCTGTCCTCGATGTGATCAGCTGAGGTGAATGTATCAATCCACTTCATTAATTCTGTGGCAACGTCTGGTTGAAGGTCTTTATCTCCTTGGCATCAAATCGGAGCAGAGCAGGAAGGAGTCTTCAACTGTGACAGCTAAGAATGATCGTTCAAGGTAAAACAGTGGTGATTATGTGATCTCAAATGGGTAAGAACATCCATGGAAGGTGTTGAAGCCGTTCTAAGCAGTCCACAAGCTTCAAAAGGTGAAAAGCAAGTCTCAATACTTCCTCAACCTTGATCAGTGGTCGTTTTCCAGTCTGTACGCTGTAGATTGTATCACAGGAGCAAATAGATGTTTTTTCTTGGCGTCTTTCTGTCCTGGTTCCTCCTTGCGCACACGTTTTTGTTTAGACGGAGCTTCAAGCTAGTGAAGCAGACGTGCTGCCTCCCTTTTCTTGAGTGCTGCAAGGTGTGTTCTTGTCTGGGATCCGCAGCAGCGACCCGCAACAGTTCTTAGCCTGGTAGCAGAGATCGGTGGCAGAATGGCAGAAGCCTTTGTGAGCGCTCCCAGCAAGCAGGTTGTCCAACTATGTCACTTCTGTTCAATATAGAATGCATCCTCGATTCGGGTCTCTCTCTTGTCACCATTGAGCTCCTCATGGCTCTTCTTTATATGGCACTTGGAGAAGGTAGTGGTTCCCTTGAGCGAACAGCAAGCGTGTCTTTACGTGGAACACCGATGCTTGGGGTTATGGTGATAGTACGACATCTCTATATCGGCCCCACCCATGGGTGTTGGTTGTTTTTCCAAATGGGGAAGCTTATGGGATTCTATTGTCACTACGAGGCGTGTGAGGTGGATTTGCGAAAGGAATCAATCTGTTAAATTTTTCGCCCATCGCCTATCCAGTTATCACATTTGGCCCATTGACATTGCAATCAAAGTACTCACATCCTTGTCTCATGCTATTGTTTTTATGCTTTGCTCGTGCGAAGTCTCAGACGACTGTTGAAGTTGGAGAAAAAGGCAAGATATTTCTACACCTTTCTCTGTTATTTTATTTAAAATTATTGTGAAATCGAACCACTTTTCCTTCGCATTGAATGTCGGTTGGATGTCATGATGGGAGATTTCCCTTTCTCGCTTGTTTCTTCTTGTTTTAGCTTTTATCGTTGATGATGTATGTTGGTCATAAGGATGCGTGTGCCCTTTCCCCGAATGTTATGTTTCTCTTGCTCGAATGATAGACCTTCGCCTCTGTTTGTTTATGTATTATTTCTTCTCGGCGTTTGAGTTCGCAAGTTATTATGTTGATCAACTAGTATTTTCGATATTATGGAAGTAAGTTTACAATAACTATGAAACCCCCTCCCTAGCACCCAAGGTTGTCTTTTGACGTTTTTGTTAGCTCCTTCGCAAGTCCCTTTGATAACCTTTTGGCATCGAGAAAGAAAGGTTGTAGGATTGTGTGATCAAGGCTTGGGGCTAACCAGCTTGAGTTTCGGTATTAAACTTTTTGAATGAAAAGGTTGTGTGCAGTGTGTTTTCCGTCTCGTGGGTGTAGACTCTTATATTATCTTTCATCTTGTTTCTAGGCTTTTAAGGCCATCCTCAGGAAGTACCTTGACCATCCCTGACAACTTGAACCATAACTAGCCTTACGGATCAACTAAGCTCGAGGTTCTTTGTGCGAATCTAGTACCTCGTTGACACTGGAATAGTTTGGTCTAATCCCCCTCTCAGAATTATTGTTGATGGCGCTCTTCTATTTTTTCCTAACTTGCATTATTTTCTCCCTTGTAATGTTAACGCTATTAATTATTATTGGTCGGTTTTTATGCACGTAATTACCGTAATAGTTTGTGATGGAAATTTCCTTACATATGATTAATCTTCGGGAAAAACTCAACTTTCATTTGATAATCTTATGAATTCATAGCGGAAGGTTTTGTTTTGATAATGTCACTTAGAAATTATGTTTGTATCTATTTGTGCGACGGGTTGATCGTGTTACCCTGTGGTTGCCGTAAAATATGGTTGTTTTGGGATATGGGTAAATTATTTTAAATTAACCAAACATTAGTACTATAGTGGAGGTTTGCAAATCTTTAGTGTTATAAAAATTTGTTGATGAAATTATTGTATACTCTTGTTGGACGGAACCCCCTTCTTCTCTCGCGTGTTTGCTACTAGCCTGTAAGACTTTGACCCTTCCTGGATGATTGGTAAATCTCTTTGTAGTTAATGGTCAAGACTAGTATACTATGCCTTCGCTTCGAAACTTATGTTGTGTGTATACTCTATTTGATTTCCGGTTTGAAACTCATTTATACATGAATTTTTGTGTTAAATTTTGGAACCCGTGTTTCCCCTTTCTTGGGCCGATCAACTTTTGTTCTTTTAGAAATGTATTATTTTAGCCTATGCGTTGGTACCTTTGATAAATTTCTAGATGGTTGGTCTATTTATATCAAATCTCAATCTTGTAATTATTGTTTAATTACTTACTTGATGGGAATTCTGTTTTTGCTAGATTGTTTGTTTTCTCCTTATAGGGCCAAGGGCCATTCTCTTATGATTGCTATACTTTCGTTGTTATTACTCCTAACTGAAGTACAAGGTCTTCTCCTTCTTTGATTGGCATGATGAAGACTTTATTTTAGCTTGATGTGTTAATAGTGTTTAGAGGTTTGAACCAATTCTTGTAATAAAGTGCTTCCTTTTCGTGATATTGTTAGATAATAGTTATGGTGGTTTTGTGTAGCCTTATCTTGCCGGCCTCATGAACCCGACTCTTGTAGAAAATTTGCTGCGCAGATGGATCTTGCGTGTAGATGAGGGATAGATTTGTAGACTTTTGTCATCAACCTCATTGAGAAGATCCTTTGCTCGAAACCCTTTTTTTTATGTGGTTCAACTATTGTTAACGTCCAGTGGGAAGTTTAAAAGGGGATTAATGTCTTAGTATAAATTATCGTGGACTTTGTCATCTGAACTTTGGAAACCTTGTATTGTTTGACCATCATTGAAATTATAAGAAAATTTGGTTATTGTTGTTGAGTGACATTGTTGGAGTATCAGTATTTTAAGAATTGATGTAACCTTGTTTGGTTCTTGTAAATGAGTGTGCTACAACCTTGCCTTGAGAATAAATTTTGAGTTAAACCTTGATATGACTTAGTAATAAAGTGCCATAAGTAAACTAACATGGGATTGTTTAATACTTTTGGAAGTTAAATTAAAAGTTGAATTCAAATAAAGTAACGTAGGGGTCACCAACTTGAGAGCAAGAAATTCTTTAAGTAAACAAGGGCAAGACTATCATGCGCAGTAAACTTTATAACATGCTAACCCTAGCTCCTCTAGTGAACATTATTCCTTTTATGGTGAAATTTGTAAAATGACCTTAAGGTGAAATGAACTGTTAGTTGTTTGAAGACGATAAGATTTAATAAGCCAGAGAAAACAAATTGGAGACCTCACCATCTTTCTCACCGCCATTTGGAAGGTGAATTTTTACTCCTTGTTATTGCTTGTAGCGAAGCCTAAGTAAAGTTGTTGATAATTCAGTTAAGAGCCCTAGCTTCCATTAAATACTGCAATAACTAATGAGGCCCTAAAGATGTTCCATCTCGACCTTCTCCCTCTAACCCTTTTTCAAGGCACCTTGTATCTCTTCTCTTAAGTGTGTTGAACTCAAAACCATGTTGTCTTGTGGGCAAGAACGAATCTTAGTAGCGTTAGTGGGGAGCAGATGGCCTTGTGGAATTTAAATACTCCTTTTTCTTGATAAACGAATTAAGTAAATAAATGTCATAATAGAGAAGATTTAAAGATAATTACTCAGTGTCAAAGGAATAAACTTGACTTGACAAGTTGAATTATTCGAATCATATCTTGAGCCTCCTTGAAAACGTAAGCTAAGAATTGCAAGATGTCCTTTTAAAATAAATAACCCTCAAGAATATCTCCTTGTGGTTGGCCCTAACTGTAAGTGTGTTCTGTGATTGGACTTCTATGTTGTCTTGTCAAAAAGAAAAGTAAATTGTCCTTGATATGTGTGAACGTTTCGTGCTGCCTTTATGGCCATCCTTGTATCAAGTTGTTCACAGTGTTAGTTGTATACTTGGTGACGACATGTTGTGTCATGTTATGTGTCAAGCAAGTCAAAAAAAAGTTATCATGTATTTCACTGTGTTGTTCGTGTGTGATTATTTGGGTCGTTACACAACCAAACGATTCTATATCAAATTCCAAAAAAAGAATTAAAATTAAACATCAAAAATCAATACACATTATGTGCATATTAGGGATTGTTGAAGAACTAAAATGGAAAAGAGTCTTAACAACACGACAACATTACTCTAGCATGCTTTAAGCATGATGTAAAGACTAAATTTCTTCATGTGGGCTTGATATGTGGTTAGTGAGCTCGGGGGGTGGACGAATTAAGGATTCAGAGCGCCCTAGCGTGACTCGGAGCATACGCCCCCCTCCCAAGACCAGGCATACAAAAAAACCATCAAATTAATAACTCAGTTTAATATTTTAATAATGATTCCTTTGAGAATAGGTTTTCATATGTCCTTCTCTTACACTTAAAAACAATCTATAGAAATTTATTAGTTCTTGAATTGCATAGTTTAAAACATTTCTATACTTATTTATTATTGGTCAAGATTAAGCATTTTTAAGAGATATTGTTCAAATCTATTATTTCTCCCCTTCTTCTCTCTCCCCTTCCTCTTTCTTTTCTAAGTCCAAGTATCTAGAACTTTTTTGTTCTGAATGTTCTTGGTCATTTCTCTATGACATCCCCACACTGGTGTTCATGCGTGATGCATCCCCACACTCCTAAGCTATTTACTAGTATCATTTCTTAGTTATTAGCTTATCTGTTTTCACACCAATAGGCTTCCTACTTTTACTTTCGATTGAAACTATAATACATAAGCATTTTACTAAAATGAAATATGAACACCAGAGATTTCATTATTGAGAAATATTTACAATCATTATATAGAAGATAAACATTTATTTTATTCATGTTAGAGTAGTAATTGAAACAAAAATATTATACACTGCATCATAGTTCTGTTTGCCTAAATGATGAAGTAATACAATAATTGATTTGTCATTTTATATGCTAACAAGACAGTCAATAAATAATTTACAAAGCGTGCAATTAAAGTACCTGATATTTGAAATTACTAAGGTCGCTGCAGAAGATGGCCTCCACGGAACTACGACTGCACCCTTAGTGACGATTCCGGCATTAAAAGCATTCGATCGCAGGAGGTGTTGATGACATTGAAGAAGAGAAATCCCTGCTTTGATGAACCTGCAAGCCCTCATAGTTTGTTCTCGGTATGTCTAAACATCACCCAAGTTAACAGTCAATGACAAATTTAAGTTTTTGACTTTTGCTTGCTAAAAGTTGCGGTGTTGCAGTTACGGTAGCGTTAAACCTGGAAAGTGGAATTATATTATACATTATACGAAATTATTGTATTACCTTTGTTTATATATATGTGGTGCAAACAGAAAGATTTAGTAATTTTAATTTTTTTCAACCTGGCAAGTCGACTGACTAGCAGAGCCGACCTATTAAAAAAAATTCAAGCAATGGCGCCCTCCCCATTGTGCGCCCTAGGCAACTGCCTAGGTTGCTTGGGGATAACACGCCTTTGAGTGAGCTACGTCCATTTAATTGATATTGCATTATTAGCATATGAAATGAGAGTAGCATATTTGTATATGAAAACCAAATAATAAATATTTTTAATTTAATATTTAATTGAAAAACATACTACATATGTATAGGCATGGTTTTCTCTTATTATTTAGGAGGCTTATTACTAGTAATCGCACACAATGTATGCGATGTGAATGTTGAAGGGGAAGTAGGAGTTGATAGAAGGGCGGAGGGGAGAAAGGAAGGTTTCAAATGTCATGAAGGGAGTGGAGGAGGCTAGAATTGGAAGAGATAACAATTTGAATAGGTCGCGCGATGTCCAAACACCCATCAAATTTTGCTATTTAAGGTTAATTAAAATGCCTCCAACGTTAAAATATGTATGTCTGCTTACGATGAATTCTAAAGGCTCCTAGAATTGCACGAGAAAGTTTTTTATTTTCCAAACAACTTGGTCAATTCAACCGGCTTTGCAGTGGACAAAACATGGCGCATAAAACCATTGAAAAGGTACTGAAAGATGCTGAGACATAACTGAATGTATATAAATTCTTAATGGTAGCCAACAGAGCTGAGGGCCCCGAAGAAAAGGTACATGCGAAAGATTGTGAACCGCGAGATTCCAAGGATCGGGATGCAATACCAATGTATTCAGCACTGTGTACTCAGTGCCGAAATAGTTTGATTTGAGGTCAGAAGTCTGCACTTGCTGCAACTATCCAATTACTGCTAGATTTAGACATTAACTTGTTTTTTAGTGCCAGTCCGACAGGGACCTCTAAAGGTACATGCGCAAAAGCCAAGTTGGAGGTCTCCATATTTTTCCTTATACACGCCAAAGGGCCAATTGCGAATAAACAGGACATCACGGGAACTGCGCTAAAAAGAGCTATCACTAATAGTCGACCCAAAACCAGTGCCCTTATTGGTTATGAGCATTTCCTCGTAAACACTTCGGGGGACGGAAGGACGTAAGCTTTTGAAGCAGTTGCTGAATCTAAATGCAGTCGGGCATGACAGGGACGGAGTTGTTCCTCTGTATTCTAAGACTGCAGTGGTTATGATGTTTATGGGAGTGACCAAGTGTCACTCATTCCGAGCATTTGAGCAAAAGGGAATGCGAGAATGAGATTTTGATATATTAAAATCTATAGCAAATTATGAATAATGAAGTTATACATTCTCAACAGAGAATCTCAATATTTAGTGACATCGTGTTTAAACAGACATTCAACTAAACCAAAATGTACAAATATATAGATCCAATTCTGAAGAAAAAGTCACAGCCGATATCTTCAGTTTTTCAGAGAGAGACTGAGAACAATTATGTGTTTCCATTGATGTGTTTTATTGAACAGGGGATCCCTTCTCCCTTGTTTTCCTGAACAAAGAACTGACAAATTTCTTTGAAATGTAGGTTTCTAGTTGAGTTGAAACCTCTGCGAGGTCCAGGTCAAGGTTCATCTTGTGGTACATTGCCAACGGACTTGTGAAAGACAAGCTCTTATTTGTTGCTGAATAAGCTTCTCTACCTTGTGTTTGGGATGCAATGGTGGATGTTGAAGAGAATACAGGAAGCAAAAGAAGAAGTGTATGAATCAGCCTTGTGTTGTCTTCCCTGACCAAACCGATTTTTGGGTTTGGGAAAGTTTTGGACCAGATGGGGCATGGATTCGAGTTCACCTGCAGCAGGGGGCGCAACATATGAAGCATTAATGGATGAACCACGTTTCCTCTCTTGAGGCATAGGCATTAACAATGGTGGTGATGGTTTAAGGTCACTCTTAATGTTTATGGTCTCACTCTGGCATACCCCCTCTTTAGTGGTGCTTCTACTACTAGTGTCAGTATTTGTTGCATACCCCACTATGTCAGTCTCTGTCACTGATAGACTGTTGAACATAGTAAGATATTTCTCTAGCCCTCTCTGCTGCTTTCAGTGCTTCATCTTTTTGTTAGTTTTATCAGTATCCAAGAATCTATATTTACATTAGATGGGTTTCGGATTTTAGGAAATTCAGATTTCAAATCATGCTTCAGAGACAAACCTTTCGTCTCTTCACAATTTTCCTGTTCCATACATTCCAGGACAAACAATATTCTGTATATCAATAAACAAGAATCCTTATAAGCGGGTCCAATAACAGAGAAGACACACAAAAATGCTAACCTGATGCTTGGCGAGGCAACTGAACTTTGCAAAGAAATTTAGCTTTTCGTGGTTGTCATCAAAACTTTCTACTGAGGAAGCAGGGGATGATGGAATACTCAGAATGTCAGATTCATCCAAGAAATCTTTTGTATTGCATTCTTCTCTCATGGCTAAAATGTAATCATAGGTTCGAATTCCCTGCAAATTACATATAGAAAGTTGCATTCTTAGAGAATCTGTACACTCTACGAGCTGTTTATATTTCTTTAGCAAACCATATCTACAGTCCCTGGGAGTGGAAACTCTCTTTATTGAAGTTGCATTGGCATACCTTCTTTATGAGGACTATATGGAAGAAAAATAGTTGTCCTATGGTTGCAGAGGCATATGCTGAAATTAAAATGAGGAAAAGCTGCACCCAGTTAAAATGCTCAGCTATTAATAAGTTTTAATTTCTTGACCAGTTCCTTTATGAACATGGAGATTCATTTAAACTGAGAGGGAAACATGCTTAATAATTTGAGGAGAATTAGAAATATACCACTACAGCTGCAAATACCCATCTTGGGAATCTGTGTCCATACATTCAAGCTCCTGCATTATGCCTCCTTTATTTGCAAAATTTTATTGAAGACCACTAGTCCTGCTCCTCCGTCCAGTAAAAGCTGAAAATGAACACCATATTCATTGGAAAGAATTCTCGTTGAACTGAATTTAAATAAACTGCGTATGAGAAGAATAGAAGCGAATGATGCTATGGAGCCCATATGGTTTAAACAAATAATAATTTATCAGTTTCCTTCAACAATTTTTTTCCTCGCCAAAATAAAGGGGTCTGATCATATCACAGAAATTACCCGGAAAGGATGTTCAAATCCATCCACACACTTATCACAGCTCTTGCAATGTTTGCTGCGCTTTTTCACCTGCTTGTACAGGAAGTAAAGATAACATATTTCTACACCCAAATGGAAGCTTCCCTTGACTAAACAACCAGCCTAGGGGAAATCCAATCTGATAGTTACGTTCTTGCCACCCTGGGTCCAATCATTGACCGAGGAAAAAACCAAGAGTAAATTCCTATTCAAAATTAAAATTCCAGAAGAGCTTATAGTTGATATCAAAGTTGTTTGTGCCTCAACCAAATAACACCAGATTGATTGAGCTTGTGAATGTAGAATTACAATCAAATGTAATATGATTCCGGTTCTTGGCATGTCAACATACTATACCACAAGTATACGACACTTTTTCTCACAAAATTTTAGAAATACAATAATTTTCATTTGCGGATTTGGAAAATTTTGTCCCAAAATCAAAGAGAAACCTATTAAATTCTTGGTTTTGGCAGGGACCACAAAAAATCCAAATCCTTTCCTCAAACCAATTGGCCATTTTTATTTGACAGGTACTTCTCTCAGGAATATTCTAACAAATTACGCCCTTACACCAATTGGCCTTTTTAATTTCTAATTTCAAGAGGCACATCCCTCAGTAATATTCTGAATTTGTTGTGTCTGCCATTACAGCTGCTGGGAGATCAACCATTTTAGTAATACTGCTCTAAAGGCGGATTCTACCATAGGATATGACTACCAATCTATGTTTTATTCTGGCTCAAAGCATTTTGACACTTTCTCAACCGAACTTGGTTTGGATACTACTCCAGCACAAACACGATTTAATGACCTAATAAACATACTCTGATTTGTGATGAACTTCAGCATTCAGTCCTCGTCTGAAAGAGGATACTTAACAGAAATCAATCCCAGTCCGATTCCATTTGGCAAAGCACATGAAAAGCCTCTCATAAGCAGCTCCTATCGTTTTTTCCGTAAACAAACCCTCAGTCATCCTCCAAAAATTCCTTCCCTTCTCCTCCAAAACCCCCTTCGCGTCCTCTAACACACTCTCCAACCACTTCTTCAACAACTCCAACCTGGGACCGAAAGTATACCCAGAATCCTCACTCACTACCAAACTCTTCACCACACTCGCAAAGTGCGAAAACATAACCACCTTTCCACAAAACACTTCCTCAATGGTTGTGTTATCGAGCCCCTGAGCCCTCAAAGTCGGTTTCAAAACATCCAGCGCATTATAGAAGTTTCCTAGAAGAGTCATGCTGAGCGGCCCAAGAACCTTCACATTCAGCCCTAGTTCTTTATATTTGTCCAACCACGGCCCCTCTCCTTCAATTAAAACAAGAAAATAGGGTTTATAGGATTTGACTCAATTAGCGTTCATGCAGCGCCGCGAAAACCAACGGGTGACCCTTGTACTTCACCATCCGCCTGGCCATGCCGATCACTAAAAGGATTTTTGCCAGGATTCGTCTTGCTTGAAGAGGCTTTCGTCGACGACGCCTGATGCTTGAATCTCCTCTTGAGATCATGACTTCCAAGCCAAAATGAATTCTACCTAAAAATTTACGGTCTAGATCTGATTTTATGGCTTAAAACACAAAAACATCCAAACGCTTGTCAAATTTAAGTCCTTGACGTGAACAACAAGGGGCTCTTTCCGATAGGGGAATGCTTTAGGCGTAAAATTAGCACAACACGAGTAAGAAAAGCAAACGCTAAAAATATATGGTGAAAACAAGTATGCCACAATTTCATTGTGAGGCCGCATCACTTCTAGTTGGTGAGGGAAGTTGATGGTCCCTCCTTTGTTGCGTCCATCCTTCATTTGAAGATCATTTAGTAGAGGTATTCTTCATCACTTATATTTTCAATGTGTAGTGTTTTCTTCCACTTCATTGTCCTATTCTTCACCATCACCATAGCATTATCTTCTAGTATTTTTTCGCAATTTATAGACAAGTGACCAAAGTGTTTGCAATAGTAATAAACAACTTCTTTCTTTGTATCTTTGAATGTGGATTCCTATTTAAAAGAAGATTTGAATCTCCTTTTCGCATATGATCTATCCTGTCTTTCAAATGGTCCTTTGGTCAAATGCAACATTAAACTGTCTAATGGTCCATGACGCCTTCCCAAAATGCATGCACGAGGATAAAAGCTCAATTTGCATTTACATCAAAAGAAGAAATAATGGCATGCAAATCGGATGGATGCAAGGTTAATTTTTCTCCACCGAAAGAATTAAAGAGTCAAAAGAAAATAATATAAATTGTTACTTAGCACTATGGAAATTGTGTTGCTAAAGTGTTTGGTAGATCTCTATAATATAAATCCATGCAACTTCATGACAATTGGCTCATCTTACTCTTTGTTTGCGATTAGTGAGCAAACAACCTAAGTGTCATGTACGTTAGCGGTGAATTTTAAATTTAAATGTGTTTTTTTATTTACCAAATAAACGTGTGGCGCAGTTGGTAGCGGTGTTATTAGTTGCGAGCATGTTAATCTCACTTTCAAAATGTGAGGGCAGAATAATTATAGTGTGCCACGTGCTACAAATCTCCTTGATCAACGAACGGCTTCACAAATATGTATACCGGCTTAATATACTACCATAGATAATGACAATCAACTATTTTACACTTCTATACATTCTCATGCAAAACAGAAAATTACTCTCATAGAAAATCATGTTTTGATACTAAATAAAATCAAAGTATTATATTCCTATAGAAAAATTAAATTATAAACTTCCTTTATTCATACATATAACATATAACTATAACTTATTCTAACCTATTTACATGACTTTAACTCGCAACATTTAACTTAATATAACATTTACAACAGACAATTCCATATATATTATTAACTTGTGAATAATTATTGTAGAGAATATTTAAATTACATTATTAACTCACGAACAAACTTCATGTACATACTAATTTTCCTAACTTATATTATTGTTCTTCCTTGAAAGTGGCTCCAACGTTTAATTACAAAATATATAACCCTCATCTTTGTAAGTGCTATCAGTTTGGAAAGGCGTATACCCACCATTTGAATTGCAAACTCGGTAATAATATGATTGACTATGCACACATATAGAATATTAGTACATTTTACGACTCTGTTCAAAGATTTCTACAAAGAAAGAATATTAAGTGGTCTTAGTTTCAAATAATGTTTATTCATTAGCTCCCTCAAAATTTGAATTGTAATTCCTATTTTCAAAGAAAATTTGATATATTTTATAATAGTTACTGACAAAATTGAAAACAAGAAAAACAGCCAAGTACAACATAACTTGATGCCTCAATTCCTTGGTATTATAATTGACTAAAGTTTAGTGCACAATACAGCTAACATTTTGAATACTACATCTATTAAGAAACTCATTAATTAAAAAAGCACTATTAGAGCATATTGAAAATGACGTGACATTGATAATCTATGGGTTATCTTTGCATGACAGAATATAACTTCAAATATTCTGTCAAGAGTTTAAGTAAACACTTACAGTAGAGTGAATTAGTGGACGATGAAAAACACTGAACTATGCATGGAATTTGAATGACGGAATATTACGCCAATGTTTATGCTATCACACACAAAAACAGATCGATTACGGTTAATTGTTCTTCGCCTGCAAATAAGTTTGCAGAGCTATCGCACGATTAATGACATTGATGAAGAGGAAGCCTAACATTTTCAGGTCTTCAGATAATATTCAATTTAATTACAATTGCATTTTTAATGGACTCTTTATATCTAATTCTCAATGGCGTGTTTATAAATATATAAACAGTTAGTACTTTTTTTTTTCAGTGGACTCCTTGGATACAATCCTAACCGTTTTTTTATACCTGGAAATCGGTAGCAATTTTATTGCTAGATGTTGGCAATGACTAGAATTGATGAAAATTCAGAAAGAAGATATTTGAATTCTTGGGAAAGAGTAGAGTTGACGGTAAATCCTGTCGAAATTTAAGTTGTTGGGAATGGGTAGAATTGGCAATAGGGATGAACATTATAAAGATCCTATTCGAAGTAATTTAATTTCTCCTGATGTCTAACATTATAGAAAAACGGAAGTTTGCCTATTTTCATGACGTTTGTGCTCTATTTTTAAGAAATAAAGTCAAATAAAACAAAAAGAACTCTTGTTTTAACTATGCACAACATGCACTGTTTTTAGAGTCTGTGGTTCTATTTTAGAATACTTTGTTTTCGAGTTGTGTAATTAATGTTAGATGAAGTTTTCTTTTATAGTGCAATCATATTTGTTGTAGATGAATAATAGAGGCATATACAGATGCATACAAAGTGATGTAGATGCACAAATCAAAATATAAAGAGTCGAAGCTCGACAAAAGTAAATATTTAAATTCAATTTATGCACAACAATAGTGATTTAAGTGTATGCTCTGTTTTTACTTACAATTTCTTTTAAAGTTGTTTTGTCGTTATTATTTAAGATTACTAATTTCTACAAATTGGTATCATAACATTATTTTCAGCAAATTATTAAATTCATAGTCATCTATGGCTTGTATACCCTGTGCATCTTTTTGATATTTGTAGACAACCAAGTTTAACGTAAAGAATTACGTGAGTATTTGTCACAAACAATGAAGGTGTTATTTAGATCTCAAAAAGTGTGGGAAATTGTAGAGAATGAGTACACAAATCTTATAGACGTAGTAGTGTATACTACACTCTCGAAATAGAGAAAGATAGTATGAAGAAATTACAAACAATGATTTAAAAGTTGTTTTATAGATTCATCAAGCCATGCATGAAATTTGTTAGAAATATAATTGATGTGCTTCACATTAATAGTTTTGTATGAAATATAATTTTTATATAGTGGTTGTAACCACTTACGTAGATAGGTTGTGGGAGAGATTTACGGGGTGAATAGTTGAGCAAACTCCTTGTTTATAGGAGCAGCTTTGACTAAAAATATGTATCATGTTTTCTATGAAATTAATGTGAAGAATTGTTGTTGTGTTTATTTTTCTCAAATATAATGCCCTTCGATAATCTAGTATCAGAGAAATCCTAATCCTCTTCGTGATGAGTTTTTGAAATGTAGCCAGGGGTAGTTTGTTATCTGCTATTGCCCTATGTATGAGCTATTATATGTCGTGGATACTTTTTTCTATGTAGATTGTTTTTAAGTGTGTGTCACATCCAAACATGTATCTATATCTGTTGTGATATCTGTGTTTGGAATCTGGTGTTGTGTAAATTTCTCTTCAGTCAAGGAGTTTTGGTCATGTTTTATTCTTGTTGTTATCGTAAAGAAAGAAAGCATTGTTTTTTTGAGTTGAGCTGGGAGCATTTCGTGAAGTTACAAAGACATCTCAGTCAATAATATTTATTGATAGCACCAAGTTTTTGTATTAAGCATTGAGTTTTTTGACACTGTTCATCATTTTATTTGTTTATATTATCAATATTTGCATCGAATTCCAATTTTCTTTTCATGACAGTTTGTAGGATAATCACGATGTTGGTATTTGGATGGGATTATTAGCTCCATATGATTGAAGACTTGGCCAATACATGACTATGCAAAACAATACCTTCATAGATCTTTGACTGATGCCAACATTAGATGCATTAATTCTTTCATCAGTGGCAAATCTCGGATCTACGAACGTCTTGTTGGATTGTAGAATCAACTCAATTTGGATGACTTGGATCACAAAGTGGTATAGCGGATCTACCAAGTAAACATCTCTGATCCTAGGTGGATACAACTTGATGTAGAGACTACAAACCTCGAATTCACCCACCAACCTTTTAGCGAATGCGTGAGACTCAAACCTAGACTCCCATTTCCTGAACTCTCCACATGTGTTGTGTTCTAGATTGCTTGGTATTTGCATTCTCACCCATGGTCTTAAGTAATCATAAAAGTGTATTTTTTTGTATTTGCATTTTGACATGTACTTTTGCGTCCAATTTCCTTATGCATATTTGTTGTCAAAAATCCTTTCTAAATTCCTGTTAATCACGACTCCATGCTTATATCTTGTACCATCCATGTCATTATAAATACATCAATGTGTAGATCATAACATGTCTTTGTAAGGTTATTAATTTTGGTCCTTTGTCAACCTTGGTACTTTATATGTTAGAAGTCTGTATACATGTGAATATAGTGTTATTGTTCATTCAAATAAAATTATTAAGAGTCATGTCGTAATAGTCAATTTGGGTATCAATTAAAGGTTTTCAAATTGTCAAGTCAGTCCTCCAAGTGTCATTAAAAGAGTCAAAAATAAAACATAAAAAAATTACGTTACGGGCGTATTTTTCAAAGTGGAATTCGATGTCTATTTAAAGAATGTATTTGAGCTAAATGGTCACATTCCCTTGAGATATCATCATTAAACCGAAGGATGGAGGCATTAGAGGTTTGAGGTCGATCAATAACCTCTCGTCGAGTCTACAATGACGGGGCTGCATTTTGTTGTGGTGACATTATTGTGGTGTGAGTATTTGCTTTCAATTTTTGCAGTGCGTTTATTTTCGAGTTTCGTGTTGTGTCATTTTGGATGCTAGAAAAGATTTTTGTTTGAGCGCATATGATTTTCGGTGATCCTCTAACTAATATGCTGCTATTAGTTTAAGTAATTTTTTGGAAGATGGTTCACTTGTGAATCCGTTCACATGCAATAGTGACCATGTTCTGCAAGATCTAACTAGTAAGATTCAATTAATTGTATGTCTTCGACATAGTTTTCTTCTCAATGTTTGTGTGCAGAAATTACACATTGTGGGGGGGAACATGACACCAATTTTCCATTTCCATTATTATCCCAAAATGAGTAAAGTCAAAGGTAGCTTCCAGTGGCAGTGGTATTTTCCTATGCTTTTTGAGATCGAGTGGCAAAAGAATCGACAAAAGTGGCTGCAATTAAGAACATTATGATTTTGTTAGGAAGTAATGTGAAATATCTTTCTGTATATGTTCGATTATGAAGTTTTGTAATAAGTATTTGTGATTCCTATATACTTCCCTGATGTACAAGCATAGTGGTGAACAAAAGCACCAAAGTAAGTCAATTCATGGATCTTGAAAGGGTTTGTGGGAGGATCTAGAAAACCACACGAGGTGGATAGTTG
This sequence comes from Taxus wallichiana var. yunnanensis, assembly GCA_018340775.1. Lineage (NCBI taxonomy): Eukaryota > Viridiplantae > Streptophyta > Pinopsida > Cupressales > Taxaceae > Taxus > Taxus wallichiana. The sequence continues at coordinate 170,359,896 of CM031237.1, forward strand.
ATGGGGCCTATTCACGTCAAGGTTTGTGGTAAGCCTGTTTAAAACCATGGAAGGAGAGAGCCTTTTTTTTATCAAGATCATGAGTCACATAGTAGGACATGTTTCATAGGGGTGATCATACTGCAGTTGAGTGTGTGAATGTTTTTCTACCATGTTCACACTAAGGGGGGAATGTTAGGAATATAATTGTTAGTGCTTCACATTAATAGTTTTGTATGAAATATAATTTTTTGTATAGTGGTTGTAACCACTTACGTAGATAGGTTGTGGGAGATATTTATGAGTGAATAGTTGAGAAAACTCCTTGTTTATAGGAGCAACTTTGACTATAAATATGTATCATGTTTTCTATGAAATTAGTGTGAAGAATTGTTGTTGTGTTTATTTTACTCAAATCTTTGCTCTTTGATCAAAAGCATCCTTCCTAGAGTGGTAATAGCCGGTGAACCAAAAATTGCATGAGACACTCTCAAATTATAGCATCAAGGTACAATTACTTTGAAGAGATTTTGAAAATATTGGAGGTAAACATAGTTTACATAGTAATTATGCAATGTATTTACGTTTTTACCTTAGGTAATTATTATCCCAAATTCATCCCTCAAGGTGAATTGGATAACTTACATGATTCTTCATGCTCAAGCAGGTGGAAATGGTCCAAGGCCCAAAAATCAGGTTTTGGGATTCCCTTTGGTTTCTCTCTGACTTCCCCATCTAAGGAAAAAATCCAAGAAGTTAAAAAAGTTGAAAAAAATCTTTAAAATGAGGTTGCAGGCATATTTTAATGTAATTTGTGTCCGAGAGCTAGGGATGGAACCAAGGTGGATTGTACAAGGTTCATCGTACCAAGTTCGGGGCCGATTTGCAAAGGAATCGGTCAAGTTGACTTTCTTTTTCCTAGACGACATAGGTACGTGTGGGACAGTTGGAAACCAAAAACATGATTTTCTTGAAATGGCCGAAAAAAGAAGGAATCAGAGAAGTCGGATCAAAATGTCTCGGGTGGTCTATGAGACACTAGGACACACCCACAAAGATGAAATTATTATAGGCGAAGAAATCGAGAAAAGTTGGGTAAATTTGGCCTAGGCGGTCTGCAGAGACATCGAGACATGAGTTCGCTGAAAACCTGATTTTTCTGAAAATGCCGCGGAAGGAGACATGCGGAGGAAGTGGAGGTCAATGGCCCTCACGGCCCGGTCAACACTGGGACATTCGGGACATCAAAGGATAAAATTTCCGCACCAAGAGGGAATCGACAAAAGCGGAGGTTTTTAGCCCAACTCGCACAAGGGACATCTAGGACACCAAGACTGATTTCACCAAAATAGCCGCATATAAAGGAGAATTTAATGTCTGACCCTCCCGAACTTCAAATGGCCATAACATTTGACCCCGAGCTCTGATTTTCATGAAATTTGACTTTATGGAATGAGCACGATGTCCTCTATGCCACAAAAACTTAATTTTTATGAGGGTAGCTATATGAAAATAAAAGAAAAATCTTCATCTCCAATAAATTAAATGCTCATTCCCGTTAAATGACATAAATGCCTGGCAGACCCAAAATAGTTGCCCGCACTCAGAAGGCCATAAATTTTGCATTTCTCAACGAAAACGCACAAAATTAATACCATTAGAATCATGTTTTCCAATACCAATGCACATAAATCAATAAATCCATAATTTGATAAAGAATCGATGGAGATTTTGTAGAAAATGTGCCCAGGTTAGGAACAATGTTTTATTTGGTAGCTAGGATGCATTAATGAAGCATCGGTTGACATATTTCACTGCTGCAAGTTATGGGATAGTATGGGGGCCTTTTGCAAGAAAAAAACCATCATTTCAATAAATTTATGACATCTTGCAAGTAGTGATAGGATAGATTTTGAGATTTTCATTTTCCCTCTCTCTCTCTCCTCTTAGAAATCTATAAACTGGAGTGTTGGGCTCATTGAAAGGGGAGATAGTTTTGAGTAGAAAAACTCTGTCAAAATTGTTTTGTGAAGCCAATGTGCTGCAGGCCCTTGTAGTGGACTCCTTGCATGGTGATCTAGGCCCTTATTTTGTAATAGATTGGATTTTGCATATTAATGAAGCAATAGATACAAGTTTGTGGATACTTCTTCCCCTGTTGTGTTTATTTGCATTCTTCTTGCCCTTTCAAGCTTATTACAAATATATTGTTTCTACCTTATACTCTGCAGGGATTCATTCTCATTGTGCATGTATGGAATATTGTTGTGAGTACCTTTGCTAGAATTTTGAGAAGCTGCTATCACCTCTTCTAGAATGCACTTTGTTTGTTTTTCACACATTAGGTACTACTCTCACACCCTCCTTTTTTGGTGTATCACCACTTTAGTGTAGGCTTTGTTTTTATGCACTCTCTCTCCCTGGTCCCTTGGAAAGTTAGATTAGGATTAGATAGTTTTTCCTGCATTAGAGTAGATTGTGGCAGGTAGTTTAGGAGCAAGAACCAGCTTTCTCTGGAGGTCTATCTCAAGTAGCAAGTCCCACAACTTAGAGATAGTACCCATGTTATCCAATCACATTGTGATCTCAAGCACACACACTTGTGAAAACCATAGGGTGTTGTGATTTGGTGATAACATTAATTATTAATTCACGGAGGTAATCGGTTGTTATATACTTGTTATATGGTTATGTGTTTATAACCATTATATTTAGATTATTGCATAGTTAACAATCTATTTATCGTATTGTTTCCTCACTGCACTGCAACTTAATTCTTTGTTTGTACTCGGTTTACTGACAATATCTATAAATATTGCATCCATCTCCATTGCACATAATTTTATTGCATATCAATAAACTTATGAGGCTCCCATCCCTCTTCTAGATTTGGTATCAGAGAAGGATAGGAGAACCCGCTAGGTTGGAGAGAGGTTGCAGAAGGTAGACAAATTTTAGAGAAGAATTATGTGTTCCAAGAGAGCTAGTGCTTCCTCCAGCAGCCTTCCCGAGAATGCCCCCACATCCCCAAAACTCTTGTTCATCCTCTAGGTGTTTGAAAAAAAAATCACTTTGTGCCCCTACACCGGGAAATCCATTTTGTTTTTTTAAAAAAATTGGAATGTAGATTAAATTAAAAAAATAAATCCATTTCCTCAAGTAAGGTTTTCTACTCTAAACTTAGAGGAATAGATAGTCTCATATATCTTTAGCTAGATATCCAAATTCCTGAGACCAAGCTAGTGGGTTGTTGAACCGAGCTAGTTTCGACAATCCAAGTTCATTCTTGTATTGGCGAGTGATCTACTTAGGTTACAATGTTTGTACATCTATCTAAGTTGTTCTTAGATATTTGTATCTACTTGACCGACTTGGCATCTCTATTGATTGGGCTAAGCATCCATAGGCATTCAAACGAGCCATGTAAACATTTGAATAGATTAAATACAAAGGTCAAGCTCCTATTCATCCAGATCATGTAAATCATTGCCGACCGATCTATTTTTGTATAGATCAAGCACCTCCAAAAGGGTCGAGTCTCCAAAGATCGAAAAGGGGCCAAGAACCCCCAACATTTAATCCATGCCCAGTTCAGCGAGTTCACGACGAAGCAACCCCTACTCCATGAGTTGTACATTTGATCAAGCTCCAAATGGTGATTGATCCGCACACAATGACCATGAAACAAAACAAATAATAGTGAAATAAAAACAACGACTCCCCTACAAACACAAATCCGTGGAGAGGAATAAAACAATGATGGCCAACAAAATAATAGAAAATCATTTCAAGCAAATAATAATAATAATAGGTTTTGCGAGTCCACGATGTCGGGCGCTCTGTTTTTGGGTCTATAAGTTGACTTATAGCATATGGTACTACCTCGTACTCACATGTAGGAGGCAACTAACTTTGCTACAAACAAGGCATACATACCCTACCCCTGCAGGATTTGAACTTGTGACCTCTATTTCAAGAGCACATGTTCTTCACCATTTAGGCCAAAGGATAAACGAATGTGGATCCATTTTTAGTGGAAAACCTAATCCACGAGCCACCCCCAATGCCACATGGACATAGAGAGCTCCTTGCCACGTATCATGTTTAAAAGGTTCGTTCTTTTTTCATAGTTTAAATATTATTTTCTTTTTAATATGAAAAGCACACTTGGGAGTTGGTTTGATAGTGAAAAGTCATTCTAGAGGTAAGGTTACGTGTTCGATCCCCCAAAACTATTTTTTTTCAACCTATTTTGAAACTTGCGAGAAGATTAAACGAAACACCATCTTTAGCGGTCAAAATAATAGCAAAACCACTACTAAACCACCTAGTCACGGCCAAATCCACTGCAAAAAAAGCGGAGAAAACCCTATTGAAGGGAAAAATAAATTTCTCCCATTTCACTTAAAAATCATTCTAGGAAACATTTTTACGAAGTGGGGTACCTAAAAATGCAATTTTCAGCTATTTTTATGTTTTCTAGTTTTTAAGCCGTACTTAAGCTCCGGATGCCACAAGGGCCTCGTAAAACAAAACAAAAATACCTATCATTCAATTTTCTACATATTGGATGTAATTATATATTTTCACTTTATTTTTCGAGTGTATTGTACTAATTTTGAGGTTTCCATATTCAACCAAAAACATTGAATCGAGAAAAATGGTAGATTTTTGTAAAAAAATTAGTGAATTTTGGTTGTGTAACACTCACGTGATCTTAACATCTCTTTCACAACATTCGGTATATACAAGTACCTCTAGGAAGCACTTATGGGTAAAGCCATCATGACTATTCTGCACTTAGCACCTAATATAAGCTGCTATAAATTCATATAGGCATCGTCCTATTAATTGATGGGGAGTAATAAGGAAATAGTGTACACACTTTGAGCCATCCCATCTGTCTGTGAATGATTGCATGACATAAATCCAGACTCGAAATTATTTGAGTATATAGTGAATTTACGCATGCGTATGAGGATATTTGTTTGAGTTGGTGTCAATAATCACAAAGACCCCTTTCAAGATCTTGTCTTGGTTCCACGTATCGAATTCTTTCATGTACTTTAACACCTTTTTCATGTATCATCGGGTATATCAAAAGGAGAGCTTATTCCACGTGCACTGCGACGGGTATATCGAAGGGAACATATATATAAAGGTTTGGTATATCAAAGCGACGGTATATAAATTGGGAGACCTTATACGTGGAGTGATAAGAGACTTACCCTTTGTTAGTGATTCAGCAAAATAGGCACCAATTCCCCTAATTTTTTTCTTCCAGACTCACAACTCCTAAGAGGAGATAATTATGTTGCACGGAAGACTAAGATCAAAACACATCTTGAATTTGAAGTGATATGGCATGTTTTGAATGGTTCTGCAACACCATCACAAGATGATGCAACTCAACGAGAGGCAATTCGGAAGAGCCAATCATAAGGCCAAATTCATAATCTTGTTTGTAGTGTTTGAGGAAGTACAACCACACATTCGAGATTCCACAATAGCCAAAGAAGCATGAGATAAGTTGAGCACCATGTACGAGGCCAAGAACAAGAACACAATTTTGAATTTGCAAAGTCGATTACATACACCGAAATTCAAACAGTTGAGAAAGTGGAATATTTCTTTAGAAGAGTTGCGCATAATTAAGGGCTTCACTTCTATCCTAGAGAGAGGAGGTCACTAATGAAGCTCTCGTTCCCATTATTATGAGATACTCCCTCTTTTTTTTTGCATTTTGTGACCATACTAAACTTGTCGGATCAAATAGTTAGTTTCGACAAGTTAGTTAATCTACTACAACAAGAAGAATCCATGTGTGTATATGTATTTGTTAACAATGCCAAAAGAATTATAACTAACACCTAGTAGTCCTAAAACAAAGCTAAATCAAAATTAATGCACCATTATGCTTAGAGCTTGAACAAGACTAATCTACCACCATCCTTACATTAGAACATGAATAAATATTTAAACTAACATGTTAATCCATTAATATCTATCTCTATTAAATGTTAATCAAATGAAGTGAACCTATTTATATCCTTAGCAATCAAGGTTTGATTATATGATTGAATCCCAAGGTTTTCAAGAATGGATTCTTGTCAATCCATGGCTACAAGACCATTTGACATATCCCCATATGACTTTAAAATTTGGATGGATGAATACAAGAAATAAAAATAGTTATCTCCTCCAATGAATAATGCTCCAAGATGATAAGATGGCTATAGCTTAGGCTCTATGCTCATCTAGGAATGTAAAGGTGTAAGTGTAAAGGTAGGAGTAGGGCTCTTTATATAGCCCAATGGATAGAAGAATCTCTACATCCCTTTGTATGTGGGATAATAGAGATGCTTTGAGTTAGTTATGGATAAGGGGGGTTTAGAAAGGGTTAAGTCAACTCTATGAGAGTTTAATTTGTCCTTTAGCGACTCATGGGGATAAAGGGGGTTTATTAATTAACCAAGGTGATTAATTAATAGGTGTGCAAGCTTATAAAATCTTTTTAGAGGAATATTAGCATGATTTAGACTATAGAAGGGAATTAAATCAACTAAATAATGATTTATTGATTTAATGAAAGAGGAAGCTAATTAATTAGTCTACATAAAGGGGGATTAATTAATTAGAAATAATTAATTAATATAGATAGAAGGGGAGCTTAATTAATTATAAATAATTAATTAATCTAGATAGAAAGGGGAGTTGATTAATGAAATTTTGTTAATTAGCATCATTGTTGGATATAAGGGTTAATTAACTAGCGTAATGTAGCTAATTAACGGTGATAGAATAGGAAGTGTGTTATATTGACGATATGTCATAAACTTGTGAGAAAGAGGATAAATAGCGCAATTTAAGTATTTAAATTACTCGGGTTAAATTATAGGTGTCTACATTTGCCCCTCTTTAGGGTGATGTAAGTAACGTCACTTCAAAGATAGTAGACGAGATAAATTTTGAAGACATGGAAGAAAAAGTAGTAGAAGTGAGAGATTCCCCCTCGAGTGTTGGTGGGGTGATGAGAGAAGGCGATCAAAAATTGAAAATTTTGAGAGAAAGGAAATAGAAGAGTGGGAAGGAGCAGGATGCCGAGGTGAATAAGAAGAATATTTTTGATAGGAAAATGATGTAGAGGAATGAAGACGAGAAGAAAAAGAGCAAGATTTTATCTAGTGTATTGAAACAACTTTATTGTCATCATATTGCCAAAGATCTACGTCATCGGTCCTTATTAAAAATATAAGCATACGACAAAAGTAGAATGACATGAAAATCCATACTACGAACAATTTTTTATTGCTAAAAACACCAACTCCATGCAACATACAAAATGCAATGCAATACGAGAAAGTAAACAAGCTAACCTAATAGAGAAACATAATGTAATGTTTTTGTTATCAAGCTTTGATTCGACCTGTGTGAATTAACAACAAGGGTTAAAATATGGTGCCCCAAGCAAGGATACATGCAAGGGGAATAACAAAGGACACTTGGGTCCTATGAAAAGAAATCGTGCACTATGAAACAATACCAAGCAACTCATTGTGCCCCAAAGTACAGACATAGTAAGCAAACCAGCTTTGTTGATGGAGGTAGATCAAGATGATCTGCGAGTCACACACAAGCTCAGGCGAGAACCAAAGAGTGATGTTTTGTAGGATGATTTATATTGTTTTTATTTTTCTCGAAACATATTTGAATGTTTTTGTGATTTTCTATAAGTTTTCGAAGCTATGTACAGGAAGACAAAGAAGTGTGGATGCCCCTAGTGATAGATGGGATGTACAAGGGAAGAATGCCATGCATACGAGAAAGTGAAGATGCGATATGCCCTAGCGGTTAGGTGGGAGTATTCAAAGACAAACTCTTCACATGTAGAAGGGGGATCAAGGCCAATATATAAAATAGGTTCAATCATGAGGGAGAAAGGATGCCCCAGCGTAAGCTGGCCAAGAAACATGTGATAGAAAGGAAGTGGGTGATTGATTTATTAAAGGGGGACAAAGGTGTCCAAAAACATAGCAAAAAGGCCATCCTATACACATGGATGTTCTAAACAATTTTTGAAGAACAGAAGATGCTATGAAAATATTTAGAAGGTGGTTGATGAAAAAGTGATTAGCCCAAGGGTAAGTGCACCAAGTTGGGGGGCCAAAAGGGGGTCTTAAGTGGATGCATTTTTCGAAAAAAAAAAATTCAACTTGTACGAGTTTTTCAAAATAGTTACACTCAAAATTGGAAGATGTAGAAATATGAATCGTAGCATTTTGAGTCTAGTTTCTAACATACTAAATTTTATTGAAAATGGATAATTTTAAGTGGATCAAAAAACTAAAATACCAACAGATGCTCTTGTTTTTGTTAAAAAAAACATAATAGAGTGACTTTCGTGCCCCCCATCATTTTTTGAGCACCATTTAGTATTTTTGAAAACCCTTTGGTAGAAAGATAGCTAGGAGCATCTATTTTTTTAGATTTTTTTAGCTAATATTTTTTTATTTATGACTTTTCTAGTACAAAAATTTTATGTTTTGAAAAATAACGAAGCTCGACCGTGCCCCCTAATCGCCTAAAAAAATATCAAAAATTAGATTTTTTTGATTATGTATAGAATTATGCCTAGTTTGGGCTAGTATAATTTTTTAAATTTCGATCACCAAAAAAAATGATACACCATAAAAATAGACATATTTACACTTGAAAAATAGCTATAAAAAGGCATAGTTAGAAAATAAATAATATGGATACTTTATATTAGTCAGAAAACTTGGAAAATTATATTTTAAGAAATAAGAGACTCTGCTCTACGTCATGGTATAATTTTTTAAAAATGGATCGATTGTTTTATTTTGATTTCTCATAGAGGAAGTATCATTTTTACATTTTCTTGTAAAAACTCATTATTTGTTGTGTTTGTGAAGGTACATGCCTCAGGATTGGGGATCCAAACCGGATCCCAAGCCTTAAGGCATGGCTTGGAAAAAGAGAAAAAAAAGCGCGTCGTGTTATGCAGCGCACGCGTTATATAATGCATACGCGTTTTACTTTGTTTTTATCCTATGGCCCCTAACGTCCCTTTCATCTCTTTCACGAGAATTCTGCAAACATTTTGTTTTGTCTACAATACTCTCTACATTCTTGCATGATTTTTAGTAATTCATTTTGTCCCCTGCCCCACTAGTTGATTTTTTCTAATCATGGGCGATAAACGTTGAGCTAAGGACAAGAGGAAAGTCAAGAATAAGACACCAAAGCAATTGGAAGAGAAGAGAATAAATAAATTGAAGAGAATGCAAAAACTTCGAGTAGGGAAAGGTACATCCGCTATATCAAATGTAGCTAATGTATTAGAAAATTGGGATGAAATACATAATGAAAATGTAGAGAATAATGATATTGAATTGAATGATAATGTTGGTATGGATGAAGAAATTGATATGAATCCAATTGTTGAACCCTTACTTTAGATTCCAAATGTTAACCTCGAAATTTGTATGAAAACACTAAATGAAGAAAGTAACCTTGGAAATGAATCTTCACCTCTAAGAACATCTCCTTCCATTTCACAAAGAAAACCAATTCACTTAATTGAAATTGATGAAAACATTATAAAACCAATGCCTAACAAAATGTCTAAAAGAAATGCGAGAAGAAAAGCTAGTGGAATTTGGGATAATTACTTTAAGAATTTAAATGACACACAAAGATGTCAATTATTTGTTTCATTGATGAATTTAATTAAGATGAGACCTATAATGAAGACCCTAGGGTTAAGAACATCTAATGTTGTTGATCAAAATGCGTCAATTGTTGAAAACATACATAAAGCATACCAAGTTGTAGGTGGCAAAAGATGCACCAAAGATAGTAATGCTACATGGCATGCACTAACTAATTGTATAGTAAGTGATAAAATAGTTAATAAACACTTGATTAGAAAAACAAGCAATGTTTTGAAGCTAAACAGAAAAACACTAATGAAAGCAATAGAGAGACGTAAACATCTTGAGTCAGTCAATAACACTGACTATTGGGCTTTCTCTAGCAGAATTCCACGAAAAGACAAGAATACATCTGATATTCTAAAATAATTAATTGTAAAATTTTGGAATGAGAACACAAGGGTGTCACCAAATAGAAGAGATACAGTAAAAAGAAGAATAGGTTCTTGTAATCATGAATCGTGTGTAAAACATTTCTTAGATATGACTCAAACAGAAATGTTCTCTAAATTTAAAAATGAAAATACACAAATTAACATTAGCCAAAGATTCTTTGAAATGAACAAACCCTTTTATGTGAAAATCAATCACTCACGTACCACTTGTTTCAGGCATCATGTTGAATTTTCAATGCATTATGATGTTTTTTGTCAAATACGTAGTGTTTTGCATACTGACATCATGTTGTAGGAGTGTGGAATAAATTTCCAATAAAAATCTTCAAGGGAATTTATTCCGACAATATTTTGTGAAAAATCAACAAGACAATTTTTTTATAACAAAGCATGTTTGGATGGAACGTGTAATGTATGCGGTGGCTTGCCAAATTTGAAAAGTTGTAACCACGAGGAGAGTACATCTTCAATAGGAAAATAATTGGTTGATTTCACCAAATATAAATCGGTGGCATATCAATTAAAAGATGGAAAAGAATCTAAGAGGTGTGAGCTTGTTACAAAACAATTACCTGTATCAAAATATATGGTCAAATTCAGAGAGGAATTTTTTTATGAGTATGCAAGGCACACACATAGAGCTTGATGGTTGGATGAAAAATTCAAGTTAAGCAAGGACACATTCCCACTTGGTACTATTGTTTCAGTAGTTGACTTTGTAGAGAATTACACATTGTAGCCACAAATGGAGGTTCAGTCTCAATATTATAACTCAGTGCAAGTTTCTATTTTCGTGCATATAACATTCATGCACTCTCCCTGAAAGCACTTGAGCAAGATCAAAAAATATTGAGAGAGTATCATTTCTACATCAATGATGATCAGACACATTCTACAACATATGTACTAGGGTGTTTCAAGTGTTTTATGTGAACTTGAATGACGGGAACATTGGTTTTGATCAACATTACATTTGGTCAGACAACTACACATCACAATTCAAGAATGCACAGATGTTTTATTGGCTAAGTAGGATGCACAAAGAAACAAATGTACAACATATCTAGAGTTTTACTAAGGTAGGACATGGAAAATGAGAGCATGTGTGAAAAGAGAACTTGCAAGAGAAGATTTAAAGTTCAAGGATGGTGCTAAATTTACAAATGCAAAAAGCATTGTTGATTGGTGTGTCAAGAATATGGGCCATGAATCTCAAGAGAGATCAACGATTTGTAGATATTTTTGGTTGATAGAGAAACAACATCTAAAAAACTTTGAAGATTGTATGATAGTTGCAGGATCAAGTGATATGCACTCATTCCGTAGTTCAGATGCAAATGCTTGGACTATTTATACTAGGTGCATGACATGTTTTTGTATATCATGCATTGATTTTGCATGGAATGAATGTGAGTCACATCAATGGGTGGATGAATGGACTTGTAGACCTATAATTCCACTCGACACACATCAAGTTCCACGAGCATTACAACTTGCAGGGTCTTCAGATCAAATGACAACATCACCTAACTTTGACCAAGTCTCTGATTTAGTGCAACAAGGTACATACATATATGTACATGCCATGTTTTAGATTTATAAATTATTAAATGGTCAACTCTTAATGTATTTATAAATTGGTGAATTGTTTCACTTTGTGATACATAGGGCACATTTTTATAGTTATTGCGACAGAATTTAATGAAGAGGAACAAACTACTTCTTATCTCGTTGTGTAGAGGGGACAAAAATTGACTTCCCACGGTCATTGATGGTGAAGACCTTGAGTATCCCACTAGATCGGTGGTAGTCTTTGGAACTTGGATTCGACGATATCCTATCAAAAAATCAAACATTTGGTTGTTTGAAGACTATGAAGTACATCGGAAGATACTTCACTATTCACATTTGGTCCTTGCAACAAATATTAAATTGATCAAATATCGAGGTTGGCCATCAAACAAAAATCTATGGAAGGTTCGTGAATCAGATCATGAAGCAATTCTTGCTCACTTTATCACAAGAATAGAGTTGATCCTTGTGGTTCATTGGATTGAATTTGCAAAAGTATGTTATTTATGAATTTAATTTGAATATTTACTTAAATGATTTTGTTTAAATTTTATATGATTTAAAATTCTATTTAATTACTTACTAACATGTTTATGTAGGTTAGTGGTGCAAAAATGCTTCCACCTTCACGTGGTTCTTTAATCGATGAGAGAATTTATTATTCTCAAAGCCAAGTGAAGCTAAGAAAAATTAAATATTAGGAAGGAACAACAAACGAAATTCTCATTTCACCATATATATTGTATGAACCACCTATATTATTTAGGTAATTGGTAATGGACAACTTCACACTAACTTAGCACGAATGGAGACGGATAAAACCACAAGAGGCTTTCGTAGCCCGTGACGGGGTACCCCAAAAGCACAGGAGCATAGGGACCCAAAATGAAGCCTCCACTAGCATTCATCAGGCCACCTTGACGTGTTGGCATAGTTGGTTTGGTCCCACGAGCTTCTATTTGCAAAATACAGCCTCTGGCAACCCTACACTGACTCAAACTGCACTATTTCTCACGTTTACAAACAATAGGATAGCGAGAGAACTGGATGGAGATGGAGAAAACCACGATAGGATTTCATATAGTGCCACGACATGGAGGTCTTGGATCTCGGCGAGATGTCTCTAGGTGCCGAGAATCTAAGAAATCACCCGTGAAGATATGGCGTGTTTGGGCATCAAGGCTCTTAAGCGACTAAGCCTAGGACGGGGTAGCCCAAAAGCACGAGGAGTGTAGGAAACCAAAATTAAGCCTCCACTATCATTCACCAGGCCAACCCAATGTGTTGGCGTAGTTGGTTCAGTCCCACGAGATTTCGTTTGCAAACTACTGACCTCTCGCGACCCTACATTGACTCAGCGCACTATTTCTCGTGTTTACAAACAATAGGACAATGAGAGAACCAGAAGGAGACAGAGAAAACCATGAGAATATTTCATAGAGGGACCTGACATGGAGCTCTTGGATCTGATGAGATGTATCTAGGAGCCATGGAGTCTGAGAGATCACACGTCAAAGATATGCCATGTTTGGGCCTCAGGGCTCTTAAGCGACTAATCCCGGATGGGGTAGCCCGAAAGCATGGGGAGCATAGGGAACCAAAAAAATCCTCCACTAGAATTCACCAAGCCACCCCGATGTGTTGGTGTAGTTGGTTTGGTCCCACGAGCTTCCATTTGTAAACTTCTGACCTCTCGATAGCCTAACATGAGCTCAAGCGCACCATTTCTCGTGTTTACAAACAATATGATAGTGAGAGAACCAGATGAAGAAGGAGAAAACCATGAGAGGATTTCCTAGAGGGCCCCAACATATAGCTCTATGATCGACAAGATGTATCTAGGTTCCATGGAGTTTGAGAAATCACCCGTCGAAGATCACACGCTTAAGAACCTTGAGGCCCAAACACGCCATATCTTCGACAGGTGATTTCTCAAAATCCATGGCACCTAGAGACATCTCATCAGATCTAAGAGCTCCAAATTATGGATTTCTATGAAATTATATCACGGTTTTCTCTGTATCCATCTGGTTATCTCGTTGTCCTATTGTTTGCAAACGCGACAAATAGTGATGCACGAGTCGATGTAGGTTGTCAGCGAAATCTTTGTAGTTTTAATTAGAAAGCTCTTGGGACCAAATCAACTATGCCAACACATCAGTGGTGGCCTAGTGAATGCTATTAGAGGCTTCATTTTTTTCCCTACGCTTCCTATGCTTTGAGGCTACCTCGCCTGGGTGTAGTCACTTAAGAGCCCTAAGGCCCAAACACGCCATATCTTCGACGGGTGATTTCTTAGACTCTGTGGCACCTAGAGACATCTCGTTAGATCTAAGAGCTCCATATCGTGGGACCTCTATGAAATTATCTTTTGGTTTTCTCCATCTCCATCTAGTTATCTCTCTGTGCTATTGTTTGCAAACGCAAGAAATAGTGCAGTCTAAGTCAGTGTAGGGCTGCCAGAAGTTGTATTTTGCAAACGAAAGCTCATGGGACCAAACCAACTACACCAACACATCAGGGTGGGCTGGTGAATGCTATTGGAGGCTTCTTTTTGGTTCCCTACACTCCCCGTGCTTTTGGGCTACCCTCGCCGAGCTTAATAGCTTAAGAGCCCCGAGGCCCAAACACACCATATCTTCAAGGGGTGATTTCTAGCACTCCGTGGCACTAGAGACATCTCGTCAAATCCAAGACCTCCAAATTTAGGCCCTCTACAAAATCCTCTCACTTTTTCTCCTTCTCCATTTAGTTCTCTCGCTGTTCTTTGTGTGCAAACGTGAGAAATAGTGCGATCTAAGTCGGTGGAGGGCTGCCAGAGGTTGTAGTTTGCAAATGGAAGCTCGTGGGACCAAAAAAACTATGCCAACACATCGGGGTGGCCTGTTGAACACTATTGGAGGATTATTTTTGGTTACCTATGCACCCCGTGCTTTCCCGTCCGGGTGTAATCGCTTAAGAACCTTGAGGCCCAAACATGCCATATGTTTGACGAGTGATTTATCAGACTCAAAGTGGCACCTAGAGACATCTCGTTAGATCCGAGAGCTCTAGATCGGGGCCCTCTACAAAATCCTCTCATGGTTTTCTCCATCTCCATCTGGTTCTCTCGCTGTCCTATTGTTTGCAAAATGCAAGAAATAGTGCAGTCTAAGTCAGTGTAGGGCTACCTCATCCAGGCATAGTCGCTTAAGAGCCCTGAATGACTAGATTGGCTTTAGAATGAATTTGATAGGGGTATGTCTAAGAACACATGAGATTTATCAATCACCTAGTAAATCTTTCTTGTTTAGTTCTTGATGGGAGTCAGCTAGCCTGTGGCTTAATGACCTTCCATTCATTGATAATTTATGTTATGATAAAGCCATGGATGCTTTCAAAAGCACCTTAAAAATGATATGGGTAGTCATCAATCCTAGTGAAGGGTGTGATGTGATTTCTAAATAACTTGAAATGCCTATAGATTTAAAGGAAGTAACATGAATTGGACAAGATTAGACAATCAAGAATCATTAAGTGTCTAAATCAGAATGTCATTGCATCTGGAGACATTCTCAAGCATTGGAGTAATGTATATAGAGATACGTTCTCAAAATATCAACAGATGAAAGGCATCAAATTGTGACGACTGTCAAATGTTTTAATAGAGGAGAAGACTATGAAGCATAGAAGAATGTAGTAAGTGCATGATAAGATAGGGAGCAGTACAAAGAGACCATGAGCAAGAAGAAGCACAAGTAAGGTGAATACACATATACACATTGATAAATTGAATGAATAATTACTCAGATTAGGTAACTCTTTATATACATACATTATATAAATATTAATTTCCAAATTTTGATGCATATTATACATTGAAAATTCTAGTACATGTACATCACCAATAAATGAAAAAATAATCCATAATGTCTTAAATATTGTCAAGTGCACATCATATTAGATTCATGCGAAAATAATCTCAAAAATTTAAGGTCTCATACAAAATTATCAAGTTCCAAATAGTATTTTAATGTGCATAATAAATACAAAAATGCCCAAATAGGTCATATACCATCAAGTTCAAATGCCATATAGGCTTACATACAATGCCATGCACATAGGCATACAAAAAAATGTCATGTAAGACATATATATTTCCTACTCATCAAAATATATCCCTCTCTTGGCCTTGCTTGAAGAAGGCCCTCCCTTAGACGAAGATGGAGATCCATGAGATGACTTTGGATCATCCGAGCCCATGCTTTGAGTCCTCTTCCGCTGAATACTCACTGTAGATGAGCTTGTAAATGCAAACAATGATTTTTTTGTCAAAACTTAATTTATATATGTTTTCAACATGTATTTAAGACCATGCTAGAATGAAAGTATTTACATAAATACACAAACTTACCGCAAGTTGTTAATCATGCCAAATTTGCATCTCACGCTCAGATGAGTCATCAAGAGCTCCTGTAGTATGAACGGGGGTACGAAGATGATGAGATGGAGGAGTCCATGCCCTCAAAGTCAAAATGGAGGGGGTTGAAGTTCCCTACATACACATAAGATCAGAAAATCTAACATCAAAATTAGCGAAAATAGAGCTAAGTACATGTATCTACATAATGACAATATTTTAACTAATTTTATCAATATAGAACTATTGTTTTTACCCCACCATGCCTGTGAATCAAATGAACAGGGCTGCGCCTGTCACAGGTAACTCCTGCATACACACAATGAAGGAAATTATTAACATAATTTAATAATTCTACAATGAAAGACATTACTAACATGTAATTTAACATAATATGAATTACACAAGAAATTTAACAAAATTTACGTGTTGTTTGAATACCTCAGTGAGTTGTTGCACAGATGAAATCGCAGTGGCAACACCTTTATCTACTTGTCGTAGAGATGGTGGGGTGTCTAGTGAAGTCAACATCTTTATCAAACATGTATATCACATGAGTTAGATGGACATACAAGAACATACATATATTTGACTTCAAAACTATATATATATATATATATATATACACATGCAAATATATATATACACACACACATGTATGTGAAAATTTTACATAATTAACATTCTAAATTACCTCTGTGAATGTATGTGTATGCATGGTGCTCACCGCCTATGGTCGGGATGAAGATGCGCCTCCCGTGCACTGTAATATCAATGCATGTACATGTACAAATACAATTATTTCAAAAATTTAACATATATAAGTAAATCAGGTACTCCAAAATTTTTATAACACACATAACAAAACATAACAAATTTACCTACGAAGGTGACGCTGATGAATGTAATCCAAATGTATCACTCAAAAGGACATATGACATAGTGACATTATCGTGTTCATCCCTAGCACCAGGTGCACAAAAATCAGTACGCATGAAAGTATCATCCTCCTCGGGCCCCAAACATATGCTACCACATGATGAGTAAAAATGTGGCCTCATGCTAGTACTCCCTGAGGGAATACTCTGTGTACCTCCATGAGCATCTGGCTCAGAAATCTCCCTTGTATGTCAAACAAGGGTCATAGATAGCCCCTGAAGCGCGTGGAGTGTATCAATCTCTACTATCTCCTTCACTGCTTGAGGGACAATCTCAGGGTGAGGGGGCTTCTATGCGGGGAATCTACCCTTTTGAATAGGTGCACATTATGCACTGATCTACCCTATCTGAGATCCTTTTCCTCGGCCTGGAAATCTCGAAAATCAAAATAATTTGGGATCTCGTTGAGGATAAACTCGTAATAGAGTTTCCTTAGAAAGTATAATGGCACCTCATTGTTATTACAAGGTGGAAAATAAAACACCATCCACCATCAGTCCTAAAATTTATTTCTAATCAAATTATTATTACACCAATGGATGGGAAATCATTTACATGTCATGAGAACAATAAGATTAGTGAGGGGGTCCATGAATAAGGCGCATATGATTTCTTTTGAAATTTCTTTTTCTTTAAATCCACATATGACAATTTAATGTAATAATAAACCCTACAACCCTCTCTCGTAAGTTTTCCAATGATCAATTTTCCCCATTTCCGCATCAATTTGAACAAGTAATGCCTCCAATGTGTTTTCCAGAGAGGCGCGGTGGTGGTTTATAGATTGTGCATCCCTCATTTTTTTGATTAAATCCTCAATTTCAATTTTGTTTTCAAATATTTGGGCTGCTAAATATTCTTGACTACTTGAGGGATGTTTATAAATTATGGGAGTGTGGAGAGGGATGTTAGGAATAACAGGTTTAGTTGTGGTTGATTCCCTTGACCTCTAAGCGTAACAATAAACACTATGTGCTCAATTCAAATTTTAATCTATAATTATCATATTTCAATGAAATTTTGAGAAAAGAAATGTGCTTACCTCTTCTCTATGGTGCCATCATCGATTTAGATCTTCCCGACAATCCATAAATGATCATTTGAGCTTGAGATCCAATGAATGGAAAAATACGAGTGCACAAACAACTCACGAAACTTGCGTTTGAGGGAGGAAAAATGATAGAGGTTTAGGCCTATTTTTTGTGTTTATAGTCAACATAATGCATACGTGTTATGATTTGGTGATTCCCGAGCCAAACAAACTAAAACGTGAGCGTGTTTGCAAAAACGCATACGCATTTGGATTTTTTCACATTCTTGTCTACTTTTTGGCCCCCCAATTTCATGCACTTACCCCCAAGGCACAAATCATGAGAAAAGACATGCACTAAAGAAAGAGTTTGAAAAAGGTCCAAAAATTAACTAATTTTAGACTTGGTAACATACTAATCCTATTTACTCATCGAGATCTTGTGTGTGCGAGATGGAAATGAATTACCTCTTGAAGGAAAGAGTTGATAGACAATAAGTGAAGACACTAACCAATGGATTGTGGAAGGAGAGTCGTACATTGCTCCTCTGTAAGTCATGTGTCCATAGCCCCGAAAGAGATGCATTTTATTCTAATCAAAACATTTCTCTACTACCAGTCAGGCATCCATAGCCCCGATAGATATTATTGGAAATACCCCAAGAGAGAGTTATATATCAATTTGCTTTTGATTTTAGATTTTTCTTTTTGATTGATTGATTTTGATTCTTTTACTTTCTGAAAAATTATTTCATCTCTCTTGTTTGACAAGGGGTTAAGAACCATTGATGGCTTGATGGAAGGATGTGGAAGTGATTGTGATGAAGACATTGGATAGTGTCAACAAATATGCCCAAAAGTTCTTCACAACAAGTTTATTAGATGAGAATTGTGATAGGATCTCTAAGAGGTCAGTCATTCTTTAATTTACCAAGGTTATGAAAGACCAAGGTCAAATGGATACCATAGATATAAATGTCACAAAATGTGTGTGAATAAGATAACCACAATAACATCGAAGGGATGAAAATGGTAGATGACTTGTAGATGAATATG
The DNA here is from genome assembly GCA_018340775.1 of Taxus wallichiana var. yunnanensis. Classification (NCBI taxonomy): domain Eukaryota; kingdom Viridiplantae; phylum Streptophyta; class Pinopsida; order Cupressales; family Taxaceae; genus Taxus; species Taxus wallichiana. The sequence goes on from CM031237.1 coordinate 170,379,000, forward strand.
AAAGAAAAGGAAGAAAGAAAATCCATGTGTACGCAATACGAGCGAAGCAATGTTTGATCTTTGTACCTTTGATTTTTTTTGTAATGTTTTAATGTTTTCTCCTTTTGTTTGTATTTTTGAACTATTTTATGATTTTATTTTTATTTTTTTGAAAGTTGGGACGAGAAATGTGAATCGTATGATAAGACCCAATGATGATGTGTGTGAATTCCTTGATAAGAGAGACTAATCATGTTTGTTTATCAAGAGTGATATTATCCCGAACTCGATGATCATGGTGAGTTCACACTCAATAAATGACTGTGATTTGTCTTAAAACATGGGTTTCATATGTGGGAGTTTGAGTTCCCTATCCATAGGTTTTTACACTTTGCATCATACTTGACGGAGTACGTGTGTGTGCATTTTGGAATCACGTTTGATTTTGAATTTTATAATCATTTGATTTGTTGGGAGCTTTGGAGCTCTTCAAATTTTTTATCTTGGCTTGATAAAGAACTGTTTGGGTTTTTAATAAGCTAATGTGTGACTTGTTTGATCCCGAGAAGTGAGAGAATAATGTGGATGTTTAGAATTAATGAGAGGAATGGAAGTGGGCTTGCCATAATATTTGGTAGAAGAATAATGTGATGGATGAAAAGGATATGGTCCAAGGATTAAAGAAGATGGGCTACCGAGAGGTGAGCCATAGACAAAAGATGAAGGGCTACTAGGATGTGGCCCAAGAATAGAAGAAGAAGGGATACTAGGATGTGACCTATAGATGTAATATGATGGGCTACTAGGATGTGACCCAAGAATAGAAGATGATGGACTACCCGAGGGTGAACCATACATAGAAGACAAGGGGTTAGTTGGACGTGCCTCAAGAATAAGAGATAATGGACTACTCAAAAATGTCCCATAAATAGTAGAGGAAGGGCTACTAGAAGGTGACCCACACCTATATGAAGATGAATGGATACTTGGTGTTGACCCCATAAGAGATTGTGATTGAGGAATTATGATAGACAAAGAGTGATTGGGTGATGAGAAGATAGGCCATAGATCAATGCAAGACCTAGGAGTTTCCTCACGTAATGAAGAATGTGAAGATGGAAGAATAAGAGGAGGATCAAGTTGCATGATCTAAGGCTCTTCCTCCATTTCTTGATAAAAGGAATCAACCTTTTCCTCACAATACTTAGATGCATCAAAGTCTAAAGAGAATCCTTTCGTAATCTGCTAAAGGAATATCTTCATGTTCCCTATAAATTTCTGATTGTTTCGCATTATGAAAGAAGTCAATTGGTATGAGTTGTTGATCGATCACCAGGGGTTGATTGGAAGAAAGAGGTTCACTTGGTGTGGAAGACAAAGAAGATGTTTGATGATGATTGATAGAAGAAGATGACGTGAGAGACGAAGAAGATGTGGATCTTGATGTCTCGGGAGTATAATAAGGTGGTGTCGCCTACCTATATGATGGCCTATTATTGGTAAACTAGTAGGATTAAGTCCAAAGTTTATAGATTGTGACACATGTGTCGGATTCGGACATTTGACTATAAGGAATTTGAGTCACACGAATCTTCAAAGAAAGAAGACTTCATGGGGTGATTGATGAAGAAGGTTCTGCGAAGAAGGGGAGGCCGTGATTCAAGAATCTCATTGGATGAATAATAAAAAAGGGTCCTACGAAGAAAGAGAGGACCGCGATTCAAGAATTTCATTATATGTTTGATTGGAGGGATTTGGAGTTGTGCATATCTTCAAATGACTAAGATATCATTGAGGCAAAGGATAAAAGGGGTCCTACGAAGAAAGGGAGTACCATGACATAGGAGTTGCATTAGATGAATGATGATGATAATTTGTGGCAACACAAATATTTAGAGGAGAAGAACAATATTTAGGTAATCGATAATATAGGTTCTGCGAAGAAGGGGAGGACCGTGACTTAGGAGTCGAATTAGATGAATCGAATAGTAGTTTAGATCTAAATCATAGTTTGGATCTGAATTATTAGAAGAGTTAGAGGAAATATTTGGATTGGAATCCTTAGAAGAAGAGGAAATGTTAGGATTAGAATCATAAGAAGGGTGGGGGGAATTCAAATAATAATTTGGATCAAAAGTGTCCAAACCATACCACTGACTATGAGATTAAGGTGGGGAACGGGGTACCCGAATGGGTTCTCTAGTGTGAAGAACCAAACGTGGTTTGGTCATGATGGGTGTCTTTTATTTGTACACCAAAAATTTGATTCCTTATTGTTAATGTACGTATAAGGAACCTTACGATAATCAGCCTTTTTGTGCGTGTGTTGGGTTGAAAGGTCTAGACCTACATTGTATGATCAAACTTCTTCAAAGTGAAGAAGGTTTCATGTTGATTTAGGAAACATAACGACAACCAACTAGACATTTCACAAAGATGGGGATGCTTGTGTGATTTTCCGAAAAGGAAGCTAAGAAAAACATACATTATGATAATGTAATTTCAACAATCCAACAAGGTTTTGACAACAAGTTATGAGTGCAAAGAATAAAAGGCTTGAAAGGAGTGTCCTTAGAAATATAAGTCTATAAGGTGAATGATTGCAATAAATAATCATACAAGCTCAAAACACAACACCACTCAAACTTAAGTAATAAAAAATGACCGAATAATAATGAATGATAAAGGATTAATGGATAAAAGTGATTGTCATAAATGGATAAGTCAAAATTAGGAATGAGATACAATCAACAATTTTTTTGTAAACCATTTAGTCAAATGGAGTACTTCCTAAGTCTATTTTTGGAAAGGTAATTGGTGTTGTAAGATAATTAACAAAATGTCCCTACTTATGTCAAGTTCAAAGACATGAACAAGGCATAATTAATAACAATAAGTTAATGTGACCTCTAAACAAGGTATATGAGAAGCAAACCCAAATTTAATCAAGAACTATATTCAAAAAGTGGAGTTACGATTGTGAGTGACACAACAATTTCACCAAGATATGTTAACCAAACTTTGCGATAAAGTAAGGTATTGATATCAAGATGATATTGATATAACACGCACAAGTGGTAACACTCAACACTTTTCAAAATCGAGGTAATAATTGAAATCAAACTAAAGCTATAGTATACCTAGGAATTGTTAAAGTGTATATAGCGTAACCTTACAATATAAGTATTTAGGTCAAGTTTACAAGAAACAAGATGTAAATACCAAAATTGTAGTGACACGATATAAACAAGATAACCATTTAAAGGAGAATCAAATTGATGAACTAAGCCTAACTACGATGACAATCTTGACTTGGGTATCAAGATCAAAAAGGCTACCAATGATATAAAAACATCTCCACACACTTTAGATGTTTAACAACCCAGCCAAAAATATGGATGGGCGTAAATGCAGACACAAAAGTGGTGAAAACAATCAATTGATAATGCAAAGGTAGTCACTCTTATTTTGATCAACAAAGTGTCAAAAGAAAGTGAAGGAAGTAGATCAATTGGGGTTGAAAAATGTTGGCCTCACTTCGGCAGAAGAGTTTCACTCGCCTTAGGGAAAGTGAAAAACTAAGAAAAAGTAACGCTTCACATGTTTCATAATGAACAATAGCTCTTAACTCAAAATTGGCTTTGAAATGGTCAAAGTGGGCTTACGGCCAAAGATATCTTCCTAGGTGGCTCTCTCAATTAGTTGTTATAAAGTTGTCTTAAAGAAGCTTGATTTACTTAAAAAGTTGAAATGACTAATTTGGGAGTATCTCAGCTTTACTTTACCCCCTTCAAGCACTTTGGGCAACTATTGCATCCACGTGTACTATCACTAGGGTCACCATACGGACAACCGGTAATGCTAACTCACAAGGAACAACTAGTCAAGTAGGTTGTGCAGAGCACTTCCTATTTTGTCCACAAGGTTCCCTCTTACATGGACTATTTTGGGGTTCCTAGGACCACCCCCATTGTTGTATCTTAAGGCTTATGCCAAAGGGGTTATGTCCTAGTTTTAAGTAGATGGGACGTACCCTTATCCGAACCTGCAAATACAGTGTTTTGAATGTGGTGTTCTTTTTATCTTGTTTAATTTGATGTGGTTTACTTGAACACCTTTTGGCAACCTGCACGGAAACTATATTAGTAGTTTGATTTTGTTTTGATTCCACCTTTCTTTGACAAGTTTTTTTGGTCTTGCACAACGGATTAGTAATTTTCCATAAAAATACTAAAGAGGATAAAACATCATTTCTAATTCTCAAGATCGTCCTAATGCAAGAGAAGAGCATATATGACGTAGAATCCAACTATGAAATCAAAAATGGAAAACACTTAGTTCAAATGAAATATTTGTTCTTTTTAACAAACTTTGACATTCATTCTTGTAAGAACAAGCATTTTTCAAAACAAAAAGATACATAGAAATCGTTTCTGATTCCCAAGGTCACCTAAAAGGTGCGAGGGAAGAGCATACATGACTCTAATCTCATGATTAAACATGAAATGTTCATTAACCTTTTAAACAAGTCAAATTACCATCAAACATGTAAAAACACCCTACAAAACAGAAGTTAGATTCAAAATAAAACTTGCAAGGTGTTAGAACATCAAAGACCAAATTTTCCAAAATGTTTAGACATGTTAGAAATGAGTAGTTTTATAAAAAATGAAAACCTTAAATTTTTGGTAACTCAAAAACTCAAATTTATGTTTTCTTTGCGTATTTCTCTTCAATACTTTTATAACACAACAATAACAGAGTCTTTTTGAGTTTCGGGAGCAAACGTTATGGCCTCCGGAAGATAGGCTATGTACATAGTTCTGTCCCTCTGTGCACTCCCTTTTAAGCGTGTGTGCACCTTTGTGTAAAAAACCATAATGAGAAGTATGCTTGCATGCATAGAATGATGTGTGCACTCCCTTCAAGTGTGTATGTGTGCCCATTTATATGTGTGTGTACAGGAAGAAAAATAGAAGGTACAAAAGCTATGATAGTGCGTGTGCACTACCTGAGAGATGCCTGCGCTAGCATATGGGTGCCTGTTACTGGTCTGACAAAAAGGTACAATACTATAGTGGTGTGTGTGCCAACATAATGGTGTCTGCACCAAGGTTAGGGTGTATTTGCCAAGGTTTGGGTGCCTACGCCAAGGTTAGGGTTCTACGCCATGGTTTGGGTGCTGCGCGCCAAGGTTTGGGTGCCTATGCTCCCTTTCTTGGGTGACGTCAAAAATACGTCATTTTAACATAAAAAACTTCAAAAAGGTCAAATTTTTGATATGTTAGCTCAAAATTGACAACCCATCAAAATTAAACCCTTAAACAAGACTCAACACATGCAAAGTTAGAAAAATCATAAGAAATTTAACATTATTTCACACATGTAATATTAGCAAAAGACACCAAAAATCTCAAAACACTCCAAATTTTAGTATGTTAGCTCGAAATTGATAACAACCCATTAGAATTAAAGCTCTAAATGAGATCCTACACATGGAATATTAGCAAAATCCTAAGAAATTGAACATTATTTTCCATATGTGTATATCAAGGGTTAGCCAAAAACTTGAAATAACAATAAAATTTGAGCTATAATTCTAAGGGACTAAGGACCCGACCCACCAAGTGTTCCAAATGCATACATGTATTTTTAGCAATCTCAAAAGAATTACAACTAACACCTAGTAGTCCTAAAACAAAGCTAAATCAAAATCAATGAACCATTATACTTAGAGCTTAAACAAGACTAATCGACCAACATCCTTTCATTAGAACATGAATAAATATTTAAACTAACATGTTAATTCATTAATATTTATCTCTATTAAATGCTAATCAAATGAAGTGAACCTATTTAGATCCTTAGCAATCAAAGGTTTGATTGTATATTTGAATCCCAAGGTTTTCAAGAATGGAGTCTTGTTAATCCATGGCTACAAGACCATTTGACATATCCCCATATGACTTCAAAACTTGGATGGATGAATACAAGAAATGAAAATAGCTAGCTCCTCCAATGAAGAATGCTCCAAGATGATAAAATGGCTATAGCTTAGGCTCTATGCTCATCTAGGAATGTAAAGGTGTAAGTGTAAAGGTAGGAGGAGGGCTCTTTATATAGCCCAATGGATAGAAGAATCTCTACATCCCTTTGTATGTGGGATAATAGAGATGTTGAGTTAGTTATGGATAAGGGGGGTTTAGAAAGGGTTGAGTCAACTTTAGGAGAGTTTAATTTGTCCTTTAGTGACTCATGGGGATAAAGGGGGTTTATTAATTAACCAAAGTGATTAATTAATAGGTGTGCAAGCTTATAAAAGCTTTTTAGAGGAATATTAGCATGATTTAGACTATAGAAGGGAATTAAATCAACTAAATAATGATTTATTGATTTAATTAAATGGGAAGCTAATTAATTAGTCTAGATAGAAAGGGGGATTAATTAATTAGAAATAATTAATTAATATAGATAGAAAGGGGAGCTTAATTAATTAGAAATAATTAATTAGTCTAGATAGATAGGGGATTTGATTAAGAAAATGTCATTAATTGGCATCATTGTTGGATAGAAGGGTTAATTAACTAGCATAATGTAGCTAATTAATGGTTATAGAAGAGGAAGTGGGTTATATTGATGATATGGTGTTACTTGTGGGAAAGAGGATAATTAACACAACTTATGTATTTAAATTGCTCAAGTTAAATTATAGGTGTCTACAACATGTACAATAAATATGATGAAAAGGAGATGGAACTATATTCTCATTAAAAGGAAAAGGAAAAGGAAAAGGAAAAGGAAAAGGAAAAGGAAAAGGAAAAGGAAAATTTAATTATTATTAAAAGTCCCAAAACAATGTCAACATCAGCATGGGGACAAGAAAAACAAGAAGTGTCCTATCTGCAACAAAGGACATGATGTAAAAGATTGTTTGTAAAATACATATAAGAAAGGTTCATCTAGTAATTATGGACCTCAAAATAAGAAATCTCATAAGGGACATTCACACTACAATCAAGGGCGGAAGAAGGTGAAGCGCGAAGAAAACCCCATCGTAAGGTAATATAATTGAGAAAGAAGAACATTCAGAAAATGAGGAGTTCTTATACACTTCTCATTCCAATGAACCATCCACATCATATTGTGTTGTTCGGTATGTTGATATGGGATCTAATCGACACATGATTAGGCACATGATATTGGTTTATCACAATGACGAACACACCTTCAAACAACCATGTTTCATTAGGTGATGATTATTTATACACAGTACAAGGGATTGGGAATATTTCTCTACCTCTTGGTTCACACAATTAAATATTATTAGATGTACTATACGTCCTTGAATTAATAAAGAATATGGTATCGTGATTCATCCTCTAGATCACAATCTGAAGATTAATTTTGATATTCATTCCGGTAAGAAAGTGTGTTTGATTCAAGACAAATCAAGAGGCTCGAAAATTGTTACAAAATCCTCCAATGTGGGACGTATGTTCAAGGTTGAATTTTCCACAGAGATGATTAAGAACGTGTGGCTAAGAATTCTTATTCGAGAATAGTTGTGGCATCGATACTTGGTCACATTAGTTTCAAGTATCTCAAAACACTTCGCTAGTACAACATGGTGAGAGGCTTTCCATCTCTCTAGAAGGATACAAATAAGTGTCCTCACTTCCTAGTAGGTAAACAACACATAACTTCATTCTAGAAGAGTAATTATTGAGATCATGGTAAGCTTGATCTACTTCATATTGATCTTTGTGGTCCGATGCAAACTAGTCATTATGGATTTCAATACGTCATGTTTTTTTTGGTGATTACTCAAGAAAAATGTGGATATTTTTTCTTCATAAGAAAAGTGAAGCTTTTGAGAACTTCAAAAAGTTCAAAGTGGATGTAGAGAACAAGACTAGTCATCATATCAGATCTCTCCACTCAGATCTAGGGGGATTTCAAGAGTATTGAGTTCAAACCCTACCTACAATCTCACATGATTTGTTGACAAATTCCTCCTCTAGACACACCACAGTAGAATGGTGTGGTTGAGAGAATAAATCATACTATCATGGAAATGGTACGTTGTATGATCGATGATTATGAACTAGAGAGGACATTTTGGGAAGAATTAACAAAGACAATAATTTATTTATTGAACATAGTTCCCACAATTTTTCTTGATGGACTGACGCAACATGAAGCTTGGTCGAAGCGAAATCCATCCATTTTTAGGTGCACAACTAGCATGCACGTACCTAAATAGAACATAACTAATTTGGATATGAATTCACAAAAACTCATATTCATTGGTTGCGTGAAAAGACTCTTGGGTACAAATTGATGGATCCAAAGACCACGAAATTCTACACTAGCAGAGATGTTGAGTTATTTGAGAAGAAGGAAGTTCAAAATCCTAGGCTCATCATATGTAAATATTTCACATGTTGTGAAAAAGAAGCTTATTTTCCCACTTATGATGACAGTGATGATGGGGATGATGGTGATGATCATACAAGACCACAACCCATGAGATTAGTACAATGTATACCCAAGTGGTATACTAACATGATACGAGATGCAAAATTGGATGCTCCACCAGATACATCCACCACTAGAACACGAAATCACAAGTAAATCACGAGAAGGAGTAATTTTTATTTGATGAGTAGAGTTGTTGAATCTATTGAGCCATATACTATACAGGAATCCCTACAATTGAAAGCTTGGAAAGATTCTATGGATGTTGAGTATTAGTCAGTAATAAAAAAAAAATGCTTGGAAACTTTTCAATCTTCCACTGGGAAGAAACCCATTTGTTGCGAGATGTATATTCAAAACAAAGAGCAAAGCGAGATGGGATCTTAGACAAGTATAAAGAAAGACCGGTAGCAAAGGGTTATACATGAAAGGAAGGAATAAACTATGAGGAGACATTTTCTCCCATAGCTAAGATCAAAATGATCAGGATGATCTTTGGTCTAGCTGCACAATTTGCTTGAGAATTCCATCAAATGGACGGGAAAATTTCCTTTCTAAATGAAGATGTACATTAAGAATTATACATAACTCAACTTGAGGGTTACGTTGTACCGCGAGAAGAGACAAAGATATGCAAACTCATAAATTCTATGTATGTCCTTAAACAGAACCCCAGTTTAGGGACATCAAAATCAATGAGAATATCATTTAGCATGGATTCATCGAAATCCATATGATCTCAATCTCTACCTCAAAAGCAAGGGGGAGAGCTTGTGCTTGTTTATTTCCTTTCAATGATCTAGTCATCACTCGAATTTTAGTGAAGATGATCAATGCAACAAAGAAATATCTTAATTGATCATTTGAAATGACAGATCTCGGGCTCATGCACTATTTTCGTAGATTGGAAGTAGGGACAGAAAGATAATCACATATTTTTTCTCGGTTAAGGTATACCAAGAAAATTCTCAATAAATTTAAGATCTTTGGATTGTACACCTATTGCTACACCTATGGAGATGAGACTCCAGTTATCTCATTTAGATCAATCTCCTATAGTGGATGCAATTCACTATCGACAGTTGATTGGGAGTCTCATTAACCTAACATACACTAGACCAGATATCGGCTTTGCGAGTGAGCTATATTTCCAAGTTCATGTAGGAACCCAAAGTATTTCATTAAAAGGTAGAAAGGCAGATATTGAGATATGTCAAGGGTACATTGGATCTTGGTATAGAGTACAAGAAGAATAATCAATTATTATCTACTGGATATTTGGATTTAGATCATGCATTTAACATTGATGACAGGAAATCCACTTCTGGATTTGTATTATTTTTGGGATCCGGGCCGATATCATGGGAAACAAGAAATAAAACTTTTTTCTCGCTCTTCTACGAAGCCAAATATCGTGCTTACTGGTGGAGTTTTCTTGAAGCGATATGTCTACGTTGCATCTTGAAAGGAAGTGGAATACCACAAGATAAACCTACCACCATGTATGTAGACAATGAATGTGTTCTCAAACTTATTCATAATCCAATGTTTTACGAAAGAACAAAGCACATCGAGGTACAAACTCATTTCATACGTGACATTTCTTAAAACACAATGATAACTCCGCTTTTTTCAACGGGTGATTAACGAGCAAATATATTCACAAAGTCACTTGCACATTATAAGTTTGAGTTGTTCATAGAATGCCTCTCCTCATCCCTTGAGGAATTGCAAAATTAAGGGGGAATATTAGGTAAACATATTTTACATAGTAATTATGCATTTTATTTACATTTTTACCTTAGGAAATTATTAATTCACCGAGGTAACTAGTTGTTATATACTTGTTATATGGTTATGTTTTTATAAACATTATATTTGGATTATTGTAATATCGTATGTGTTTATCATTGGATAGTTGCAACAACCTATTTGTTTTTATTATTTCTCACTGCACTTTGTACATGATTTTATTTCATATCAATAAAGTAGTGAGGATTTTGTCCCTCTTCTAGAAATATATTGTTGGTACCTAGATTTAATCTCCTTCAAAGGCCAAGCAACATCATGGATTTGACAAGACACTCAGAGGCAAATAGATGATTATGTATGTCATTTTGTAGCCAGGGAAGCAATCTATCTGACTTTGTAGCACTCAGGATTTGAAGAAGTAGGTAGCACCTTAAAAGGATGTGATCTTATCCTAACTATTTTAGGTTGTGCCTTTCAACCAAGGTAAGAGAACCTATTTTGTAACTGTTTTATTGAAGAATACTTTGGTAAATCATTCTTTTGTACAAATTTTATAGAGAAGACCTTGGGAAAATATGATCAACACACTAAATCTTACTCTCACAAGTTGTCACTTCCAGATTAAGGAGATAGTTTCAATATAAGGCAAAGGTTACTAAAGACATTTGGAATCCTTATTGCTCTGCATATTTTTTATAGTGGGATTTTGCATTTGTTCATACGAGGATAAAATAGGGGTAGTTCGGGGTAGGATCAATGGTTTTTGAATTATTTTGGTGGGAGATGAATTAGGATAAAGTTGATTATACCGGTTCTTGGAGGGACTTCACAATAATGAACAACTCCACAATAGAAAGCTTGAGAATAGTAAAAATGTTCCTTCAACGAGAAGGTGTGCTTGATGGAGGCCCATATCAACAATTTTTCACATAATATTTGAGATTCAAACATGAAGGCTCGAATTGGAAGACTCAACTAACACTAAAGTTTTTGATTAATCGCGCCTAAGGTACACCCGAAGACTTACAAACAATCTTTATCAACAAATGACGGTGAATTGATTTTAAATTTGTTTATCTCATCCAAGATGAAGGCTCTTCTTGAAATGAAATTGCAAATACCATTAGATTGTCATAGGGACATGATCCTATGTGATTTCACAAAAATTCAAAGTGTAATTTTTCAATAGGAACAAAAGAAACTATTTGCGAGACATTCGAACATAAAGTAGACACAAAATTGCTAGAGATTAGACACAAATTAATTCCAAAATTACTTAGATTCATCAACAGGGAAAAGCTTCCAAAGCAATCTCAGTGCTTGTCAATAGCTATATATTTTGTAACCAACTTGACACGACAAAAATCTAACACATAAGTAAATAATAGGTAATATTGGCTTTGGCCTCTTGGGAGACGAATTTCTCAAAAAATTTCTCAAGAATTCATACTCCAACCATTTACAAGAGTATTCTCATTGCATTTATACATTTTTTCTCACTCAATTTCCCTCCAAAAGAGAATAATATTCGAGGGACCTTTTCTTGTTACCAATTTGTTTTGACAACGACATTTAACAAGTTCAGATCTGAAATCTACCAGGTGGACCAATTGTGAACTGATCACGTTTCTTGGGCCCTTGACTAATGACTAGGATGCCATGCCACAACTTTTTAGGAGTCCCTTTAATCATTATGATTCTATCATGTGATAAATCCCCTTTTAATCATTTTTCGGAGCCTCTACATAGCTGGACTTGATAGGTCATCCCTTTTTGCTCTCAAGGCAACGCCTTTTTCACCTTTTGTGCCTACACTTTCATCATTTCATCCTTTTTCCCTCCTTTTCCTCTGAAATTTTACTCTGCAATTTATGGATCTAGCATTTTGTGTTTTTTCATGAGCCCAAGCAAAAATCCACTTCAAAAGTACTTCAGATTTATAAATTGAGCTCTCAAATTGATTCAATTGAACTTTACAGACCAAAATGACACAAATTTTCCAAAAAATTGATGAAGAATGATGCAAAAATGCATCTCCAAACATCCTGGAGCTTCAATGGTGGAAAAATCAAATGAAATGCATAGCTACCGTTGGCTCTTTCCTTTCACCATTTAATCTGAGCCCTCCACATGGAAAAATGTGATTGGAAATGGGCACCGGGAGTACTCTACTGACATTTTATAACTTTTGGAAAAAAGTAAAATTTTGTCATTTTTCTCCACCCCTCTACCCTTAGAAAATGAGTTTGACATGTGTCCCAATGTTGGTCCCAGAGGAATCACGGCTTGATTCTTCTATTTTACCTCATTTTTGGAAAAAGGAAAATTTTCCAAATTTTCCCGTAGCTCCACCCATCCACCTTTAGCTTTTGATGCGGGTTCTAGCGGACCTGCACTTCATTTTTTCACTTTATACTTATTTTCCAATATGAAAAAAGTTCCACATTTTCCTCATGGGCCCACACCTCCATTTTTGAATATTCAACGTTGGCATTACTTTCTTGTTGGGGCCACGCTTCAACTTACAATTTTATCCCTTTTACAAAAGGTAAAAACCTTAAATAACCCCAAAGCTCCATTTCTCCATTTCCTCACCTACCACGTGTCTCAATGGCACATTTTGAGATGGTCCTAAAAAGTAGAGACCCCAAACAAGTGTGGGCTCAACACGTGTCTCATTCTGGTAGAGTCTATTAAAAGTTGAAGGTTTAACGGAAGGTGCCATGTGTCTTAGGTCCGAGACAGTCTCCTTCGGTCATTGAAAAGTCCAAGCAAAAAGGCAGAGTGAGTAGAAACCTCCAAGTGTCCTCCTGGCGCTTCTTCAAAATAAAACCTAGGGGTCGGTCCCCAAACATGTGCGGTCCCTCCACATGTCCTAGGCCTTTTAGGAAGTTGCTTGAAAAGTCTAAGGGAAGGGAAGGCCCGATGGAAACCTCCACGTGTCTTTATGGCACAACTTCAAGATGGTGCCCAAGAGTGGAGACCCTGAATGAGCGCGGGCTCACCATGTGTCCCAAGCTTTAGAAAATTGCTTTGAAAAATTTTAAGTACAAAGTGGAGCCAGCGGAAGCCTCCACCTGTCCCACTGTTCGCAATTGTTAAGGTGGGACCCTGAGGTGGATCCTTAAATGAGCGCCATCCCGCCACATGTCCATGGTCATCCAAAACCTGTTTAGGCTACATGAAAAAAATTATAAGTCCATGAAAAGAAATGAAATCCTCCACGTGTCCCCCAAGTGCAACTCCAAGGCCAAACCAAAAGGTGAATTTTCAAACAAGCATTATTCATCCATGTGGACAAGTTTTGGGTTAAAGAGAGCCATAGAGTTTTAGAGTGCCCACCAAGCCACATCCAACCAAAAAGGGCCATGTTTCCACTGATGCAGAGATGTAATTTTGATGGGGAAAACTCACCCATCAAATCGTAAAAATTCAGGAAACCACCATTTAAGCTCTGGAGATGATTTTTTCTTCAAGGAAAGAGAATTTGGAGATGTTATAAGTTTCAAACATGATCCTCTGAGCTACATCCAATCTTATTTCCTCAAGTATTTGGGACAAAAACTACAAGGAGAACAATACATGATTATATAAAATTGAAGGAAAGGAACAACCCGAGTTTTACGCCTAATTTACAAACTCCTTCGAGATGGATAGAGAAATGAAAAACAAATTTTGTGCCTTTAAGTGATCCTTGACGAAGGAAGGGATTGACCACAGTAACCAAATTGAGGAAAAAGTATTCATGCACCAACATGGGGAGATATAAAACATGACAGAGGCTGCAAACTAAGGGATTTCAATGAAAAATGGGGTGAGACTAATTTGAGTAGCACCATTGGCTCGACTCAGGATGGGCACTCCTATGAGTGCCACAAGAAAAAATACGAGACCAACTACCAAAAATGGACCATTAGGCAACAGATTTGAAGAAAAATCTTGCAGAGCAAAACAACCACAACCATCCTCTAAAAAACGAACCAAGAAACCAGCAAAACCAGGTCACCAAGGACCGAGCAACAACAAAAACACAAAAATAGACAAGAAAAAAAGAACTATACACTGCATACAAATGGAGTATACCATGATTATGAGAAATCAATCAAAGAAATGCTTCAAATGCCCGTCACACAGTGCAATTCAAGTAGTTTCCCATCTAAGTCTTTTAGGTAGAAGGTATTTTCACCAATCAATATCAATTGAATAAGGGCCCATCCACAATGCATCAAATTCACCATGCTTTCCTTATCTTCATGCCTGTTATCCCATAAAAGAACAAGATCACCAATTAAGAAAGCTATGGGTGTCACCTTTTTTCAAATAGCTTCTTCAACTTTTCTCTGAACTTCACATGGCATTGATGGGATGCTCTTCTCTCTTCATCCAACTCAATAATATGATTGATTTGAGCATCATATGGACTAACTTCTTGGTCTTCAATCTATTGAACAAACTGAAATGAAGACAATTGCAAATGGAGGGGCAACAAATCTTGAGTTCCATATACCAATTCAAATGAGATTTTACTAGTAGCTCTTTTGATAGTGATTATGTCAGCCCAAATAGCAAACTTCAGTTTCTCACCCCACTTCCTTTTGTTCGGCTCCACGGTTCTTCTAATTATTTTCAACAAGTTTTTATTCTTTGGACTCAACTTGTCCATTTCCTTGGGAATTGTAGTTAGAAGCATATTTTAGACACTAAAATTAGGTCACACTCCCCTTTGGTCCTCGACAAATAAGCACCCTTCATCACATTCACCTAGACATGGCCCCTTTCACCCCACTAATATTAATTTAATTTAATTAATTCATTATCCTCACCATATTTTTTATTTAAATATCTTAATTTGGATAATATCCACACATACACCTCACCTAGACACCTCATCAAACCAACTCACCCTAAGACCTACTATTAGTAAGTTGTCATAACTAACTAAGACTTACCCAAACCCTAGAAATCAATGCCTACATTCCCTCTAACCACATTCCCACATGCTTACAAGAAGATTTCAATTTAATATATAGATTAAAGACACGAGATCTGAGAAAATCAAGAGGATCTCCCTAGTTTAGTAAACCTAGGAAATCCCACCTTGACCGACGCCGGTTACCCCTAACCGTCGTCGGTTAAGCCGAAACCACCGTTGGTCACCTTTTAACCCCCAAAACAACCTTATTTTCAAGGTTGGAAAAGATTGGCAAAGGTTGGCAAACATTAGCACATCCCTGAGAGATATCACATCTTCTAAGAATGAATTCTAGTGAGAACACACATGTAAGGAAGGAGATCAAGCATTTTCTCCCTGCACCCATCTAAAGCACTCACCCTAGCAAGGATTTGATCCAACAAAGCAAAAGGAATGCACATGCAGCCCATGCGGGATCTCTCCTATAATTGGTGATAATGTACAGTCTTTAACCCCTTATCAAGCACCTACATCCCTCACTCACAAGCATCCATGACTAGAATCGAGTAAGTAAAATTTTATACTCCTCTAGTTCATTTCATTTCATCATTATATTGTCACCCTTTTGTTCTCTTAGCCACCCAAAGACCTCCATTAATACTCACCCCTCCATATACCCATTAAAACCTTGCTAAATCCCACCCAATCTACCAGATACCTCATTCCGACCAACCAAAATCCTTTTTACAATCATAAAGGTGACCCAAAACCCATTTTGTGGCGTTCCCAGTTTTCCACAAGAATCTTAGGCACCGGTTACACCCAACCGTCATTGGTCACCCTTAACCGGCATCGGTCTCTGTATTTTCCCATACAACCCAAAACAATGACCTATGCACCTATTCCCACATCACCCTTAATCACCTATTATCTTCCCGAGACTGCGCAGAGATTTAGAACCAGTTATTTGACCTTTAGATCCTATTCTAACCTAGCCTATTAGATTAGATCTTTCTTATTGTGTTTTAAGTGAGATACCTAAATCATTTTGAATTAAAATAGGATTTACTTCATTTCCTACATTAAATTGTCTTAAACATTGGATTGATAGTCATCTAGGAAGTATCACACTTCTCGGATCTAGCACATGCTAGGCAATTCACTGCACATATTGTTTAATTTTTTCTGGTGGTCTTGCTTTTCATTACGGGTAGTTCCTCCTAGCCAAAAGGAAGTTCTCACAATCATTTGTGGATTCGAAGCCATATGCACGCAACAACCCAATAAGCAGCATTTCAACAGGTATTCCTCCTACGCTTGTTACCCTATCTGTTTTGGCAATACTTTAAAGAAACATCTAAGAATCAGGTGAAACATTTTGGAATGCCCGGTGGAACCCATCTGGGGTTCCTTGCATTTTATTCATTCCTAGGAAAAGTTGTGTGTTTGTTTCCCTTTTGAAAAGCATACACATTAATTTCCTCCTTGGTAACCTACTTTTTCTTTCTATTTTCTCTAAAAGAAACCTTTCTTTTAGTGTAATTAAAAAGAACCATTTCTTCGTGTTTTCTGCATTATAGTGAAAGAGCATCCCTCTTCCTCTTCATCTTTTTGTGTCATCCAACTTCACACTTCGATTTGGGCTTAAAAATAAGTGCATTGCATTTTGATTTATTGCATTAGCTCACATTAATTGAGGGCAACCTATATGTTGGAAGTCATGCCTAGCTGATGGTTGACAAACAAATCATAGAAAGCACATCTCTCTCTCTCTCTGAGTCATACCAAATTACACAAATTCAAAACAAATACATATTCTTAAACAACATCTTTCCTGGGAACACCTGTCAATGATCACACTGATATGAGGATTGGTAGGTACTCCCTAGCTCTTTGCTCTGTCAAGTCATACTTTGAGCGAATCCCCCACCACAACATACCTAAAACCTCACCTTTTAGATCTCCTTCTTCGTAGGAAGCCATCCTCACCGAAAAATTCTATTCTACAATACATGAGTCAGTCCTTAAATAGCATAAGCTAAACAAAAATAATAGAAAAGGCACTCTTAGGATTGCATCTTTCTTAGTGTTTCTGCTTGGCTTGTGTTTTGAGGTGAAAGACCACGTTCTTCATTCTTCTTGTTCATCCTTGCACTCTCCTCATCATAGCTGGTGTATTCTAGATTCATCCGAGTGTACTCAGGCCATATTCTCATCATTCTTAGAATTCGGGTCTCGATTCCACATCATATTTTAATTCACAACCTATGTTCTATCATCACTATTTCAATTTCACGGTGACCGGTGTTGGTCCAACAACCGCCGCCGCTATACCCAATCGGTGTCAGTTCCAGGTCCTTTTGTTAACCTACTCAAAGGGACAATTATTCATCTTCATTCTTGCTATTTATTCATTTTCTTCCACTTTTCACAGTCTGTGTCACTACTATCCTTCCCATTGATGTTGTAAACCTCATCAGATTTGGCATACCTATTAAATTTGACCTTATACCTTGTTTTTCACTCACTATCCATTTTCTACAGTGACCGGTAGTGGTTACCCCTGACCGCGTTGGTTTACCCTAACCGGCATCGGCTAGCCTATTTCACTTTCCAACCAACATTTCGTACCTAATCCACTTTTTGCCGCAAGATTCACTTGTTCATATTGTTTTTCTGTTTCATTTACAGAGAAGCGTCCCTACTCGATCAAAGATCTTTGGTTCACATGGTGCTTTGACCAAAAACAAGCAAGCGCACTCATATTTCGCGCCAATTGTCAACCACTCCCACCTAGTCCTTCACCACCCTCCATTTTATCACCAACCATGGATCCCATCCAACCTATCACTATCGCTACCGGAGATGAGGAGTTCGCACGAATCCTTGACCAAAACCCTACCGCCTTGCAGTTTTATCTTTCCCACTCATCCACTCGAGATGCCTCGGGTCAGTTGATATATGGCATGCCCGTATCTATCCCCCGACTCTCGCTCCCACTCCTACATTGGCCCCATCTGGCTCCATGCTACCCGCATCTACCTTACCCCCATTCATTTTGCAGCTAGGTCCTATACCCACTATGACTGCCGTGTCTACCACCTCGTGGCACCCACCACATCCACCATACCCTTGACAACTACCCAAAATGCAACCTCATCCACCCCTAATGTCTCACACATACCCATAGCTACACTACCACCTCTGGTGTTGGTGACCCCTACCCCTTTTTCAGAACGTGGTCCTTTCCATTCCACAATCATTAGCCCCCATTGCCACTAGGGTTACCATAACCCTTCCACCTCCATATACATACTATCAACAACCTCCCGTTTCATCCATTATTCACTCGGGTACGTACCCCTGTTTCACTTCCTTCTTCTCAATCAACCTACATGGCAGCACCATACACTGGAGTGCCACCCTCGTTATATGCCCAAAATCAACCTCTCATGCTACAGGAGGCACCCAATCATCACAACCTACCAATGACCTAATCAAATTAATGTTGGACAAGATGTAGACATTGGAGGCATCGGTTTCTGGCTCCCATAACACTCTCACCTATGACAAGATTTGCAATGAACCCATCCACCCATCCATTCCTATTCATCCATACCCCATGCATTGGGAGATGCCTAAATTCAATCATTTTAATAGCAAGGAAGACCTGCAATGTATTTGTGGTCATTCAAACATGGGTGTTATCTGATCGCTCACGATGATGCTTTGCTCTTGAGAACCTTTCCCATGTCTCTGACTGGACCTGCATTAGATTGGTATAGTGGGTTACCTAGACACTCTATATTCTCATTCAATCAGGTAGCCCAAGCCTTCTTGGATCATTTATCTATCAATATCATCAAGAAGGTTACTATGACCGACCTATACTCCACGCGTTAGTATGAGGATGAATCTATCATAGATTTTGTTGCTCACTGGCATAGCCTAATTAATCAACTCACCTTCCAACTACCATAAATAGAACTCATCGAACTCTTCACACGAGCTTGTGCTAGACATATCTCACCGACCCTATAGGTTCAAACCTTTCGAACATTTGATGAAGCATTCACCATGGCACGAAAGTTAGAGATTCGGGCCATCGAAGAGAAGAAAATCCAATTACACAATAAGAATTTGGCATTCAAGTCGAATGATACCTCTTCTTCTTCCAAACCACAAAATAATTATTCAAAATCTAAGGGCACCACTAACACAGTGGTAATAAGCTACTCCCTCATATAATCTCTTGCTCTTCCAGACTTTTCAATTTAGACGAGAATAGTAGAAATACACCCCGATTGGGGAGCCTTACTCTTCTGTCTTAGAAAAGCTTATCAAAGCCGGAGCCATCACCCTTCCACCTATAAAACCACACACTGGTTTTGACCCTACTCACCCCATGCCCGCATGGTATAAAGAGCGTGACTTTTTTAACTATCATCAAGTAAAGGGTCATAGTGACGGCAATTGTATCACTTTCAAAAACATTGTCCACGAGATGCTCGAGAAAGGAGTTAACTTTGGATAATCCTAATGCACCTTGCAACCAAAACCTACACATCTTCAAGAAACCATTTCCCAACCATGCCCCTTCGTCTGATCAAACTGGTGAGACCTCAACTCATGATACCCATACCCGCGAGGTTCACACTATCTTTAATGACGTACCTGTCACCTCCCAGTTACCCCATATTCCTTCCATAGAGGATATTCTAGCCCGAAGTCCTCCTTCTGCATCGGAATCAACCTCCCTATTCCTTCACCCATAGAGGAACACCTTTCACCTCCTTCCTCACCTATGGAGGAACCTTCCGCTAACATCGAGACCATTTCACCTTTGGCTTCTCCACTTAGAGAACCTTTACCCACAGTACTTCTTTAGTCCATGGAGGATACTTATTTACCTCCTTCACCCACAGAGGAGCTTCCATCATCTCCTCCACCTATAGAGGAGCACCCATCATCTCCTCCACCCATCACAGACCTAGTTGAGATACCTTTACCTCTTGGTGAGCATTCTCCATCAGCTACCCAAAATCCTGCAGACCTACTTTTGGCTATCTGACTCACGGAAGCTAAAGCTAGCCAATTTCCCATCTCTAAGACACATTTTATGGGAATTTCCATTAATTCCTCATCAACTCCACCCACATACATTCTGTTCTCATGTTTTTCCGATCACTTAGATTATGTGGATAGGGCTTTACTATGGGGGTACCTTTTTCTTCCTGTCTCAATGTAGATGCAGAGGTCACTTGTTGATACCTCCACTATCTACCCAAAAATATTTCAACCAATCAAACCAAACACAACCAATTCTATCACAACTCCTTCCATGAAACTTGTCATAGCTCAAACCACACCCTTACCCATAACCCAACCTATATCTAAACCCAAACCCACACCTATGGCATCTTCCTCGACTAAACCTATTACCACTTTAGGGGTCACCCCGACCACTAGCCTTACTCATCCACCTATCAAACTGGATTTAGCTACATCCTCCAAATTCAACACCACACCTACTCCGACACCCAAATAGAAGAACCAAACCCATTGACCTCATACCCCGGCTGTGCCAATCACACCTGCACATGTCTTATCTGTCTTAGGACCTCAGCTTCCCAACATGGCCAAGCAACCTCCACCCATCAATAAACCAAAAACACAACAGCCCATTCCTTCCTCGCAAACCTCTAATGTACCCGTGCACCGACATAACTTACACCCACACCCACAGCATCTTTACCACCCATACCTCCAATACCTTCAGCAATTCCTTCACTACCCACTACACTTCAATCTTTTCCCTTACACCTCCTGCACGACCCACATCCTCTACCTTCATAGCACCTCCATTATCCCCATGGGTAACTCATCCTCTTCCCCCATCTACCTTTCCTTCTAGACCTTGTACACCCATATCACCTTTACCCAAGAAGGTGTAACCCAAAGACAAAACTCTACTACCCCACAACAAGGTAATCAAAACAACCACACACCCTCCTGCCAGTTCATCCACCATACCCCTACCCAAACAGACACGACCAATGCCCAAGACCACGCCAACACCCAAAATCATGACTTGACCTACTCCCCCTCCTGCAAAGACTATTCCTCAACAATCAACTACACCTACACCCAAACCCACTTTTACTTCCCAATATGATTCACTAGCAGGTATTATGCCAAAATTTTAAGCAACCTCCTTAAGACTTGTCATCACATTACCGCCACTCAGAGATTATGATCCTCTCAAACCCAATCCAAAAGGGTTTGATGATACTAAAATTTTCACCTACCATCGTGTGCTATGGCATGATGTGGAAAACTGTAAGGCCTTGAAAACCATCCTTATCCAGTTGTGTCCTCCAGAAGTCAACTTTGATGATGACGACCTTCTCGACAAGGACCCTACTTCACTGACACCCATTCCCACACTTCTCACTCAATAACCATGACCTCCACCCTCAAAGATCCTAGAGCCACCCCCAATATTTGAAAGAGAGAACTTTCTGCGCCATCACCTAAATGTCATTGCGCTCAACTCACTTCATAAGGATTTTCTCCTCCAGTAGGTTTTTTCCTGTCATGTCATTATACCACTCATCCTATACCTTCTCAATTTCATGCCTCCTCAAATCAACATGATACACATCACTACATGTGCTCAGAAGGATAAGGGCAAAGAAAAGGCAACCAACCCACCAACTAATCCCATACCCAACATACCATCTGCACCCATGCCTAAAATCACTATCCGCGCCCCACATATCCTATTTCCAATGGGGTTACACATCGCACCATGCTCAAACAATTGCACCAATCCCCCTCAAAATTTCCTTATATGACCTCATCCAAACCTTGGAATCCCATTGTCAAGCTCTCATGGAGGTTCTTCAATCTATTGAGGTTTTACCCAATGACCCTACACCCATAGCCTCCATTATCACACCCCATCATGTAGCCTCTCTTACCAAATTACCACCTTCATCTTCACCCCACCCTATTCACCAAGTAGCCTCCCTTAGCTTATTAGAGGAAGAGATCACGCCACACCAAAATGATGACCTAGACCCAACCCTCTTCATCTCTTGTCCACATCGATGACATACGGGTACACTGTGTGATGATTAATGGGGGCGCTAGCATTAACATCATTTCATCCCATGCATTCACTCAAATGTGCATACCTGATAATTACATGCATAAACATTCGGTCATGTTGTGTTCATTCAATGACACTATCACCTCTACACTAGGCACCGTCATCCTCCACGTTTGTGTGGGCCCCTACACTGTTCTAGAATTATTTTATGTCTTGGAGGGGGAATTCCAATATAACCTGTTACTTGGCAGACCCTGGATTCGTGTCATGTCATGGGTTATGTTCCTTCCACTTTGCATCATTCTATAAAGTTTGAACATGAAGGACACACCTATACCATTCCAACTGACCCATCACCTTTTAAAACATGCAACATGCTTTACTAACCCAATGATGTTCTCATACCTATTAAGCCATCTACCTCCGCGACCACCACCACTTCACCTACACCTTCGCTTACTAGTATAGTCGCTACCTCAACCACACATACCTCCTCCATTCCTACCACTACCACAACCTCCACGGCTGACCCATTAGCCTTTTAAGCCATTAACCCCACCTCTGCATCAACCTCTGACACATTGGCTATCCCAGCTACCTACATACCAACCACCGATCCCTTGGAAGGTATTTTTCAAGGCCTCACTCTAAGGGAATACCGCCTATATAGTGTCAACACATTCCTTACTCCACAAGAGTACGAAAGCCTTCACCAACACCCACGTTATGATCACCATATAGGATAACGTCTACTGTATGGTCCTCCTCACCTTCGTACTAGTATCACCTATGGGGGACTTCATACTACCACTTACACACCCATACCACCATCACAAACCCATCCATTTTCCGCCGACTTCCTATCTCTCACCAATCACCGTTTTACCCCATACCTTCCTACACCGATGTTCTTGGAAGGGTTTGGTTTTGGATTTTATAAGAAAGGCCGCCATACTATCATTCCATGTACTACTCTTAAACATAACGATCGTAGTGGTATCAGATTTTTTGAACCATCTACCAAACAGCCTACATTGAACTCATCAAGGACATCATCCCTTCTCCACCTTCTTCATCCGCTCCACCTTCATCACCACCTTCGCCGATGGAGTTGATGGATCCTTAATCTATCCCTCCTAACTTTTTTTTTTCATAAACATCATTTCCTTGGGGCCTTTGACTTATCAACGCAAGGGCGAGACCCCTTCCACTCTTCCCTTCCTGTATCCTGAAATGATCGATGACGATATACCTTCAATTAACGTTGTTCAATGTCAAGATGATGAATCTATACTCACCTACCTCGTACAGAAGACTCATATATTCATCGGTCATTACCTTCGAGATGCAAACCATGTTGAATGAATCGACTATCGAGATCAACATTCATACTCGGGACGACCCGCACATCCTAAAGATCAGTCAATCTTTAGATGCTTTTGAACATGAAGCCGCCACTTATTTTCTCAAAGATCATAACCACACTTTCTCTTGGTCTTTGCAGACATGCCCAGATTGACCCCACCATAGTGGTCCATAATATCGCCATCAAGCTTTCCGATGCCAAACCCATGAAATAAAAGCCGAGGAAAATGCACCTCGCATTACCCTTCTTATCAAAGAAGAACTTTAGCACCTTCTTTCTATTTCCTTCATCTTACCCATTGATTATCCTCATTGGATTTCTAACTTTGTCCCTATCACTAACGTGACAGGGGACTCCGCATTTGCATAGATTTCGTGACCTCAACCTAGCCTCGCCTAAAAGACAACTTTCCCTTACCCGGTATTGACCATCCGGTTGACTTACATAAATAGCCTAGCCATGAGATGTTATCACTCATGGATGGTTTCTCGGGTTATAAAAATCTTTCTCACCCCAGAGGATCAACACAAAACCTCGGTTCATCACCCCTGGGGGACATTCTCGCTATCGAGTCATGCCTTTCGGCCTTAAAAATGCTGGTGCCACATATCGTTGTTCTATGACTTACATCTTCCATGACATCATGCATTACATACTAGAAGATTATGTGGATGATCTCTTGGCCAAATCTAAGCATCGCTTGAGCACCTTATCGTCCTCAAAACCATTTTTGAGCACCTCATTAAATATTGTGTTTTCCTTCATCCAAAGAAGTGCGTCTTCATAGTCCTCTCAGAAAACTCTTGGGCTTTATCATTTCCTATGTGGAATAGAAGTTGACCGCTAAATTTTAGGCAATGCTTGAAATTCCTCTACCCACTAACCTTAAACAACTTTGTAGCCTATAAGGTAAGTTATAGTCTATTAAATCGTTTCATTTCATAATTATCTAATCGTGTTAACCATTTCATCATCCGCACAAGAAGGATGTTGCCTTTAAGTGGGATGATGAATGTCATAAAGCTTTTGAGGCCCTCAAATAGTACCTTCTCTAACCACCTGTACTCATTCCACCTAAGGATGATCAACCTTTCTACCTATACATCTCAGCTACCAATCACTCCTGGGAGCCATGCTCACTCATCATGATGAACAACACAGGAGAAGGAAGTTTATTACATAATGTGTACTCTTTTGGACTATGAAACCTGATACACCCACCCCAAAAAACTTTTCTTAGCATTAGTTTTCGTTGCCACCAAACTCCGTCATTACCTACTCAACCAAAAAACCTATGTTGCGACCAACACTGACCCCTTACACTTCATGTATGCCAAACCTTTTCAAAATCAGCGCCCACTCAATGGCTTATGATTTTATCTAACCTAGACCTCGAATTCATTCATCAAAATTCCATCAAGGGTCAAGCTATCGCTGACCAATTGGCCGATGCACCTATTTTCGGGATCAGCCCTCTAATTTTTACTTTCAGAGCATTTGAGTCAATTGCTACCCTTTCTTTGGACGAACCCCCTTGCCAAATGATACTCTTCTTCAATGGTTCAAAGTGTCAGTGTGGGGATGGGGCTGGTATTATCCTCATTATGCTTGATGGTGAGCCCATGCCTTTTTATTTCAAACTCAATTTTGAATGCACAAATAATATCGTCGAATAAAAAGTACTCATATTAGATCTCCAAGCCACCTATGCCCTCGATGTCAAATCAATCAACACCTTTGGTGATTCTCAATTGGTCATAAACCAAGTCAATGGTATATACAAATGTCGTAACGAGATACTTCAAAAGTATAATCATCATGTAGACATACTTTTGGCCACCTTTGACCGTTACACCCTTCAAACCATCCCATGTTTAACTAACAAATTTACAGATACCATGGCCTACTTGGCTTCCCAAATACCTACTTCACCTACCGATTCTAAAATCTTTATCACCATACAACAACTCCAATCACCTTCTTATTTACCATGTGAGGTTTACTCTATCGGAACCACTACCCTGGACCCGAGTGACCTTTGGTACAAATAATACTCTGACTATCTTTCTCTCTCCATCTTACCTCCTGATCTCACCCGTAATGGACAATGCACCTTCCTTAAAAATTCTCTCATTATG
The DNA here is from genome assembly GCA_018340775.1 of Taxus wallichiana var. yunnanensis. NCBI lineage: Eukaryota > Viridiplantae > Streptophyta > Pinopsida > Cupressales > Taxaceae > Taxus > Taxus wallichiana. The sequence goes on from CM031237.1 coordinate 170,404,739, forward strand.
TCATCATGGGGGGCCTCCTCTATAAGCACGGCTTTGATGGTATTCTCTTACGATGCCTCACAAGTTCTAAAATTCCTTATACCATTAAGGAAGTTCATGATGGCATATGTGGAGGTCACTTTAGTGGCCTTGTTGCTAAGCGTATTCTTCACCTAGGCTATTATTGGATGACCCTTAACTATAATTGTTATGACTACGTCAAACATTGTGTAAAATGCCAATAACATGCCAATCTTCATCATACACCCAGTCACGCCTTACAGGTCACCTGTGACCTTTGGCCCTTCTCTAAATGGGGTTTGGATCTTGTTAGAGAAATCAACCCCCATTCTTCCCAATGCCATCAATGGGTCATCATTGCTACCAAATACTATACAAAATGGGTTGAAGCCATACCACTCATCTCCACGAAAGCCGAGAAAATATGTGAGTTCATCAATCATCACATCATTTTTCTTTTGGTGTTCCTCATCGCCTCATCACTAACAATGGAAAACAATTCAAAAACAAAACATTGCAAAAACTTTGCGACACCTTTGGCATTCAACTTAGTTTCTCATCACCTTATTACCCACAAACCAATGGCCAACCCAAATCCACTAACAAAACCCTCAACAAAATTCTTATGAAAGTGGTTAATGATACTCGGGAAGGATTGGTGTACACACATTCATTTTTCCCCGTGGGCATACCACACTAGTATTCACACTTCCACCGTAGCCACACCTTTTCTCTCGGTCTACGCATGACAGAGGTAGTCTTGCCTCTCAAAGTCTAGATTCCTCACTCCGTATTTCTCTCCATGACATGCTCAATGATGATAACTTTTGTCGTGGATCAGTTTAGCATAGCTAGAGTTGTTAGATGAACGCCATCTTAATGCTCTGGATTACCTTCAAGTTTACCAAAAACGTATCAAACGTGCCTATGAAAAATGTTTCGATGCACAAACCTTCTAAGTTGGTGACCTTGTCCTAAAATAAAATCAACATGTCACTAAAGCGTAAAGAAGAAAACGGGAAAATTTGCTCCTAATTGGCTTGGACCATACATCGTGACTCATACCTATGGATCAGGTGCTTATCGTTTATCTTCACTTGATGGTAAACCCAAACCTGAGCCTCTTAACACCTTGCATCTTCGACCATTCTATTGTTTAATTTTAGTCCTACCTCACCTTTTGTCTCTTTCCATGCTCGTCCCTTAAGAACTATCCACTTCATACACCTCACTAATGATTAAACAAGAATCATGTGAGTACCTGTCACTTGTTATCTTCTCTTGAATATGTGTACCACGGCACTACACATAACATGATTCTCATGGATACCTTTTGTCTACCTTTAGATGAGATCCCATGGTTGTTTTACCCTACCTTTTGCACAAGAGTCCTATTCTCCACTTTGGTCTTGTCCATGACTTTAAAGCCCTCACATGGGACATAACTCCTTGAGTGAAACTTATAATAAAATGATGACTCCCATTTCCTATTGCCTCAAGGGACTTCTTAGAACTTAGACATTTGGTGATCATGTGACTAATGTTCACCGTAGAACAATCAATCATGCAATGTCTTTTGGGTCTTACGTTCATCACCTCCTCCAAAGTGTGATCTACTCAATACAATCCTAACCAATCAATTGGCTTTATTGCCCCCTCTTATTTTTTAACCATCTTTGTTGACGTTTTGATTACCTTATACAGGACTTGGTCTTCGACACATATCTTTGGGGTACTCTTCTTCTTTCACCACAATTGACCCACCTACATCACTTTACCTATAACCCACCCACACCTAAACAAACCTAAACCCACAACATGCTTAAAAAATACTAACCCATTTTCAAACCTCCTCATATTCTTCCCTAGCTCATGGGAGAACTACATCGGCCTGAGCTCCCTTTTTGCCGAGACTATGTAGGCAGCACTCCGAGGGCATGGGGCCGTTGGAGGTTAGCTCATCCATTCTCTACCCTAAACAATTCATCTTCCATGTTCCTCACATTACATCACACCTCACTTAGTTTCCCATTTTATACCCAAAATTGGAAATTAAACCACATACATTTATTACGCCTACCATTTCTCTATCATCACTATGCATAGATTATACCACATCTCACATATGACCCATATTATCATTCATTACATAAAATAATGAATCACAACTTCACCTACTTTCTAACTCAACCATACCTATGACCTGACTCAATCCATGCATAACAAACCTGACTCGATCCATGCATAAACCAACTTGACTCAACCATGCCTAAGACTCGACTCAACCATGCCTAAACAGACCTGACTCCACCTTGCCTAACTCACCTAATTTCCATCCATATCAAAACAACAAATCAAAAATCTCATCAATGCACCAATAAATTAAAAATCTCATCACCACATCAACAAATCAAAAAAAAATATCATGTATCTCATCATATAAATAAATGTGTATCTCAATACAATATACATGGCTATCTCCTCATGTCCATCATCTCAAAATCATTAGCACATAGGCCGATACACAATACAAAATGTCATCGGCATGCAGGTTGGTCTCATATATACAATAAAATAATGAATCAATACAAAATCTCTTTGCACACAGGCCGGTATGTGATAAAAAATACAACTATCTCTCGGCACGCAGGCTGGTATATATCATAAAAAAGACTATCATACATCAAAAACCAGGTGCCACATATCAGGCATCTTGGCGGATGTCCTCCATCTCTATATCACCTATACCCTCGGCCTCCTAGGTTGCTAGCACCTCAAATGGAGTTGGTCTCCATGCACCGGTAGTCTCTGAGCTCGTTGAATTGCTATTCTCTCCACACTATGAGTGTGGGATCTCTTCCTCTCACTAGACACCTATTGTGCCCTGTACTCGGCATAGGATATGAAGTCTATCCTAGCCACCATCAACTGGTCTTGGTAGTATCTAACCTCACCTAGGGCATCCTGTAACCTAGATATAGGCACAGTCTGTGGTGGTCCCATAGGTCTCGGCCCCTATACCTATCTTGTGGGACCCTTCCCCGCTCTTTCCGTGAAATGGGACCCATTCCTGCTTGTGGTGGTGCCCCCTACCCCTGTGCCTATATCTAGGCATGTAAGGCCCCAATCTGTGCCTAGGTTGTGGCCAACCGCCTCGTAAACCGCCAACTAAGCCTATAAGGCCGCAACCTAACCATCACCCTCCTCTCCATCTCCATCTCCTCCACCTACCATCTGGGCTTGCAGACTAGCCACCTGTACATGTAACTCTACTACCTCTACCTCAGAGCTCTATAGCTATGTCTATAGTATACCCAACTGGGTAATCAACGTACCCACCTACCTACACCGTGATGGTCTAGGTGGTATGGCTCGTAAGTGAGCCACCCACCACTATTTGTACTGCCTCGTGACCCCGCCATCATCTATCGCGGTCCACTGCCTACTCCTCCTACCCTGTGGGAACTGTAGGCTATGGTAGAGGTAAGGGCCTCTCTACGTCATCTCTCCAGTACTATGGAAAGGGTGGAGGTATGTCCTGTAAAAGCTCGAACTCTTTGGACTCTGTCCACCGAGATCATCTCGTGCTCCCCGACACAACGACCCTATATCCATCTCACCACTGGAGCTCAGCTAGCTCCTCGTGCATATGCCTATATGAGGGGAATCCCACATAAGTCCTCCAAATAATGTCCACCTGAAAACCCCTCAAGTAACTGCCGAAAATAGGCCACATCATGTGTGGGCCTCTCAGATCTCTTCTCTCTAATAGCCAGCACCCATCTCCTATACCCCACCCACACAAATATCGGTGGGAATGCATCTACTCAGGGGCATCCCTATATGCCACACACAAACTATGTTCTCATAAGCCCAAGAGTGTAGTAAAATGTACAAGACAAGCCGAACTCGCGTACTCGCCCATACGCCCACAACTCCCTGTATAGTTGCACCAAGAATGTTGGTGCCCAGGAAAAGTGGGTCTCCTCTATCATCATATCGTGGAGTACCCTCATCAATGATTAGGGAAAACGTCCACCTCTACATCCGGGCAAAGTGTAAAGTAGCACACCGCTCCATCAAAAGAACCACTAGCCTCGTCTCCTCCGCATTTGCTAGTTGCATCTCTCCATATCGAATGTTAGCACTGTGGAATGTCAACTCGGCCATCCCCTCTCCAAAAATAGTCATAATCAGCTCCTCTGAGGCCTCGGAGGTGATAAAATAGACCTGTGTACCCAATATGGGTAACCGTATAATCCGGAACACATCCTCCAACGTGATGCGGTGATCTCACCCGCCGCCAGGTGGAATGTGTTGGTTGTGGAATCCCATCTATCGATGAGTGTGACTATCAAATTGGGCTTGTAGACTATATGTCGATATCACCAGACTCCACTCAAGCCAACTACCTCCACATGTTGCAGCTCCTCCGGTCGCCGCACCATGCACTATCACGAGCAAAGGTGGAACCCCGTCCCGCATACATAGCTGATTTCTCCCCTACATCCAATATAAACAAAACATCAATATATATTTACCATACATATACTCACCTACTATCGTTTTCCTGTAACCTATTTTCACACTACCCATCTCAACCACCTAGCCCACATCACTTTTTGACCCATGTCCACCAAAACTCCGATCAAAGGCCGGCCCCCTATCCTACCCCGGTCACCCTTCAACTAGCATCGGTCACCTATTTTGTGACCAATACTGGTTCAACCTCCATCGACGACACACAGCCACAATCGACCGATGCCACATCGCACAAGAATAATCCGTGATTCCCAAACCCCCTTTTCTAAAAAAACCTCCCCCTTGCCCCTTTTACCCACCTACAATGACCTAAACTACCATTACACCTCCACCTACCCCTATCCCATTTATTACCCTCCCCATTCCTCTTTTACCCACTTTTCTCGTAGAAATTACTTTGATCTAATATAAAGAATCCATGAAATAGCTACATGCATAATAATTTAAATCAACAACTCTATATTATATTTTAATTATTTATTCACTATTTCATTACACTCCATTATATATGAGATGTAAAATAACAATCCTTACAACAACATTTGTCTTCATATACAACCATACATCCATATGGTTTCAACCTCTCACCAATATAATAATAAAACAATACTAATTGTTTTATTATTCTAACTTACTAACTTACCACATACTAACCACATTTTACATTTACTATTTACATTTACATAGTAAATGTACTTTCACTAATTTACCATAATAATAATTACACATGTAATTATTATTCACCCATACAAATGGAGCACTAAGATATATTTCCTAACATTCCCCCCTTAGTGCGAACATGGGGAAAACTTGCCTTTGTACTTGCACTTACTTTCATGATCTGATGATTTTATAGGATGATCATAAACCTAATAGATGGTTTTTCATAGGGTTGACCATAAACTGAAAATGATGGTTTTGCAACTGGTTTACCACAAACCAAAAGGGTGATGGTTTTGCATAGGGTTTACCAACAACCGAAAATGGTGGTTTTACAAGTGGTGTACCACAAACCAAAAGGGTGATGGTTTTGCATAGGGTTTACCAACAACCAAAAATGGTGGTTTTACAAGTGGTGTACCACAAACCAAAAATGAAGGTTTTCAAGTGGTTTACCTACAACCACATCATGATATGCCAAGTATTATTCTTAGCCCTCATCACATCTCACTGTAGGGAATAACATAGGAAATTCTGTTGAAATCTGCTGCTCATATATAGAAAATACCAGAAATATAGAAAACTAGAAATGGAACATTGAGATCATGTTCCCCCCTCAATGTGAAATTTACTTTATTCTACAAACCACAATAGGAACACTGCAACCAAACACTCTGCCAGACACACAAAGAAACAACAAGAAGACATTGTATAAAAAAATCACCATAGCTGATACGGCCCCGTGGTTGGTGACTGACGAGAGGTCACTGAATGACCTCCAACCTCCTGTGCCTCCTTCCTCCAAGAAATTCACTTAGTATAGAAATTCTTCATAGTTATAGTCAATTTCATCTGTTATTTGTTCATCTCTAGCTTCCCATTCTACAATTTTGCTTACATCTGTAGGTGTTTTTTCTTTTCCATCTACTATCCTCCATAGGTTTTTATTCATTAACTGCATCTGGATTTTTACTCTCCATGTATGGAAGTTCAGCCCATTAAATTTATATAATGGTGTATCCATTTTATCTGAATCTAAATATCCAAAAAAATTGAATGTAGATTTGAATTACCTTTGATTCTCTTATTTCTTCAAAAAAACAACAGTGATCAATGTGTTGTATAGTAAATTGCACATTTCTCCCAAGATATGAACAGGGTTTTGCTAAAATGTCTATTATAGCTTCTCAGTATAATAGATCGCTCCACGAATTTTTTTTTGGACAAACCTGCATCGCAAAACAAAAGTTATGAGATCTTCTTCAAGACAGACATTTAACTCGCTCGGTACTAAATGTAGAAATTACTCTAATCTAATACAAAGAATCCATGAAATAGCTACAAGACATAATAATTTAAATCAACAACTCTATATTATATTTTAATTATTTATTCACTATTTCATTACACTCCATTATATAGGAGATGTAAAATAACAATCCTTACAACAAAATTTGTCTTCATATACAACCATACACCCATATGGTTTCAACCTCTCACCAATGTAATAATAAAACAATACTAATTGTTTTATTATTCTAACTTACTAACTTACCACATACTAACCACATTTTACATTTATCGTTTACATTTACATAGTAAATGTACTTTCACTAATTTACCATAATAATAATTACACATGTAAATATTATTCACCCATACAAATGGAGCACTAAGATATATTCACCCATATTGGTTCAACCTTACCGACGATGGCCACAATCGACCGACGCCGGTCACTATCACAAGAATAATCCGTGATTCCCAAACCCCCTTTTCTAAAAAACCTCCCCCTTGCCCCTTTTACCCACCTATAATGACCTAAACTACCCTTGCACCTCCACCCACCCCCTATCCCATTTATTACCCTCCCCATTCCTCTTTTTACCCACTTTCCCCCATTCCCAAATTTAATCTTTTCCCACCCACAAAAACAAAACCAAACCAAAACTACAAAAAACAATTTACTAATCCCCTAATCTATCTAATCAAATACACCTAGAGTAGGGCACTTACCTCGTCGTGCTACCATCGTCTCGTGGCATGTCTAGCCGCTGCACCGGTGGCCCACCCGATCCCTCTCTAGCCTCCGCCATCACCAAATTGCTACCCACAACCTCTACCCAATCAAATCCCTCACACTGATCCTGTGGACCCGCTTCTCACCACCCAATCACCCATCATTCACACCACCAACTCAATGCTCCATTCTCGTCCGGACACTTTTCTCTCTTTTCTCTTTTTTGTCATTTTCTCACTTAGCTAAATGACAAATGAATAACAAAAACATGGATTTTTTTGTTTTTATAACAAACCTGACCTAACCGACATTGGTTACCCTTGACCAACATTGGTCACGTGCCCTACCTTACCATCGTCGATTGACCTATACCGACGTCGGTTATCCTTGACCGCATCGGTCACCCTCACCTGCACATTGCCCTAAATTTTACCCTTTTACCCTACCCCTACCTCCCTTTTTTACCTCACCCAACCTTCACCCTACTCATTTACCCCACCCCACCTTTACCCAAACCATTTACCTCACCTTCCTGACCTCATCATTTACTACCTCCCTTTGTGCTCCTTTGGGGACTCATTATTTTACCCCTATCTTGGCCTTACCCATGCTATGACCTCGATATTTGGACCTGGACCATCACTAGTGACCTTTGACCTCCTGTGTTCGCTATAACTTGTGGCACTATTACCTTTTTTGACTGACTTAATGACCTTACCTTGCCTCTTTTCATGACCGTTTATCCTGACCTTACCTTTGGTATACCATAATATACCTAAAAATTCCCGCACCTAACCTCCATTGTGTTTCCTAACCATATCCTATTCCTTAGATACTGGAATCACTTTAACCTCGTTTTGATAAACCTATCAACCTTGGATGATGTAGAGTTTTCATGCTCTTCAACTTGGTAGCGTGTTGCAGTTTATATGTGTGTGCACATTTGATCTGTTGCTACCTTTGCCTAGAACCCATTACCTAGATTGCCCAAGTATACCTTCAACCCTTTTTTCCCCATTACCCACCTTTCCCTTTCTCACATTTACCCTTTTATCAAACCACTCACCGATTCTACCTTCATCCTCGTCAGTTCTTGGTTTGAGGGGGATCACCTTCACCCACACCTGGGGCAACCACATCTTATTTTTGTTAGCGTCGCTTACAATACAAGCTACGCAACAAAAAGGGGTAAAATGTAGACACTAAAATTAGGTCACACTCCCCTTTGGTCCCTCGACAAATAAGCACCCTTCATCACATTCACCTAGCCATGGCCCCCTTCACCCCACTAATATTAATTTAATTAAATTAATTCATTATCCTCACCATATTTATTATTTAAATATCTTAATTTAGATAATATCCACACATACACCTCACCTAGACACCTCATCAAACCAACTCACCCTAAGACCTATTCTTAGTAAGTTTCCATAACTAACTAAGACTTACCCAAACCCTAAAAATCAATGCCTACATTCCTCTAACCACATTCCCACATGCTTACAAGAAGCTTCCAGTTTAATCCGTGGGTTAACGACATGAGATCTAAGAAAATCAAGAGGATCTCCCTAGTTTAGTAAACCTAGGAAATCCTACCTTGACTAACACCGGTTACCCCTAACCATCACCGGTTGAGCGGAACCTCCGTCGATACCACCTTTTAACCCCCGAAACAACCTTATTTTCAAGGTTGGAAACGGTTGGTGAACATTAGCACATCCCTGAGAGATATCACATCTTCTGAGAATGAATTCCAGCAAGAACATGCATGTGAGGAAGGAGATCAAGCATTTTCTCCTACACAGTCATCCAACACTCACCCCCAGCAAGGATTTGATCCAACCAAGTAAAAGGAATGCACATGCAGCCCATGCAGAAGCTCTCCTATGATTAGTGATCATCTGCAGTCTTCAACCCCCTACCCGCACCTCCATCCTCACTCATTGGTGTCCAGACCAGAATTTAAGTAGAAAATTATACTCCTCTAGTTCATTTCATTTTGTCATTATATTTTCACCCTTTTGTTCTATCAGCCACCCACAGACCTCCATTAATACTCACCCCTCCATATACCCATTAAAACCTTGCTAAATCCCACCCAAGCTACCAAATACCTCATTCCAACCAACCAAAATCCTTTGTGTAATCATAAATGTAACCCAAAACCCATTCTCGTGGTGTTCCTAGTTTTCCACAAGAATCAAGACCGATTACACCCAACCACCACCTGGTCACCCTTAATAGGAATCAGTCTCGTATTTTCCCATACAACCTGTAACATTGATTTATCCACCTATTCCCACATCACCCTTAATCGCCTTTGATCTTCCCGAGACCTCTCACAAACCCGCAGAGATTCGTAACCGATTATTTGACCTTCGGATCCTATTCTAACCTAGCCTATTAGATTAGATCTTTCTTATTGTGTTTTAAGTGAGATACCTAAATCATTTCAAATTACAATAGGATTTACTTAATTTCTTGCATTAAATTGTCTTAAACAATGGACTAACAGTTGTCTAGGAATTATCACACTTCCCGAATCTAGCACACATTAGGTAGTTCATTGCACATATTATTTAACTTTTTCTCGGTCGTCTTGCTTTTCATTACAGGTAATTCCTCCTAGCCAAAAGGAAGCTCTCGAATCAATCGTGGATTTAGAAGTCATACGTGCGCAACAACCCAACAACGAACATTTCAACATGTATTCCTCCTACACCCGTTACTCCTATTTGTTTCATCAATACTTCAAAGAAACATATAAGAATCAAGTGAAACACATATGTTAAATTGATCCCATATTCTTTTGCACATTGCCACCAAAGGTTTGGCTCAAAATCATGGCATTATCAACAACAATTTTAACAAGCACTCCAAATTTGTAGATGATTTGATTTAGCATGAAGTCCATGATTACTTGGTGTGTTGCCTTCTTGGTGGGGATTTCTTCCACCCACATAGTGAAATAATCAGTGGCTACAAGAATCCATTTATGACCATCACTGGAAGGATAAAAAATTTACCCTATGAAATCCATTCACCATTGTCTAAATTGGGCTTCAATTGAAACAAGATGCAAAGGAAGGGATCTTGAAGCTTTCATTCTTCCGTAAAAACACTCGGCAAATTTCACATCTCCTCACCGATAGAGTTGTATCCTTGAAGAGATTTTGCCACCAATAACCACCCTCAAGATTTTAAGTGTTGTAACTCTCCTAGCAAAATGTCCCCATGCACTTCTCCATGGAGATCATCAATTATTTTGGGGGCCTCATTTTCAGTAATGCATCTCAAGAGCACTCCCTTGGGTTTCTTCTAAGCTAACCCAAACTCAAGTAATGACATACTTCTGAGAGGCTAACTTAAAAATATTTTCTGATTTTTACTTAGATATTCAGTGGCAACATAGATGTCTGAGATAAAAGATTATATCTTTGTACCATTCATAACTTACCAACTTTTCAAGGACATCAACCCTTTCTCCTTCTAATTCATTCACCTCAATAGTTTTTAGGTTACTCTCATCTGTAAGTTTAGCTAGGCCCAAACCTCTGACCAATTTCATGGTTTGGATATCCATGTCATACTCCTATAACTTTTTCACCCATCTACATCTTTTTCTTGAGACCTCCATCTCTGATAAGATTTCTTTCACCATGGTGTGGGGAACATAAGAAACAAATTTAGAACTTAATATGTATGGTCTGAAAACCTTTTTTGCTTTCACCAAGGCAAATTCTTGTTTCTCTCTAATGGTGTATTTCAACTCGCCTCCCGCAATGCCTTACTAAAAAAGGCAATTGGTCTCTCAGCCCCTTCATCATCCTTCTGTAACAAAACAGATGCAATGGTGTTTTCTGAAGAAAAATAAAATACTTGAAAAGGATTCATGTAGTTTGGGGCTTCCAAAATAGGGGAATGCTTTAGTGCTTCTTTGATCCCATCAAAATCCTGAATGGCTACTTCTTCCCACTTGATAATCTGGTCTTTCTTCAACATGCAAGTGATGGGGAGAGTCAACTCAGCAAAGTTAGACACAAATCTTCTAATGAAATTGATTTTCCCAAAGAAGGATTGGATTCCCTTCTTGGTTCTTGGAATTGGAACCTTGCTGATAGCCTCTACCCTTTCGGGATCAATCATGACACCATCCTTTGATACAATGTGACCAAGCAACTTGGCCTTTTGCATTGTGAAATGGAACTTCTTTGGATTGAGTGAAATGTCATATTGGCACTAAGTTTGTAACCCAAGAATAATACCTTGTTGGCTGAATAATCCCTCCATCCCTTAGCTTCTTCAATTCTTCTTGCATCTTCATGGAGAGGAGTGGATTAATCGGCATCTTATTTTTTTGAATGGTTTTGCATTTGTTTTGAGAGGAGTTTCATGTAGAAACAAATCTTCTCTATATGCTTTCAGCTCAGAATAAGACCAAGCCAAATAGTCCTATTATTTCTTCAACAATTGGACATAGGACTGTTTTTCTTTCTTACTCAGATTACTTCCCAACCAGATCTTCCTTGGTTTCTCCTTTGTTCCAAGGTCATGCTCTTCAACATCCCTTGAGGCTGTTATATGTCTCGTTAATAATGCAATCAACATTATCAATGTTTGATTCAAGAGCAACCAGCCCTCTAGGAATGATATTAGTTTTCAATTAGATGATGTCTTTTCCAAAAAAAGTTTCTTTTCCTTTTGTTGCATACACCATTGGCTCCCAATCAATACACTGATCAAAAACTCCCCTTTGTTCTACGTAAAACCATTTCACCTGGGCATCATCATCAAATACTTGCCAATTTTTTACGTTGTCGTGACAGATGGCCTTACGATTGCATTTTTAACATTATATTCACAATTGGGGGATGTCAACAAACATCAAACCGAGATCCCAAGACTGCAAGCTAGTATGAAACAACATTGAACTTTCTATCATGATGCACAATATTAAATGAGTCAAACATTTCAATCAAATCCCAAACTACATGCTTGTATTGTTTCATTCTCTGATTTTTAGTAGCATACAATTTTCTAATTTGTTTGAAAATCAGTTCTGAGTCTCCTTTGACAATGATATCTTAATATAGTACCTCAAAGAAGTTATCAAACCTAATAACAATGCTTCTTACTCAACAATGTTATTAGTGCATTCAAAATTAAGTTTGAAATAAAATACAAACTCTTCTTGGCTTGGGGAGATCATAACAATGCCAACACCATTTCCAAACTTAGAACATGCTCCATCAAATAACAAGGTCCAAGGTAAACCAACTTGTTCAAGACATTTGCATTGATCAATCTTTTGCTCCTTTCCATCAGCAAACCCCACAACGTTATCTACATCTACATCAACATTTAACACTTCTTAAGAAGCATTATTCGGATCTTCAATGAGGTGCAACATTTTCTTCTCTCCATACAGATTTACAAGGCTTCCTTCAATTGGAATGGTGGCAAAAGACATATCCATATGAACACTTCCACCAACACTTATAGCCCACTTTCTTGATAACAACATGCCCCATTTAGTAGGGCAATCAATAATGACAACATCAAGTTTCAGGTTCTTACCTGGATAAGCTACAAGTTGTACCACCAATCCTTTCACACATCCAACAATGGGCACCTCTCTAGAGTCCATGGTAGTGCATCTTCCATATGCTGTTATCACTTTGATATCCAGCTCATTCATGACCTCAAGAGGCATGACATTGCATGATGCTCCGGAATCAAACATATAATTATGCAACAGTTTGTCCTTAATGATCAAAGTTGTAAAAAATGGATCAACATTTAATTGGGATTCAACCAAATATGTCCCCAAGTAAACCTCAGGTGCTTCTCCAAGCTCTTCTAATGTTGGTGGTGTTTCAAGGTCTGCAATGGTTGGAGGAGGATTTTCTACAATGTTTACATTTATGCCTGGGGTACTCTTTTCTTCTTTCAATCCCAAGTACTCAAATTCTCTCTTCTTGTGCTTAGGAATCCTAAGCAACTCAACAATTGGAACACTAACTTTTATTTGACTCAAAACTTAGGCAATGTCATATAGAACATTCTTTGGCAAGGCAGTATTGGAAGGGAGATTAGAAAACTCATTAGATGACATGGGATTCTTGACAGTTTGGGCATGAGGAGAAGTATGAATCTTGTTTGGGACAACAAGGTTTGTGGAAGGTGTATCTTTCTTAGGAGCCTCTTTATGAATACTAGTAAGTAATGGAGTTTTTAGTTTAGCTTGAGGCCCTACTCCTTTGACAAATATACTCCTAGTATTATAATCCTTTTCTTGAGCAACAACAACATTCATCAATAATTGCCTATCTTCCTCCGAAGGGATTCCTCCATCATACTTATTTATCATTAAATCTCTTAAATACTCAAATTTATTATTAGGTATTTCAAAAGCTTGCACTACATCTACTTTAAAAGTATGAGAAGGAGGAAGAAGTGGTACCTAGTGAATGCAATCCCAAAAATTTGTAGTAGTTCAAGCACTTATCACTTCGGTTGAAGTTGCTCCTTGTTTTAAGTTTGAAGAGAAACCCATCATGCAAACATCATCATTAGTACCATCATCATTATCAACTTCTTCTTATTGTTGATTTACTTCACATGGAGGATGGGGAAGAAAGCACTTATGACACCAATCAATCTCATTGGCTTCTTTTATCCAAAATAAGCCCCTTGCTTATTTTTGGCTAACTTTCTTTCATTCCTTCCTTCCTTGTGCCTTAGTCAATTTTTTTCACTTTTCAAGCACTCAAAATTATTTGGAAATGGGTTCATCAGATACAGAATTTCCTCACCTTTCCAGAAAGGTAAATTTTTCCTTCTAACTCCTTGTATTTTGCAAGTTATGGCTTGACGGAGTTTTTAAGGGAAATTTTCCTTGGGAAGGTCTGCAGCGAATGGGAATGCGCCACATGGTGGTGGAATGGTAGGGTAGTGGAGGTAACTCAAGAAGGAATGGCAGGGCATAAAAAAGAAAATCTTGGCCCAAAGGCCCGTAACGAATGAGGAGGCACCACGTGGCATCAGAGGTCGGACCGGTAGGGGGCGGAGTTAAAAAATTTCCAAAGAATGGCGCAATGAAAATTTTTGATTTAAACCCCGCGCCAATAAAAATGTGCCACGTGTCCTATTCTCAATAGAGGTTGGGGGTGCAGGGGGAGTTTGAAAATTTTTCCAAAGTGTTGCAAATGGCACAAGGGAAAAAATTGGCCCACAGGCCCGCCAAGGAGGAAATGGAAAATTTGGAGTGCAACCCCGCCAGTGAATAGGAGGATGACATGTGGCGGCGGAATGGCAGGTCAGTGGAGGAATTTTGGATTTTTTCCAAAATTCAAAAAAGTGTAAAATGGGCATTTGAACTGCGGACTAATAATAATGCACCACGTGGCATCGTAACGGGGGGGGTAGAGATTTTTGGGAATTTTTTGGGTTTTGGCCCCGACCCGATTTTCGCCCCGCTTTTGCACTAAATCTTCGAGAGGGGCATATCTTTTGATCCAAAGCTAAGGTTTTCTTGATTTTAGTGTCATTGGAAAGCTATTGAAGTCCTCTACATGATGGAATCTTTAATTTTTTTATCGATTTTGGTGAGAGAAAAAAATGAAAAACACCTTTGGGCATGAGCAAAAGGGCAGAACCGACATTCAACCACCATTTTAAATGCAGTATGGCTTCCATTCTTCTCGGCATGGTCAAAAATCTTGGGAATGAATTTTAAGGGTAACCATGCTATTTTGATGGATTTGGTTGGTGGTTGAATCATTCATTTCAACTTTCCCCGTTTCTCCTTCCGAACTCAAGTTTTCATTGTTAAAAGCTAGATTTGGCTCATTTGTAAAGGGTTGGACATTTTTATGATCTCGCAAGCTCCCTCCTTCACCTTAGCAAGCAAGTGAATTTGTGGAATACCAGACTTTTTAGGGACTGCAATATTTTTTCGCCTCTTTACTTTGTTGTAATGCACCGTATTTAAAAATGGAAATGACAATGCAAGCTCTGCAAATGAATTTTCAATCCTTTACCGTGTTGTTTTCTCTATCCCGATCCTTCATTACAATTTTAGCAATTTGTGCATGATTTTTTTACATTTTTATGATTTGTGTCAATCTCTACGTAAATAGATGTTCATCACTCCTTTGGTGTGTCACCTTGTTAGTTTATTTTTATCTTCTTTTCTCTCTTCTATCCTTGTCTCCTTGGTAGAATTAGAGTAGGATTTTGAGTTTAACCTCTAAAAATTTCATGCATACATCGATCAAAGGAGTAGAGGAACCAGCCTTTAAACTGGAGATTTTTTGCCCGATTTTTCAAGTCCCACACTTGGGGAAAAGATTCAATGTTTTGTAATCACACTAAATGATCCAATTCTCACCTGTAGATCTGAAGGTCATTTAGGGGGTCTTTGTTGATTTGTACTAACAATTTTGGCACACCTGGTGGGACCTTAGAGGTATTCATCTTCATTATAACAAAGTTGATGTGCATTTTTGTAAGTTTCTTGCTTAAAAAGAGCCCTGATTTGCACATCTGCGACTCCAAAGAGATAAAATCAATTGGTTTTAGTAGTCCAAGTCTAAAGATTCATGAGAAGGATCTAAACAAGGTCAAGGGCTAGAGAAGAGGGATTTCTGAGTATCTATAGTTATCCCTAGGAAGAAGAGAGAGGGGAAGAAGAATTCAAAGGTCTCCATCTCCACCAAATGGAACTCTATCAACTCCTCCACCTGGTAGACCTTTCACCCAATCAATAAGGGTTCTCAGGCCAATAAGAATGGCACACCACAACCCTTATGTCAACTTCACTGGTAGCATCCCACTTTCTCTCAATGCACAAAACCCAGTTCCAGTTGCAACATTGAAGAACATCCCATACTTTACTTGGGTAAAATCAGACACACACTGGTGATCATGTCAAAGACATTGCTAATTTTTGTGCAATCCATGAGATTGTTGAAATGCAAATTCTTTGTCAAATTGCAAAGATCTTCATTTAAAGGGAAAGACTTGCAATGGTTCAGAGCCTTGGGGAAGGCTTTATCCAGAACTGGAAACGTTGTGCATAGCTCTCCATAAGTAGTTTGGAGAAAAGGGAGATAATTTTTCTCTATTGGAACAACCGACAACTATCAAGAGAGCTCCCAATGAGTAGCTAACAGACTTCAATTTCATATTTCAAAGGACATGGGATAGAATCCCAGTGATAGTAAAGCCAACAACTGAAGGTGCTTTCTTATACTATCTCAAAGCTTTAAATTTTGATATTTCTATGTTAATCCAATCCATGGGAGGTGCAAATATACCTGTGGCTTATAGCATTGCCATTAGGGTTGAGAATTGTTTGATTCAAGCTAGTAAACTGGCTCCTAGGCCTCCCATGCCCTTATATCCAAACTTGGAAAGCCCAAGCACTAGTCAAGCACCTACTTTAGCTCCTATTCCCACTCCTAGAAATTAGAGTTCAAATGAAACTTCTACTTCATCCTCTAGTGCCTCAAATGAACTTCAAGAAGTCATGAAACAATTACAAAATTTAGGCAATGAGCTGGTTACACTCAAGAGGTAGCAAGCCCAAAGTTTTAGACCTTCTTATCAGTCTCAAACTCAGCCTAATAGGCCACCCAATCCAGCTACAAATCAAAATCAAGTAAGGCCTCCTACCAATAGACCATTTCAGCCCTATAACCCCAATGTTGCATCTACCTCTAAAGCCTTAGTGCCAATGCAAAATAATATAGCTCAAGAGTATGATTGGTGTTTCCCATGCAATGAACCCCATAACTAGTCTATGTGCTTCAATGGTGCTTTGAACCAAGCTTTGATGGTGATAAAACTGGCGTAGAGAGTGAGGTGAGTCAAGAAATAAACCAACAACAAGGAACATCTTAGTAAAATACAACTCCAAATGAGACTACACTTATGAACTAGCAGGATGAAGATTTTTGTGGTATGAATCAAAAATTTCTCAGAATGTAGCAGCTAACACATGGTCAAAGAAGAAGAATATTGGTGAAGGGAAGTCATTATCTCCCGGTGATCCACAACCTTCCATCACTCCACAAATTGTTGGTAAGTAAAATGTAGTGCCAAATGTGCATGGACAGCCCAAGCCACCTTCTAAACCAGCTCAAATGCCAGCTGTTGCAACCCATGTACAAGAAAAGAATGTGTAGGCTAAGGGGCAGAAAAGAGATGTTTCATCCCCATTTAACATCATTGAACAAATGAAGAAGACAAATGTGAATATATCTATGTGGGAATCACTATCCATCCCAGGCCAAAGGGATCTACTACAAGCTGCCATGAAGAATTGGTCAACTTCAAATCAGCAAGCTCATATGCAAGAGAAGGTACTCACAAATGTTGCTCAGCCTGAGGGGAAGCTTGGAGGACAACAAGGTAAATTTTTGAAGTCCCCTCCATTCTATGTTTCATTTATCATTGGGGATAAACTAGTACACAATTGTATGATTGATTCTGGGGCAAGTAGTTCTGTGATTCCCAAGTAAATAGCTGATCAGCTGGGCCTCCAATATGAAGTCATATCCAAAGGGGTGGTGTAACTAGATGGGATAGTAGTAACAATAGTAGGGGTAATTAAAGATTTGAGCCTCACTTTGCATGCATGCCCAAATGTCACTATTTTACAAGATGTCTCAGTGATAGATTTACCACCACTTTTTGCCCTATGTTTGTCAAGGGATTTCACAGCCTAGAATTAGAGGCTATTTATCGTTGATTGGTCACACATGTTTTTTAGGACAAGATATGGAGCCAATGCCACAATCAGGTCCAAACCTATTGCAAAATTTCACATTGAGCCTCATACTCCAAGCCCAATCAATGCTAATCTGCTCAAAGATTTGATCAAGAGGATCATCCAGCAAGTCAGTAACACCTTGAACTATTGTTACTTCCTCCTGGGCATTCAAGTGTTGATATATGATTTCTTCTGTAAAAGGATGTGTTCCTTTGATTGTGAAGTCATGCTTGATTTAGATTGTATCTTCTTTGCATTTGAAGATCTTTGACTGAGCCAGGATATGCTTGGACTCTTTTATTTCTTTCATTTTTGCACCTGAGTTTAATCTGATTTCGGAATGTGTGGAATGAGCAATTCAGGAGTTAACTCAAGCTGATCTTGTTAAATGAATTGGTTCCCGATATCGTAATATCAGGAAGGTCTTGATCTTGAGCCAGGTAATAAATTCAGATACATTTATACTACTAGCTTATTATCAGTGCTGGAATGAATCCTTTTCGTGAATGTATATTTGTTGGTTCTTATACTGAACGATTCTAATTGTTAGACCTAGACTGGATTTATTAAGGTTAATAACCTATGGGTTGGATTAGTGTTAATCTAACCTAGCCCTAAGCTATAAGCTAAATGTTCCTAAGGTTAGCGACCTAGCACTAAGGAAGTTAGACTAAGTATCACCTTATGATCTAACCTATGTTTCTAACCTAACTAATGTTAGTGGAGGAAGGGGACCTATGAAGGGGTGCGAGCCATGGGTGGTAGTTTCTATGGCATTAAATGAAGGGGATAAGCATGAAGGACAAGGATTTAGCGGAGGTTTCAAACGGCCATTGAGGCCGATGTGGCAGAGTCGCCAAATTTGGAAATGGTCTTTGGTTTGTTTTTGTCCATCGCCAACTATGGCGGTCGGTGGCAATGGAGATTGAGCGGGAATTTTAGAGTTAATGCAATTAAGGAACTCGATTTCCGAGCACGGATCTCTCGGGAAGGCATGCAAAATGGAAAACTGGTTGTTTGTTTGGTTTTCCATGCGCTCCAGTTTTCTCTCTGTTTGATCACTGGTTCTTCAAACCAGTCTACTTGGTGTTGCATGGCAACTATGAGAATAACTAGCTCTTTTCTCTGTCGAGGAAAGTTTATAAGGCATGGAAATAACAAATTATTGTTGTTGAAACTAACGTGGAAGAAGAGGAGAAGGCTCGAGCTCTTTCAGAGGTCTTCTTCAGATTTTTAAGCGGCATTACCAGGCATGTTAGGCCCTAACTTTTAAAAATCCTACTTTCCTTCAAATGATTTCATTAGAACAACTCTGTTCAGATGATTTTTGGTTCAGTTGGTTTTTATGGTAGCATTGTATGAATTAGTTTGTTGTATCTTCTTGCTGGCTCGATTTTTCGGTGAACCCTTGCTGGGTGTACATTTTGTTTCGAACGGTTGAATTATTTTGCTGTGTTTTGCATTTCGGTTAGATTTCGTAGAAATGCTTGCAAGGATAATATACGAATTCGGCTCTGTGGGAGTCCATGAATTGTTTTCTTGTTTGATTCAGACTTCAGTCGAAACCTTGTTGTTTTCACTTGTTGAAAATGATACTGTTGGAATTCTTGAAATGTACAGTATATTCCGACTTCTGTATAAGTTTTGTCGTGAGTACTATATGTTATTGTTGTTGTTGGACTTCTTGAAATGATAATATGTTTTGGCTTCTGTAGAAGTACAGCCGTGAATACTATATGTTATTGAATTCTATTGGAATCCTTGATTAGATAGTATTTTTGACTTCTGTAGAAGTTTAAATTGAGAATACTACTTGGGTTCGACTCCTTTTGAGTCCTTGAAACGTAGTTAATGTTTCGACTTCGGTAAGAAGTTTTATTGTGAATTTTTGTTGGAATTCTTGAAATGGGTAGTATGTTATGACATTCATGGAAGCTTGTTGTGGATACTCTTTGATTCTGAGTCTGTAGAAGTCTTTGAAATGTATCTAGTATTTCAAACTTTTGTCTAAGCTTGGTTATGAATGCTGTCATTTTGTTAAGAATGCTAAATGTTATTGACTTCGATGGAGTCATTGAAAGGTAATTTATGTTTTAACTTTCGTTGAAGTTTTGTTGTGAGTACTTTTAGGACTCTTGAATTGTTGTTGTATGAATTCAACTTTGGTTATAAGTACTGGTTGGAATTGACACTGTAGGAGTCCATAATATGCTGCGTGTTGGCTCGTTTCTCGAGTTGAGTCTTCACTGAGCATGCATATCATTTTGGACTCTTTCTTTATATTGTTGTGTTATACTTTGTAGTAACTCGACTTCAAATGAAACCTTTAGGAAAATTTATTGGTGTGGAACTCGGCTCCTGTGAGGACCTGGTTATGGTTGTTCTTCTTGAAAACGACTTCTAATTTACACCCATGTTGAATAATCGTAGGGATTTGCTTAGTTGAATGAGGCTGTGCATATTGTGTTTCGACTCTGCGTGAATGTCACTGTATTTCATATGGAAACGTTAACTGTTTTAATATGATCTTGTTTCAAGTTTGACTGATACAAAGAGCTCTTAGCTGTGCCATGACAGGCGATGGCGTTGGATATTTTTCATGTTGTTGTATAATATGGAAAGTTTTGTTGAGTCTATTGGAGTTGGATTATTTATTAATGCTTGTCGCGTGAACTCTTGTATTGCTTAATAATCTACAGGTGAATTTTATATTGGAATTCTGGTGAAGCTGTAGTATCTTCTTGTGGCCTCGGCTGATTTAGTCATATGCATATAGTGTAAATGCATTACTCTTGAGAGGACGGTACAGTCATGAACATGATTGGAATGGAATATGAATGTCTCTATTTCTTTCTCCTCTGCTGTTAAGTTATGTTGATATCTATAACTGTATGAATAATAAGTAGTCTCTCCTTGTCTAGAAACTATGAATGTTTTCTTCTCTTGTATCCTTATGTGATCTCTACGGTAAGGGTAAAACAAGAATAGCATGAGTCTTGGATGGAGAGCCTGGCATAAATTGTGTGTTTCTTTGTATAAGTGGCTATGCTTTCTGTACCATTAACATAGTGTATGATTGAAAAGGAATTATGTTAGTGAGCTTGCTGGTTATTTTAAACTGCCTTGTGAACTTGGTTGAATCATACTTGTTGAAATATGAGTTGATAGTATATTCTTTTTAGAATGGAATAAATTGATGGATTGATGTTGTCTTAGAGATACAAATGGATGTATTTTTGGAATTATTTTGTTCTTCTTAGTCTCTAAAATGTACGTTGAGACATCTAAAAATATTTAGGACTAATTGACATCTACTATAATAGAGGTTATGCATTATAATAAAGGTTATGCATTTAAATAGTTCATGTTAAAATTGTGATTGCAAAGATATTTGCTCGATTTCATTTAAACATGATTTGTTGGTAAAGGCACAATGATGAGCTGTTGGTGGATTGCATTTGTTTTTTGAAAGAGTTAGTACTACTTATCATGTTATTTTGCTGTTCATCAAATACTTGAATGCATAAAATGTATTTGATTTCTTGAAATGAATAAACCGAGGTATTTTTACTTATGTGTTTGACATATCTTTTTTGATCTTCTTCGGATGATGATCATAAGTGGTATAATTGGAGGCAGGTTATGTGCTAAATCGATATGATGTTTAGTAGATTATTTAATTTGGTTTTATTGTCTTTGATGAATTGAGTAGGAAGCTAAACGAGCTGAATAAATTCTCTAAATGTACTACTAAGAAAGACGTTTAATTGGATTCTTAATCACTATATCTCGATACTAATAAGTAAGATATAATTTCAGTTATGAGAACTGATATAAACCTAAAAAGGGTTTGGTTAGCAATCTCATGTGAAGATTATGGGTTATTGTCCAGTTTCGTTGATTTAGATTTATGTTTTTCTATGAACTCCTTGATAGGACCTCAATCTTATTAAACTTCTCTTGTGTAATGGGTTTTATTAAGAAAGGTAATTCTAAGGTGAGGAACCCAAGGATTGGGAAAGACTACCCTTAAGGGAGCGTCTTATAGTATAATTTTAACTCAACGTAAGTAACACCTTAAAATTTAGTAGATCTTATCGAGGCGGATTTGAAGGTTGATGGCACAAGTCGATTGCAGGGTTGTACCTTCGAGAAGATTAGGATCTTCTCGAAGATACAACAATGCAGGTGACTTATGGCGACACCCTTTGCATTGATCATCAAGATTTACTCCTTAAACTCGAACAAGTTTTGACTTCGGGACTGGTTACCGACATGGTCATGTTATGAGGCTGCCCCTGGAGACTCGGGGTACCTTGACACACAGGGTTAACTAGGGTTGACCCAGTATGTCAGAGTATCCCTAGTTCTCAAGAGCATCCTTATAACGTTGCCATATTATTAATCCGTTTCTGAGTGAATAACTTGGGGTAGGAGAGACTGACAGAAGTTAGTATAAGACATTCTACATAACAAAGGAATGGGGTGA
This sequence comes from Taxus wallichiana var. yunnanensis, assembly GCA_018340775.1. Taxonomy (NCBI): domain Eukaryota; kingdom Viridiplantae; phylum Streptophyta; class Pinopsida; order Cupressales; family Taxaceae; genus Taxus; species Taxus wallichiana. The sequence continues at coordinate 170,427,230 of CM031237.1, forward strand.
TGGACGTATTCTAGATTGACGAGTATGCCGTCAAGGAATACGAGACATAAGCATATGTTTCAAATCTTTGGCCAAAGTATCGCAAGCTGCTGATTGCGTAGTCCTATGTCACCTAGTCTAAGGGACGAGATGCCGATGAATAATGGTAACAATTATTCAGATAGGTTCCTTGGACAGAGCATTCTGAATCCCAGATTAGGGAAGAGAACCGTAAGAGTGATGTGTTAAAATAAAAATGCCAACTCTTGATACTCATGAATAGATCGGTAGATTACCGAGTCATGGAATGAATAGATCGGAGGTACTCGAGTCATTACAGCTGCATATGGTTATCTGTTATAAGAATGGTTGTTTTGATTTGTGAGTTCTAAATTATGTATTTAGAACCAGGAAGCATTTATCAAAAAAAAAAAAAAAAATTACTTGTTCTAATGTATAAAAATGAGGATGTTACATCTTGGTATCAGAGCTGAAGGTTGTAGCTCTTGGACCTATTGTGTCCATAATCTGATAAAAACCTGAATTTTCTTGTAACAGAAAATGGTTAGAACAAGGGGGAACATTGCGAATAATGCTCCACCTGAAGGAGGGGCAGCAACAACCCAAAAGCTTGATGAGATCCTTGCTGCCCTGTTGGACACAAGAGATTGTTTAGCTGTACTTGAACAACAAGTAATGGGAAATGAGGAGGAAGATGAAGCTAGTAATAACAATCAGCAACCTCCTGAGGACAACCCCGATATGGGTGTTGATATTAATGCTGGAAATGCACCTGTCCAACCAGAAAACAAAAAGGCCAGGTTGGCAGCAGAACTCACTAATGATATAAAAAGGATAAGCCCACCTAAATATGATGGCACCACATTAGGAGATGGAGCTGAGAATTGGCTCAATGAAATGGAGAAGTACTTTGCAATAAGAAACTTCTCGGAGGAAACCAAAGCTATTTGGGGAGCCTATCAGCTTTCCCACGAAGCATCTTCGTGGTGGGATAGCCGTAAAGCTGAGCTAAATATTGATGAGACCAATATTACTTGGGATCAATTTAAGGGCTATTTTAGGCAACGTTGGCTGCCACAACTTTTCTATGATCAAGAAAATGACAGAATTCAGAACTTAGCTCAAGGGAAGCTAATGGTAACTGAATACTGGGAGTGATTTACAAAACTCCTCAAGTATGTACCACAGTATCAAATTGACGAGAAGTTCGAATACGGAAATTCATCATGGGACTGAATCCCATGATAGGGGGAGAGGTCGATGTTCACAGTCCAACCACTATGGAAGGAGTTGTTGAAAAGGCCATAAGACAAGAACAGAAATTAAAGGCTATTTCTGCTCATAAAGAGGAAGTGCGGAAGAAGATTGCAAACCCTTCTTCAACCTCTCTTGCACCCAAAAAGGGACCATGGAAAAAGTTTGGAAACAAAAGTAAGTTTCCAGGGGATAATAGTAAGAAAGCAGTAGCAAATAAGCCTGCTGGAAATGTAAGGGATAATTTTGCCAAAAATTATAACAATGGGCAGAAGCCCTATGGAGGACAACGTGATAATTACAAGGTTGGAGGCAATTTTGAGCCTAAAAAGGGACCTGTAGGAGGCTGCTACAATTGTGGCAAAGACCACTATGCAAATCAGTGCCCTTTAAAGAAGGATGATCGTAATCAGCAGCATAAGATACATGCTGCAGTAGTAGACAAGCAAGCTGAAAAGTAGGTGACACCTATAGAAGTTCCGGGTAAGTTATTTGGCATACCTGTCACTATTCTTTTTGATACAGGAGCTACTGAATGTTTTATTTCTAGTAAACTTGCTTCTAAACTTAAAAGAAAAGCTAGAAAAATGGATAAATCTTGGACTGTATAGTATGGTAATAACTCTGTTCATACAGTGAGTATGTGTCTTTTTGGGGCAGTCCTTGACTTACCTAACTTTTCCACGGAAGTTGACCTCTATGTTACACCTTTGGGGTCTTACGACATTGTCATTGGTGTCAATTGGTTAGCTGACCATAAAGCAAAAGTAGACTGCTATGAAAAGAATATAAAATGTTTAGATGATCGGCTGAAACAACAGAGATTCAAGGGGTGAAACGGGAAATTTCAGTTAGAAAACTGTCAGCTATGCAGCTTAAAAAGGCTAAAAACAAAGGATGTACCCTTTATGCAGTAAAGATATCTGAATTTTCAGAAGAAGATGGTGATTCCATGAAACGATTTCCTCTGCTACAAAGTTTCAAAGATGTTTTTCCGGAGGAATTACTAGGGTTACCACCCAAGAGGGAATTTGACTTCACCATCGAAATCAAACCAGGAATGGAACCTATTTCCAAAGCACCTTATCGGATGACTACTATAGAGTTAGTCGAGCTTAAGGCACAATTGCAAGAACTTTTGTCTAAAGGTTTGATTAGACCAAGTGTTTCACCTTGGGGAGCACCAGTAATATTTGTGAAAAAGAAGGATGGAACACTTAGGTTGTGTATTGATTATCGGATGTTGAATAAAGCAACAATCAAGAACAGATATCCACTTCCAAGGATCGACGATCTATTTGATCAGATGCGTGGGGAAGCGGTTTATTCTAAGATAGATCTTCGATCTGGTTATCATCAGTTAAGGATTAGAGAAGAAGATATTCATAAAACAACTTTCCGAACAAGGTACGGACATTATGAATTCATGGTTCTACCTTTTGGATTAACTAATGCACCTGCAGCTTTTATGAACTTAATGAATAATATCTTTCAAGAATATTTGGACAAGTTTGTACTTGTATTCTTGGACGATATTCTCATTTATTCTAAAAGTGTTGAGGAGCACAATGAGCATTTGAAGATAGTTTTGGGAATTTTGAGAAAAAGAAAGTTGTATGGTAAGTTATCCAAATGTTCTTTCTTTGATTCAAAAGTTCACTATTTGGGTCATGTCATTAGTAAAGAAGGAATTGTTGTAGATCCTTCAAAAATAGTGGCAATAACTGAGTGGCCTGCACCAAAGAATGTGCACGAAGTAAGAAGCTTCATGGGTCTTGTTGGTTACTATAGAAAATTTGTTAAGGATTTTTCTAAAGTGGCTGCACCGATAACTTCATTGTAGAAGAAGGATAAGAAATTTATTTGGAATGATAAGTGTGAAATGGATTTCAAAAGTCTGAAAAGCCAGTTGACTTCCACACCTATATTAGTTGTACCAGACCCTAATGGGAGCTTTACTGTTGTAACGGATGCTTCTGGGGAAGGCCTTGGAGGTGTTTTGTTACAAAATGATCAAGTCATAGCATATGAAAGTAGAAAAATTAAGTTACATGAGCTGAATTATGCTCCTCATGATTTGGAGCTTGCTGCCATTGTTCATGCGCTTCAAGTCTGGAGACACTATTTACTTGGGAAACCTTTTGAGTTGAAAACTGATCACTTAGGACTGAAATATATTTTCACTCAGCCTAATCTAAATGCCAGATAGAGAAGGTGGTTAGAGTTTTTATCCCAATATGATTTTGATATTAGCTACATCAAAGGGAAAGAGAATAGAGTAGCAGATGCTCTAAGTCATAGGAGGCACATTTCTGCTCTTATAACATTAAGAACTCAGTTTAAGGATGAGGTAAAAAGTGCCTCAGAATCTGATACATACTTTCAGCAAGTAAAAGCAGCGCTTGCTGCAGAACCTAATGATGAAAGGTATAAGGGCTTTCATTTTGATAATGAAGGAATCTTACGTTATGAAAACAGGGTATACGTACTATGCTTTGAATGATTTGAGAAAGAAGTTGTTAGTTGAATTTCATAATTCACCTTTCTCTGGACACCCGGGTATCACAAAAATGCTTGCTGATCTGAAACAGCAATACTTTTGGAAAGGTATGAAAAAGGATGTCATTGATTTTGTGACTCATTGTCTGGAATGTCAGCGGGTTAAGGTAGAACACATGCACCCTGTTGGACTGTTATATCCTCATAGCATACCGTAGTACAAATGGCAAGTAATAAGCATGGATTTTGTACAAGGGTTACCTATGTCCAGGAACAAACATGATGTTATCCTAGTAGTTGTAGATAAACTAACTAAGGTAGCTCATTTCATCGCTGGAAATCTAAAGGATGATTCACCGATGTTGGCCAAAAGATTCGTGCATGAAATTTTCAGGTTACATGGTGTACTAGAATTGATTATATCCGATCAGGGATCCGAGGATGACGTCAAAATTTTGGCAAATGCTTAATACAGCTCTTGGAATGAAACTAAACTTCAGTTTTGCATATCATCCGGAAACGGATGGACAACCGAGAGAGTAAATCAAATGTTGGAGGACATGTTGCAAATGTATTGCATGGATCAACAGTATAAATGGGAAGAGTATCTTCCATTAGTTGAATTCGCATACAACAACACTTATCACTCATCTATTAAAATGGCACCATTTGAAGCACTTTATGGAAGGAAGTGCAGAACCCCTATTATCTTGGATAGTGTTGAGGATAGAGTGGTAATTGGACCAGAGATCCTCACTGAAATGGAACAGCAAGTTAAGTTGATTCGTGAATGATTAAAGGAAGCAGCAGATAGGTAGAAGAGCTATGCTGACCTTAAGCGGGTTGATCGAAGGTTTGAGCTTGGTGAGAAGGTTTTTCTTCGTGTTAAACCTAGAAAGAGTTCTATAACTTTTGGAAAGGCTGCCAAGTTGTCACCTCATTTTGTGGGACCTTTCGAAATTGTCGAAATAATCAATCATGTAGCTTATCGATTAGCATTACCACCTGCTTTGTCTCACATGCATGATGTTTTCCATATTTCTTTGCTTAAGAAATACGTTTCAGATTTGTCACATGTCTTAAATTGGAATTCCTTGCAGGTCCAAGACCCAGGAATAATCGTGGTTAAACCCACACGAGTGCTGGAAACTCGCCAATTGCATTTGAGAAATCGTGAAATACAACAATGTAAGGTCCAGTGGGACCAGTTTAATGAAGAAAGTGCAACTTGGGAAAATCTGGAAGAGATGAAAATTGCTTTTCCTTTTCTTTTTCAACAGGATGAAATCTGTTGACAAAACATTTTTTTTTTTATATATGAACTTATCTTTTTCATGATCATATGAAAGCCAGATTGAGGCAAACATTATTCAGGCTGAATAAAATGTATCGTGACATTGATTTCTGAAACTATTCAAGTTGGAAATAGTCACATTGTATTGTGAACTAATAAATTGGTTGACCTGAAGGTAAATCAAATATGTAATCATCGGGACGATGAATCTTTTAGGAGGGAAGCATGTAACACCCTGAACTATTGTTACTTCCTCCTGGGCATTCAAGTGTTGATATATGATTTCTTCTGTAAAAGGATGTGTTCCTTTGATTGTGAAGTCATGCTTGATATAGATTGTATCTTCTTTGCATTTGAAGATCTTTGACTGAGCCAGGATATGCTTGGACTCTTTTATTTCTTTCATTTTTGCACCTGAGTTTAATCTGATTTCGGAATGTGTGGAATGAGCAATTCAGGAGTTAACTCAGGCTGATCTTGTTAAATGAATTGGTTCCCGATATCGTAATATCAGGAAGGTCTTGATCTTGAGCCAGGTAATAAATTCAGATACATTTATACTACTAGCTTATTATCAGTGCTGGAATGAATCCTTTTCATGAATGTATATTTGTTGGTTCTTATACTGAACGATTCTAATTGTTAGACCTAGACTAGATTTATTAAGGTTAATAACCTATGGGTTGGATTAGTGTTAATCTAACCTAGCCCTAAGCTATAAGCTAAATGTTCCTAAGGTTAGCGACCTAGCACTAAGGAAGTTAGACTAAGTATCACCTTATGATCTAACCTATGTTTCTAACCTAACTAATGTTAGTGGAGGAAGGGGACCTATGAAGGGGTGCGAGCCATGGGTGGTAGTTTCTATGGCATTAAATGAAGGGGATAAGCATGAAGGACAAAGGATTTAGCGGAGATTTCAAACGGCCATTGAGACCGACATGGCAGAGTCACCAAATTTGGAAATGGTCTTTGGTTTGTTTTTGTCCATCACCAACTATGGCGGTCGGTGGCAATGGAGATTGAGCGGGAACTTCGGAGTTAATGCAATTAAGGAACTCGATTTCCGAGCACGGATCACTCGGGAAGGCATGCAAAATGGAAAACTGGTTGTTTGTTTGGTTTTCCATGCGCTCCGGTTTTCTCTCTGTTGATGATCACCGGTTCTTGAACAGGTCTACTTGGTGTTGCATGGCAACTATGAGAATAACTAGCTCTTTTCTCTATTGAGGAAAGTTTATAAGGCATGGAAATAACAAATTATTGTTGTTGAAACTAACGTGGAAGAAGAGGAGAAGGCTCGAGCTCTTTCAGAGGTCTTCTTGATTTTTAAGCGGCATTACCAGGCATGTTAGGCCCTAACTTTTAAAAATCTGCTTTCCTTCAAATGATTTCATTAGAACAACTCTGTTCAGATGATTTTTGGTTCAGTTGGTTTTTATGGTAGCATTGTATGAATTAGTTTGTTGTATCTTCTTGCTGGCTCGATTTTTCGGTGAACCCTTGCTGGGTGTACATTTTGTTTCGAATGGTTGAATTATTTTGTTGTGTTTTGCATTTCGGTTTGATTTCGTAGAAATGCATGCAAGGATAATGTACGAATTCAGCTCTGTGGGAGTCCATGAATTGTTTTCTTGTTTGATTCAGACTTCAGTCGAAACCTTGTTGTTTTCACTTGTTGAAAATGATACTGTTGGAATTCTTGAAATGTACAGTATATTCTGACTTTTGTATAAGTTTTGTCATGAGTACTATATGTTATTGTTGTTGTTGGACTTCTTGAAATGATAATATGTTTTGGCTTCTGTAGAAGTATAGCTGTGAATACTATATGTTATTGAATTCTGTTGGAATCCTTGATTAGATAGTATTTTTGACTTCTGTAGAAGTTTAAATTGAGAATACTACTTGGGTTCGACTCCTTTTGAGTCCTTGAAACGTAGTTAATGTTTCGACTTCGGTAAGAAGTTTTATTGTGAATTTTTGTTGGAATTCTTGAAATGGGTAGTATGTTATGACATCTGCGGAAGCTTGTTGTGGATACTCTTTGATTCTGAGTCTGTAGAAGTCTTTGAAATGTATCTAGTATTTCAAACTTCTGTCTAAGCTTGGTTATGAATGCTATCATTTTGTTAAGAATGCTAAATGTTATTGACTTCGATGGGGTCATTGAAAGGTAATTTATGTTTTAACTTCTGTTGAAGTTTTGCTGTGAGTACTTTTAGGACTCTTGAATTGTTGTTGTATGAATTCAACTTTGGTTATAAGTACTGGTTGGAATTGACACTGTAGGAGTCCATAATATGCTATGTGTTGGCTCGTTTCTCGAGTTGAGTCTTCGCTGAGCATGCATATCATTTTGGACTCTTTCTTTATATTGTTGTGTTATACTTTGTAGTAACTCGACTTCAAATGAAACCTTTAGGAAAATTTATTGGTGTGGAACTCGGCTCCTGTGAGGACCTGGTTATGGTTGTTCTTCTTGAAAACAACTTCTAATTTACACCCATGTTGAATAATCGTAGGGATTTTCTTAGTTGAATGAGGTTTGTGCATATTGTGTTTCGACTCTGCATGAATGTCATTGTATTTCATATGGAAACGTTAACTATTTTAATATGATCTTGTTTCAAGTTTGACTAATACAAAGAGCTCTTATTTGTGCCATGATGAAAGCGATGGCGTTGGATATTTGTCATGTTGTTGTATAATATGGAAAGTTTTGTTGAGTCTATTGGAGTTGGATTATTTATTAATGCTTGTCGCGTGAACTCTTGTATTGCTTAATAATCTACAGGTGAATTTTATATTGGAATTCTGGTGAAGCTGTAGTATCTTCTTGTGGCCTCGGCTGATTTAGTCATATGCGTATAGTGTAAATGCATTACTCTTGAGAGGACGGTACAGTCATGAACATGATTGGAATGGAATATGAATGTCTCTATTTCTTTCTCCTCTGCTTTGTTAAGTTATGTTGATATCTATAACTGTATGAATAATAAGTAGTCTCTCCTTGTCTAGAAACTATGAATGTTTTCTTCTCTTGTATCCTTATGTGATCTCTACGGTAAGGGTAAAACAAGAATAGACAGTAGTACTGTATGGAGAGCCTGGCATAAATTGTGTGTTGCTGTATAAGTGGCTATGCTTTCCTGTACCATTAACATAGTGTATGATTGAAAAGGAATTATGTTAGTGAGCTTACTGGTTATTTTAAACTGCCTTGTGAACTTGGTTGAATCATACTTGTTGAAATACGAGTTGATAGTATATTCTTTTAGAATGGAATAAATTGATGGATTGATGTTGTCTTGGAGATACAGATGGATGGATGTTTTGGAATTATTTTGTTCTTCTTAGTCTCTAAAATGTACATTGAGACATCTAAAAATATTTAGGACTAATTGACAGCTATAATAGAGGTTATGCATTATAGTCATGTTAAAATTGTGAAAAGATATTTAGCCTGATTTCATTTAAACAGGTTGTTCAATGAGAGCAATTGGTGGATTGCATTTGTTTTAAGAGTTAGTGCTTATCATGCTCAGTTCACCGAACTGACCCGTGTTGACAATTTTTGCAGATGATTGCCGTAAGTGGTAAAGGCACGCAGATCTGATATGATGTTCAGATTGTTTAATTTGGTTTTATGATGAATTACAGCTTGATTCTCTAAATGTACTACTTGAAGAAAGATGTTCTTTTGCTGTTGAGTATTGTATCAAATATGTTGAATGCATAAAATGTATTTGATTTGCTTGAAATGAATAAACTGAGGTATTTGTTACTTATGTGTTTGCATTCGTATCTTGATGGTTTGATCTTCTTCGGTTCGAATGATCTTAAGAGCATTGTTATTATTGTATAACTGGAGACTTTTGTGATTATCTAAGTAAGCTTGCAAGGTTATGTGACTGAATACTTAAGATTGTTTAGTAGTTCTATTATGTTCTATCTAAAGCTAAATTGGAATTTAGATCACTTGTCTTTCGGGAAGCTAAGGTTAAAATAAACCTGAGCAGGAAGCTAAACGAGCTGAATAAATTATTACTTCCTAGTCTTGATCTAAGTCAAGACAACGTTTAATTGGATTCTTAATCACTATATCTCGATACTAATAAGTAAGATATAATTTCAGTTATGAGAACTGATATAAACCTAAAAAGGGTTTGGTTAGCAATCTCATGTGAAGATTATGGGTTATTGTCCAGTTTCGTTGATTTAGAATTATGTTTTTCTATGAACTCCTTGATGGGACCTCAATCTTATTAAACTTCTCTTGTGTAATGGGTTTTATTAAGAAAGGTAATTCTAAGGTGAGGAACCCAGGGATTGGGAAAGACTACCCTTAAGGGAGCGTCTTATAGTATAATTTTAACTCAACGTAAGTAACACCTTAAAATTTAGTAGATCTTATCAAGGTGGATTTGAAGGTTGATGGCACAAGTCGATTGCAGGGTTGTACCTTGAGAAGATTAGGATCTTCTCGAAGATACAACAATGCAGGTGACTTATGGCGACACCCTTTGCATTGATCATCAAGATTTACTCCTTAAACTCGAACAAGTTTTGACTTTGGGATCAAGTTACCAACATGGTCATGTTATGAGGTGCCCTAGAGACTCGGGGTACCTTGACACATAGGGTTAACTAGGGTTGACCCAGTATGTCAGAGTATCCCTAGTTCTCAAGAGCATCCTTATAACGTTGCCATATTATTAATCCGTTTCTGAGTGAATAACTTGGGGCAGGAGAGACTGACAGAAGTCAGTATAAGACATTCTACATAACAAAGGAATGGGGTGATGGACGTATTCCAGATTGACGAGTATGCCGTCAAGGAATACGAGACATAAGCATATGTTTCAAATCTTTGGCCAAAGTATCGCAAGCTGCTGATTGCGTAGTCCTATGTCACCTAGTCTAAGGGACGAGATGCCGATGAATAATGGTAACAATTATTCAGATAGGTTCCTTGGACAGAGCATTCTGAATCCCAGATTAGGGAAGAGAACCGTAAGAGTGATGTGTTAAAATAAAAAAATTCCAACTCTTGATACTCATGAATAGATCGGTAGATTACCGAGTCATGGAATGAATAGATCGGAGGTACTCCGAGTCATTACAGCTGCATATGGTTATCTGTTAGAAGAATGGTTGTTTTGATTTGTGAGTTCTAAATTATGTATTTAGAACCAGGAAGCATTTATCAAAATAAAATAAAATTACTTGTTCTAATGTATAAAAATGAGGATGTTCTGAAGTTGACAAAGAAAGTTGGAAGCATCCCGATTTGACTCTTGATGAATGGGCAAGCAAGTTACATGATTTTTATCCCTACAAGGAAATAGAGGAATCGAACTAGGATTTTATTACATGTATGAAGAAAATCAACCTATTCCTAGCATCACCAAGCCGGACCATAAAGATGACAATGAGGTATGCCGGCTATTCTTTGATGGATCAAGAAGTAGATAAGGTGCGGGGGAGCTATACTTGTTTCACCTCAAGGCATTAAGTATTATTCAGCTTTTAGATTTCAGTTTGCATGTTCTAACAACACTCCGAATATGAAGCTTTGATACACAGATTGCATTGGTTAAGAAAGAGAGGTTAAAAACTTACAAGTCTTTGGTGACAATGAGCTGATTGTTAATCAAGTTAAAGGACAACATGCTACCAAAAATGACCTACTCAAGAGTTATAAGAATAGGGTGTGGGACCTCATTGAGGATTTTGAAGGATTTGGCATCAACTCCATCCCTAGGAAAGAAAACCAAGCTACTGATGATAAACTTGCAGCAGTTGGAGCAACCTTTGATGTTGTGGAAAGTATCAAGGAAGATAAAGTGCAGCCAAACATTCATGTGATTGTAAGGCCATTAGTGCCATACAATAATGTAAGTTGGCAAGTGTTTGAAAGTGACCAACAAATCATCAATTTCTTACAAGAAGAAGTTGAGTTCTCAGCCAAAAATCAGGAAAAGTTAGAACAACAAGTATGGTGATCAAGTGGTACAATTGAGAACCAACAAACTGCCAAAAGGACTTGTCACTTTGGAGTCCATCTTTAATCCTAATGATCAATTTAGGAAAGAGAAAGCAAACATCCAAGTCAAGGGAGAAGATTCAAAGTGCCCATCTCAGTGGGAGAAGGCAAGTCACTTCAAATTGGTAAAGTAACAACCAAGCAAGAAAGATATGAGTTCATGCAACTTTTCCAAGAGTTCCCAGATATATTTTCTTAGAGATATGAAGAATTGAGAGGTTTCAATCCCAAGCTAGCTCAACACACAATTGAATTGGATCCAAGTGCTAAACCCATCAGGAAAAAACAAAGACCGGTCAATCCATAGATGGAGCCTCTCATGAAGAAGGAATTGAATAAGTTATTAGAGGCAAGTATCATATTTCCCATCAAGCATTCAAGTGGGTTGAAAATTTGGTTCAGATTATAAAGAAGAGTGGAGAAATTTGATTATGTGTAGACTTTAGAGATTTGAATAGACCATCTGTCAAGGATCATTACCCACTTCCTTGTATGGAGTAGATTTTGCAAGTTGTTCTTTGGCTCGAGATGTTTTTATTGCTAGATGGTTATTCGAGGGTATAATCAAATCATGGTAAAGGAGGATGATCAGTTCAAAATAGCCTTCACCACCAAATGGGGAGCTTATGCATATAGGAAAATGCCATTTGGGCTATCTAATGCTAGAGCTACCTTCCAAAGGGAAATGGATATGGCATTCAAGGGATTGATCAACAAAATAGTGCTGATATACCTAGATGATATTACTGTATTTTCTAAAAGTGCAACAGATCATATCTTTCATTTGAGACAAGTGTTCTAAATATGTAGAAGATTTGGGGTATCCTTGAATCCCAAAAATGTATTTTCCTAGCTCATGAAGGAAAGCTCCTAGGCCACATTGTTTCCAAAGAGGGATTAACAATTGATCCAGAGAGGGTTGAAGCAATAAAAGCACTGCCATTACCAAGTCACAAGAAGGCCCTTCAAAGTTTCTTGGGAAGAATCAATTTTGTTCAAAGGTTTGTTCTAGACTTTGCAGCCCTTGTCAAGCTAATAACTATGATGTTGAAGAAAAGTATGGCTTTCAAATGGACAACTGAAGGTAAGGAAAGTTTTGAGGAAATAAAAGAGGCTATCTCACAAGCTCCAACTCTCATTAACCTAGATTTCTCTAAATATTTTATCCTCTATGCATTTTGCGGTGATGATACCATTTCTACAAGAGTTTAGTACAACAGAACAAAGAAAATACAGAGCAGCCAATTTCCTTCTTTAGAAAAAGCTTGGAGTACTATGAGGTGAGGTATTCCTTCATTGAGAAGCATGTTCTTGTAATGATTAGGAGCTTGAAGAAATTTAAGCATCTAGTTTCAAACAACAAGGTTCAACTCATTGTTTCCCATGTGGGAGTTAAGGACTTACTCCTTAACAAATACTTAAATGAAAAATGTGCGGTGGTGGATTACTTGTGTCATGGAGTATGACATTGAGATCAAAGTCACCAAGCTGGTTTGAGGAAAGGGGTTGTGTGAGCATCTAGTCTTGAGAAAATCAATGGAAGAAAGCAATGGGAAGGATGTTGTTTTGGCGTTGCAAGACAACCAAGAACAAAGAAGCATTCAAGAAGAGAATGGTGGTATGCTCACTCCTTGCTGGACCCAAGACATAATGCACTTCTTACAAACAGGTCTATGCCCTCTAGAGATGAACAAAACCAAGAGAAGACACTTCAGATTGTAGGTTATTCCATATGCACTTGTTGATGGTGTCTTGTTCAAAAAGGATATAAATGGAGTGCTGTTGAGATTCGTTGGGACAAATCAAATCAAGAGAATGTAAGAAGAGTTCTATGGTGGATCATTTGGGGGTCATTTTTCTCCAAGAGTGACAGCCCTCAAGATTATGAAAGTTGGCTATTATTGGCCCAAGGTGTTCGAGTGATTGTTATGCATGGATCAAGAGGTGTAGAAATTGTGCATTCTTTATAGGAAAGGAAAGATTAGTAGCCCTTCCACTGCACCCAATTTCAGTTGACCAACCATTCATGTAATGGGGTTTGGACTTCATTGGATTCATTAACCCAAACTCAAGCCAAGGACATAAGTGGATTCTAAAAGAATGACTACTTCACCAAATGGACCGAGGCGGTGGCACTCAAAGAGGAAAATGAATCTAGCATCCTAGACTTCCATGAGGGGATAGTAAGTAGATTTGGTATACCTTCCACTATAATATCAGATAATGCATTGGCATTCATAGGATCAAAGGTAAATGAATGGGTTGTTAGGAATGGGATCAATCTGAGCACTTCATCAAATTATTATCCTCAAGGTAATGGCCAAGATGAGTCCACCAACAAGAACCTATTAAAGATCATCAAGAGGACTCTTGATGAAAATCGAGGACTTGGCACACTAAACTTAAATCAACCTTCTAGGATGATAGGATAACTCCCAAGAGATCCACCGGTAACTCTCCATTCAGACTTGTTTATGGAAGAGAGGTAATCTTGCCTATGTCACTTGAGTTGCCAATGTTGGAACTCATGAAGCAATTGGAATTGTTGGAGTTTGAACCCATGGAGGTTAGATATGAAGAATTGATAGAACTCCAAGAAATCAGAGAGCATGTAGCCCAAACAATGGGGAAGGACCAAGCCTTGATCAAGAGAACCTTTGATAGGAAAGCTAAGGCTAGAACCTTCCAAGTTGGAGATTTAGTGTTGAAATGAGATCTTGACCAAGAAAAGACAGGAAGGCATTCAAAGTTTGATGCCATTTGGAGTGGCCCCTACATGGTCACAAAATGTAAGAACAACAATGCCTTCCAATTGTCTACATTAGATGGTGAAGAACTCAGTAAATTCTAGTTAATGGAATCCATCTAAAACATTGCTACTAGAAGGAAACTCCTCACTTTGTACATATTAGCTTCAATTTTCATTCTTCCAAGTGTGTGTGCACATTGTTTTGTTGTAGCTTAGTTTTACTTTTCCCTAAGTGCTTTAGCATAGGCTTTGTTGTCCCAAGGATGCATCTTTACTGAGCCACATTACTGAGATCAAGTGATATTCTACTCTCACAAACCCCTTTCTATAAATTTTCTAATGAGTTGAGATCACCAAGCAATTAAGTTGATGACTCCATTACCCAATGGATTGCTTTAGGCAGCTAGTCTTTCATCCAATAGGTAAATGACCCCCCTAAGTCATCGAAATTGTTATCCAAAATAAGCCCCTTGCTTATTTTTACTAACTTTCTTTCATTCCTTCCTTCCTTGTGCCTCAGTCAAAATTTTTTTCACTTTTTAGGCACTCAAAATTATCTGGAAATGGCTTCATCAGATAGAGAATTTCCTCACCTTTCCAGAAAGGTAAATTTTTCCTTCTAACTCCTTGTATTTTACAAGTTATGGCTCGGCAGAGTTTTTGAGGGAAATTTTCCCTAGGAAGGTCTGCAGCGAATGGGAATGCACCACGTGGTGGCGGAATGGTGGGGCAACGGAGGTAAGTTGGAATTTTTGCCAAGGAATGACGGGGCGCAAAAAAGAAAAATATTGGCCCGAAGGCCCGCAGCGTAATCAGGTGGTGCCATGTGGCATCGGAGATCGGACAGTGGGGGTGGAGTTAAAAATTCCAAAGAATGGCGCAATGAAAATTTCTTATTTAAACCCCATGCCAATAAAAATGTGCCACGTGTCCTATTCTCGACACGGAGGTCGAGGGCGCGGGGAGTTTGACAATTTTGCCAAAGTGTTACAAATGGCACAAGGGAAAAATTGGCCTACGGGCAAACTAAGGAGGAAATGAAAAATTTGGAGCACAACCCTGCCAGCAAATAGGAGGATGACACGTGGTGGTGGAATGGTGGGTTAGCGGAGGAATTTTGGAATTTTTCCAAAATTCAAAAAAGTGTAAAATGGGAATTTGAACCCACTATCAATAAGAATGTACCACATGGCATCGGAGCAGCGGGGGGCGGAGCTTTTTGGGGAAATTTTCCCAAATTCAAAAAAAGGTGGAAAAATTTTGGGTTTCGGCACTGCCGACCTGATTTTCACCCCAGCTTTTCCCTAAATCTTTAGAAGGGCATATATTTTGATCCTGAGCTCAGTTTTTCTCAATTTTGGTGTCATTGGAAAGCTATTGAAGTCCTCTACACAATGGAATCTTCAATTTTTTTTTGATGGAGTTTGGTGAGAGAGAAAATGAAAAACACCTTTGGGCATGGGAAAAGGGGCAGAACCGACATTGAACCACCATTTTAAATGCAACACGGCTTCCATTCTTCTCTAGCATGGTCGAAAATCTTGGGGAATGAAATTTTAAGGGTACCCATGCTATTTTGATGGATTTTGTTGGTGGTTGAATCATTCATTTCAACTTTCCCACGTTTCTCCTTCCGAACTCGGGTTTTCATTGTTAAAAGCTAGATTTGGCTCATTTGTAAAGGGTTGGACATTTTTATGATCTGTAAGCTCCCTCCTTCACCCTAGTAAGTGAATTTGTGGAATATCAGACCTTTTTAGGGACTACAACATGTTTTCTACCTCTCTTCTATTGTAATGCACTGTATTTAAAAATGGAAATGATAATGCAAGCTCGTGAATGATTTTTCAATCCTTTCTTATGTTGTTTGCTCTTTCCTTATCCTTCATTCTTGTTTTAGTAATTTGTGTCAATCTGTAGAAATAGATGTTCACCACTCCTTTGGTGTATCACCTTGTTAGTTTAGTTTTATCTTCTTTTATCTCTTCTATCCTTGTCTCCTTGGCATAATTAGAGTAAGATTTTGAGTTAAACCTCTCTGCAAATTTCATGCATACATCGATCGTAGGAGTAGAGGAACCAACCTTTAATCTGGAGAGTTTTTTCCCAATTTTGCAAGTCCCACACTTGGGGAAAAGATTCAATGTTGTGCAATCACACTAAATGATCCAATTCTCACCTACAGATCTGAAGGTCATTTAGGGGGTGCTATTGATTTGCACTAACAACTTCATCAACAAAGACAACACCCAGGAAGTCGAGGATCAAGCACCATTCTACTTTCACGTGCTTGGGGATGTCTATTTGTAGATCCCATCGGTCATTTATCTCTTCCATCGACCTTTGATCACCCCTAGGATGATTTCCAAATATGTCATGATTTTGTGCCTTTCATTGACGACATTGTGAACTCTTCCCAATTCCTTTCTCTTGCCAGGCTAGTTTTTAAGAGATTTATTTGACATCCCCTACCAAAGTTTTAACAACTTCCTTAAGATCCACACTCTTGCTTGCTTGAGGTTTTTCTGGGTTTATCATTTTGACACCCTCCCTCTTAGGAGGCTTTCCAACTACTTTGATGTTGTTCTCAATTTGCAGAGCCATGGTAAAGGCCTGCCTTAAAGTGTCAGGGTTTTTATCCCTCAAATAGTATGTAGCCTTCTTGTCAAATGCATCTAAATACTTTATCAGACATGATTCATCACATGGCCTCAAATTAACAGCAATCTTCTCAATGTTTTGTTAAATCTAGTGTTGAAATCATGCACTAATTCATTAGGATTATTTTTTATATTTTCAAACTCTGATAAAAGAAACCTAGGGTCTATTTTATCACCGTACTACATTCTAAAGGCATTATTCATCTCTATCTAGGAGTCAATGGAATTATCTGGCAGATATTTATACCAGTCCCTTGTAATCTCTTCTAGAGTATGAATAAATAATTTAATTTATACATCTTCAAACTCTATTTCAAAATCCTCCATCATATTGAAAAAGATTTTCAAGTGTTGATCACCAGTTATTGCATTATTTCCTTGAAACTTAGGAAATCTGTTTCTTACATCTTGTGGCACAACATTTGGATAACTAGCCATACCTCTAAAACTGATGGGACCAAAAGTGTTAACGATAAATGGAGTTCTGGGTGGAGGCTGAGCCATATTATTCTGAGGAGGTGATCTTAGAGGAGAAACAAAATGATGAGGAGTGAGGGGTATGTGTGGTACAGGGATACAATTTTTAGAATTACTGCCCTCCAAAGGTTCTGTCTCTTGGAAAAATCTATTAGATTTTTAAAATATAGGGGTAGATCAAGAATAAAATGTTTCAAATACAGATGATGGACCCTCTCCAGATGGAGAATTTAATTCAAAAAGAGGATACCTAATTGAAGCACTTGAGGAAGTACGCAATCTTCAATCACAAGCTAATTAGTTTCACCAATGGAGATATCTTTTCTTGATGCTTGATCTCCAACGGCCTTCCAAATTCTACGCCTTCTGAATTCAACTTTCCTAGCTCTTGAAACAACCTTCTACTAGGGTCCTTGGAAAGGAAATATCTTCTTCCTTCTATATTTTTAGATATTAATGAAAAATGTCACTTGATATATGTTAAGACACTGGTGTTTATAAAGAATTTAAAAAGCATGGAATCGCCACTAAAGATTTTCACCTTAGATGTGCAAAAAATTCACTAAAAGATAATCTGTCAAATGTCCACAAGAACTAGAATCTTGCAAGACTTATCAGATATGATCTTATTTTACCCAAATTTATCAATCAAAATGCAAGCAAAGTACAACAACTACTGGAAACTGGGAAAATTACAGACAGAGCATATAACTTCAAACAAATCTCACAAATCTGCATATAGAATGACTTCTTAACAATGTATTTGCACACAACATTTGTAAGAAACATTACCAGGGTTTGATATGTTTCCAAATATTTCAAATATTTTCAATAAGATCCCGGTAGTGGCACCAGAAGCATGTTGGTACCTAGATTTAATCTCCTTCAAAGGCCAAGCAACATCATGGATTTGACAAGACACTCAGAGGTAGATAGATGATTATGTATGTTGTTTTGTAGCTGGGGAAGCAATCTATCTAAATTTTTAGCACTCAGGATTTGAAGAAGTGGGTAGCACCTTAAAAGGATGTGATCTTATCCTAACTATTTTAGGTTGTGCCTTTCAACCAAGGTAAGAGAACCTATTTTGTAACCTTTTTTATTGAATAATGTTGGTAAATCCTTCTTTTGCACAAATTTTATAGATAATACCTTGGGAAAATATGATCAACATACCAAATCTAACTCTCACGAGTTGTCACTTCTAGATTATGGAGATACATTCAATACAAGGCAAAGGTTACTAAAGACATTTGGAATCCTGATTGCTCTTGCATATTTTTTACAAAGTGGGATTTTTCATTTATTCATACACATGAGAAAACATGGTTAGTTCAGTAGGTAGGATCAATTTTTTTGAATGATTTTTGTGGGAGATGAAGCAGATCAAGTTTATTATACCGGATCTTTGGAGGGACTTCACAATAATGAATAACTCGAGAAGAGAAAGTTTCATAACAGTCAAGACATTCCTTCAACTAGAAGGTGTGCTTCAATGGAGGCCTGTAAGCACGTTTTCACATAACCTTTGAGATTCCAACACAAAAGCTCAAATTGGAAGACTCAATTAAACACTAAAGTTTCTAATGAATCATGCCTAAGGTACACCCAAGACTTATGAGATAATATTTATCAACAAATGACAAGTGAATTTATTTTAAATTTGTTTATCTCATCCAAGTTGAAGGCTCTTCTTGAAATGAAATTGAAAATACCATTAGATTGTCACATGGATGAGATGCTATGTGATTTCATAAAAAAATCAAAGTGTAAGATTGCAATAGGAATGAAAGAAACTATTCACGCAGACATTCGAACATAAAGTAGACACAAAATTGCTAGAGATTAGACACGAATTAATTCTGAAATTGCTTAGATTCATCAGGGAAAGCTTCCAAATCAATCTTAGTGCTTGTCAATGGATATATAGTATGCAACAAACTTGACACGATAGAAAATCTAACTCATAAGAAAATAATAGGTAATCTCAGCTTTGGCCTCTTGGGAAGATGGTTTTCTCAAAAAATTTCTCAAGAATTCATACTCTAACCATTTGTAAGAGTATTCTCATTGCATTTATACATTTTTTTTCACTCAATTTTCCCCCCAAAAGAGAATAATATTCGAGGGACATTTTCTTATTACTAATTTGTTTTGCATAACAAATTTTAACAAATTCAAATCCAAAATCTATCAGGTGGACCAATTGTGAACTGATCACATTTCTTGGGCCCTCGACTAATGACTAGGATGTCATGCCACAACGTTTCGGGAGTCCCTTTAATCATTCTGATTCTATCATGTGAGAAATCCCCTTTTTAAAAAAATTTCGGAGCCTTTGCATAGCTGGACTTGACAAGTCATCCCTTTTTGCTTTCGAGGCAACACCTTTTTCACCTTTGTCCCTACACTTTCATCAATTCATCCTTTTTCCCTCCTTTTCATCTGAAATTTTACTCGCAACTTCCAAATTTGGAATTTTTGTTTTTACATGAGCCTAAACAAAAATCCACTTCAAAAGTACTTCAGATTTAAAATTGAGCTCTCAAATTGATTCTATTGAACTTTCGCAGACCAAAACGACACAAATTTGCTAAAAAATTGATGAAGAATGATGCAAAAATGCATCTCCAAACACCTGGAGCTTCAATGGGAAAAATCAAATGAAATGCACAATTATCGTTGGTTCTTTCCTTCACCTTTTAATTTGATCCCTCCACATGGTAAAATGTGATTGGAAACGGGCTTGGGAGAACCTTCTAACATTTTATAATTTTTTTTTAAAAAGTAAAATTTTGTCATTTTTCTCCGCCCCTCCGCCCTTAGAAAATGGGCTTGACATGTGTCCCAATGTGGGTCCCAGAGGAACCGTGGCTCGATTCTACTATTTTACCTCATTTTTGGAAAAAGGAAAATTTTCCAAATTTTCCCCACAGCTCCGCCCTTCCACCTTTAGCTTCTAATGTGGGTTCCAGTGGACCTGTGCTTCATTTTTTCACTTTATACTTATTTTCCAAAAAGGAAAAAGTTCCACATTTTCCCCATGGGCTCGCACCTCTATTTTTGACTATTCAACACTGGCATTACTTTCTGTCGAGGCCGCGCTTTAACTTATAATTTTATCCCTTTTTACAAAAGGAAAAAAACCTTAAATAACCTCGAAGCTCCATTTCTCCATTTCCCCGCCTGCCACGTGTCTCAATGGTGCATTTTGAGATGGTCCCAAAAAATAGAGACCCCAGAAAAGTATGGGCTCAACACGTGTCTCAATTTGGCAGAGTCTGTTAAAAATTTGAAGGTTCAACAAAAGGCACCATTTGTCTAAGGTCCGAGATAGTCTCCTTCGACCGTTGAAAAGTCCAAGAAAAAGGAAGAGTGAGCGGAAGCCTCCAAGTGTCCTCCTAGTGCTTCTTCAAAATAAAACCCTGAGGGCTGGTCCCTAAACATGCATGGTCCCTCCACATGTCCCAAGCCCTTTAGGAAGTTGCTTGAAAATTCTAAGGGAAGGGAAGGCCCGGTGGAAACCTCCACATGTCTGTATGGCACAACTTCAAGATGGTGCCCAAGAGCGGAGACCTTGAATGAGCATGGGCTCACCACGTGTCCCAGGCTTCAGAAAATTACTTTGAAAAATATTAAGTACAAAGCGGAGCCGGCGGAAGCATCCACCTGTCCCAATGTCGCAATTGTTAAGGTCGGACCTTGAGGTGGATCCTCAAATGAGTGTCAGTCCACCATGTGTCCATGGCCAACCAAAACTATACTGGTTACATGAAAAAAAATTCTAAGTATGGGAAAAGTAGTGGAATCCTCCATGTGTCCACCCAAAGACAACTCCAAGGCCAAACCAAAAGGTGAATTTTCAAACAAGTGTCGTTCCTCCACGTGGACAAGTTTTGGGTTAAAGCGAGCCATAGATTTTTTAGAGTTCCCCACCAAGCCGCATCCAACCAAAAAGGGCCACGTTTCCACTAATGCAAAGATGTAATTTTGACGGGGAAAAATCACCCATCAAATCGTAAAAATTTAGGAAAACCACCAATTGAGCCCGGAAATGAATTTTTCTTCAAGGACATAATTTGGAGATGTTATAATTTTCAAACATGATCCTCTGAGCTACATCCAATCTTGCTTCCGAGGTATTTGGGACAACAATACATGATTGCGGAAAATGGAAGGAAAGGAACAACCCGAGTTTTACGCCCAATTTATAGACTCCATTAGATGGATAGAGAAACAAAAAACAAATTCTGGACGTTTAAGTGATCCTCGACCAAGGAAGGGACTGATCGTGGCAACCAAATGTAGGACGAGTCTTTAAGCACCAACACGGGAGATAGAAAACAAGACAGAGGTGCAAACTAAGGGATTTCAGTGACAAATGAGGTGAGACTAATTTGAGCACCAACATATGTCAATGAAAGATTTATATTCCTTACTGACCATTCTTTACCCATATAGTCATCTTTTTTAATAAAATTACATCCCATAGAGAAACTATTAAATACGAAGGATTATTGAAATTTTTCTTAAGAGTTTTCCTATAAAATTTTATTATTTGGTTGTTGGTATTGAAGAAACAAAGGATCTAAGTCAGTTTTCAATCAAGAGTGGCACGTATCACTAATAAATCATGAATAGAGGTTGAATAGATCACATGGAGTTGAGGATGAATATTTTCCATCTTAGACATCAGGAATTCATGGACAGTAAAGGTTCAGCCCTAGAGGCACAAGAAGGAGTTCTTCTAGAGGATGCAACAATGGTTCATCAAACTCAAGTGGAAGAAGTCATACTTAGGGAAAAAATCATTTTCAGTTTTATTATCGAGAAAGGATAAGTCTCTTGTGCAATGTGATTATTGTAATAATTATAGGAACTATGCTTATGATTACATGAAAAATTAATACATGATTAGAATACAAAGAATAAAAATTTTGTTGGAAGCTCTACTCTAAGATCCACGTTTATTACATTCACAAGAATTGCTAAAAAAATATCTTATTTATCTCATATTGAATGCAATCTACCGCAAGAGAGGCCATGTGATGTATGTTATTTAGATTCTAGTGTTTCACAGATTATTGTAGAAAATGAAATAGATAAGGTAAAAGGCCAAGGAGGAATACATGTTATTAAATTGGATGAAGGTTGTGCATGTGTTAATGACTTTCTGATCTAAGATGATTGTGTGAGATTCCTTTCAGCAAGGAGGAACTACCTATAATACAAAGAAAGACCAAAAGATATAGTTAATAGAAAATGTTAGTGGACTTCCTAGCATGAGCTAGATCCAGGAAGTGTGATATTTCCTCGACAGGTTATCAATCCACTAATATATAACTCAATATAAAATAAATAAACATGCAAATAAAATAATCTAATGCTAGTGTTCTAATTTAGGTATCTCAGACTACTATCTGTGTTAATCCAATTAAATGCTTGATAACTACACTGGTGAAGGTTCGGGGTCAAGTCAGAGGTCAAGGGTGTGGTTTGAGGGTCACGAAGGGGTCAGGTAAGATTTGGTGAAGTTTGGGTTGATTTTGGGTAATTAGGAAGCTTTCTGGTCTAAGGTAGTTTTACTAGGCATAGAGACCGACATCGGTCAGGGTGACCAATGTCGGTATAGGTATGACCAATATCGGTTACTATGGGAAATGGAAGAATGTCAAAAGTGGGTGTCTAGGCTCTCAAAGTGTCTCGCAAAAGGAGTTGGGAGGTTCGATGTGAGGTGTAGGTGGGGTATTAAGTTTGAGTGAGGTTTTGTGAAGCTTTAGGAGTTCGGTGATATATGGGGAAAGATTGGTAAAGTTTGATAGAAGACACAAAGTGATCGACATTTTAGTGACTGATTTTGCTACAAAGGGGAGACCGACGATGGTTAAAGTGACTAGCGTCGGTAGGGGAAATTTTGACTTATATGTGATTACACGAGAGGATGAAGGGAGGATGGTTGGGTTCATAATAATGCCAAGGAGACTCAGAATGCATAGAGGTTGGGTATAGACAACCAAAAGGCCATGAGTGGTCGGATGGGTAGATTGGTGAGAAGGTGGGAATGAAGGAATGCAGGAAGGAATAAGATGTAATAACAAAAGATAATGAACCTACACTTTAAGCAAGCACAGAATGATGAAAATCAAGTATACTTACTTGCATTTGCCAATCTGTTAGTGAAGGAAGGCAATATTTGATCCATGAAAATTAATTTGGTCAGTGCCACAAAAATACTTCCTGAAGTGCTCCCGTGAATATTCTAATGCCTTGGGATGAGCATCAGGTGCTTTCTTGGGCCTATGGTTGAGTATATTCCATTGTCTAGATGTTGAGGAGTCTCTGGTTTGTGCTTGAATGCAATAGAATTCTCAAAAATCAAAATTGCACACTGGGTAAAAGGTTTCAAAACTATATATAATGTAACCGATGATGGTTAGGGTGACCGACATTAGTTGAGGGTTAAAGGGTGTCGGTTAAGGTGGGAAATCCTAGGTTTTCCAAAATTAGTCAAATCTTTGTTATTTTAGGCATGCTCACGATTGTCAATCTGGGTCTCAAGTGAGGGTTAGCATTTAGATAAGCGGGAGTGTTGTTGGAGAAGGAATAGGACTTTTAATTTTAAGGTTTGAAAGAGTCCCAGTTGGTTAAGATAAGTAGAGACTCGGTCTTAGTTAATTAATAGAATAAGAATAAGTCCATGGTGAGGTGTCTGGGTGATGTGGCTAGGTGAGTTGTAAATTAACTTAATTAAATTAATTAATAAAGTGAGGATGAACATTAATTTAATTGTAAATAATTAAATTAATATGAATGCGGTGGTAAGGGTTCATGGTTAGGTGAACACATTATGTTGACTGATTAAAGGGGACCAAGGGGGTGTGACCTAAATTTGGTAGCTTGTATTGATAAGTGATGGTGAAAAAATAGGAAGTGGTTTCCCCTAATATAGGTGAGAGTGGGGTTGCCCTAGGTAGGGCTGAAGTTGATCCCCTCAAACTCGGATAAA
The DNA here is from genome assembly GCA_018340775.1 of Taxus wallichiana var. yunnanensis. Lineage (NCBI taxonomy): Eukaryota > Viridiplantae > Streptophyta > Pinopsida > Cupressales > Taxaceae > Taxus > Taxus wallichiana. Next base: position 170,451,218 of record CM031237.1, read on the forward strand.
TTTGTAAGTGATGAAAATGAGGTTAGGTAGGTTATAGGTAAGGGTATGTGCATTTTCGGTAATGGGTAAGGGTCATATTGGGTAATCGGTAATGGAAATCAAATACGTGCACATGTATAGATCGCAATATGGTACCATGTGGAAGAGCTTGCAGAATCTATGTTTTCTAAAGGGTGAAAGGTTTATCTAAACAAGGTTAAAGTGATTCAGTATCTAGGGTATAGTATATGGTAATGAGGTCCAAAGTGTAGGAATGGGTAATAGGTTTTATTCCATCACACCAAATGTATGGTCAAGATAAACATCATGTCATTAGGAAAGGTAAGGTTACTAGGCTAAACAACACATGTAACATCATCGCAAGGTATATCAAGTACATGAATTCAAACATCACAAAAGGTGGTTAAGGTTAGGGTGCGTAGGTCCCTGACACAGGTAAGGCCGAGGTATAGGTAAATAACATGTCCCTAAACATAATAAAGGAAATATATAAGTAATTTATGCTTGTGGGTAAGGTATAATAGGTTTTGGTAAGGCCAAAAGGTGTTGGAGCAACACTTGTTGCTAAGAAAATGGGTATTGGGTGGGTCAAAAGGTAATTTCGATGACCAAAGTGCTAGTTATAGTGTAATTGAAGTCAGTTTTCTAGGGCACAACATGACCGATGTCGGTCATGTCGATTTGGGTCTAAACAAGAAAACTATGTGTTTTACATATTCATTTTGACTTTTTCACTTTTAGAAAATGGCAGAGGATAAAGTGAGGAATGGAAAATGACAGTACGAGGCATTGAGTTGAGTTGGCAAGCCATGTAGCAAGTGATTGGCATTCGATTGGTGGGTCCATGAGATCGATTCGATTTGTTTGGAGGTGAGGAGTTGATTTTTGGCATGGTAGAGGAGGGAGGGGGATCGGTTGGACCACCAAAGACACAATGTCCGATGTGCCACCAAGGATATGGCAGCGATTAGAGGTAGGAGATGATATGAATCCCTCATTTGATTGAAAATAGTATTGTTGAAATTTTTTTTGGTTAAAAATTGTGGGTGGGATTTTAATTTTAAAATTATGGGTAAAAATGAAGGAAATGAGGGGTGGGAAGGTCAAACATAGGTTAAATAGGGTTAGGAATGAAGCTATGATAGGTTTGGGTGGGTTAGAGTAGGTTTTTAGTTCAATTATTATGAATTTTTTTAGAATGGGGGATTGGTTTTCATTTGTGATGTCGTGACAAAGACCAACGATGGTCGGGGTTGGATGATGTGTCACACTTTGGTCAAGATCACTCAAGGCTTATGACCAACGCAAGACAAGAAAAGCGTGAATGACGGTCAAGGCGAGTGGTGACTATTAAGGGTAAGGGTAAATAGGGGAAACAAGGGCTAAGTAAGAAAGTAAATTAGGTGAGGAAGAGGTAGGTGAATATTTATGTAGAGTGAATAGGGTAAAATGTGATTTTGGTGATATGGGATAGGTAAGTAAGTGAAATGAATGAAGATAATGGGTAATAATGACAAGGGTTAATAGGCTTATAGGTGAATAAGTTTTAAGGGGGTAGGCATGATTGATGTGGTTGGGTATGGTTTGGTGGGTAATAGGTGATTTGAGGTAGTCAAGTCTTGGTAATGTTGTGTTGGATGATGTAGGCAACAGATCAGCTGAGGATGCGGGATAGAGTACCACCCCTATTGGTATAGATGTGGCCTAGTGTGACTGCGGAGGAGTTAGAGCACATGCTTGATGTTGGTCTTAGTGCGATCCAACGCTATAGGCGTATAGCCCAAGATCATAGTTTGATGGTCACTCATTGATAGATGGGATTCCGCAACTAATACCTTTCACTTACCAATGGGTGAGATGACTCACACCCCGGACGATGTGTACATGATCCCGTGGCTTCTTATTATTAGGGAGCCAATATATTCTATTTCGTTAGAGGCATCGGTGGAGCCAATAGTGATTGTATTTTTGTGAGGTGGTGGGCGAGTTAAGGTACCATAGAGTGAGTCTCACTTATTTTTATATGTATGTATCCTATCCACATGAGACCAAAGCTATCGGTTCCGACTATGGTGGTAGTGGGATCTTTTGCACTTCCAAATTATGAGGGTGAGAGACTCCCATGAGCATTGATGGGGTGTTAAATGATATTATCGAGGAGCGGATATGCTTTTCTTGGGCACTATTTCACCATTTATTTTAAGGATTCGGAAGAAAAAGATAAGGGTATGGGTCAAGGAGGAATACCTATTGTGAATTTTGGTGTAAAGGTCATTGTGGTGTATTCCGACTTCTTGATCCAATTCGACTATGAGATATTCCCTTTTGGCTAGGAGTAACTAGCTAAAATATAAAACAAAACCACAATAAATAGTTAAAAATATATATCGTGGGTTGCCTAGTGTATGCTAGATCCAGAAATGTGATACTTCCTCGGTGGAAGTCAACTCATTGTTTAATACAATTTAATGCAATAAATGACGTAAATAAAAAAGGTTTTATGTAGTTGATATGATTTAGGTATCTCATCCAAATGCAATAAGAAAATCTTAAATAACAAAGCTAGACTATGATTAGATCTGAAAATAAGGTAAATAATCAAGGTGTTGGAACAAGTCGTTGTCAAGTTCAAGGTCACTTGGGAAAAGGTTATTGCAATATGCTAATAATAGGATTTCCAAATACAGACTGATGTCGGTTTGGTATGAATGATGATGGTTTAGTAAGAACCGATGACAATTAAGGCAAGCTGATAACAAATCAATAGTTTATGGTTGTGAGGATTTGTCCGAGATTGAATCAAAGATGGTAAGGAGTTGTTTTAGGTCTATAGAGGTGTTGGGAATATCCATAGGTACTCATGAATGGACAGAGGTGATTAAAATGGTTATGAGTGATGGGAATCATCGTGCTCACAGGGAAGGAAATAGTGGTGAGATAAAAAATAATAATGGTGGTTGATAAAAAAGGTGAAGAACCCTTATAAACTAAATAGAAATGAAATAGTGTAGGTTAGAAACACACTTATCGCTATACTGATTCAATGACCGGGTGGTGGTGACGGTTGATCGATGAAATGATGGTCAAGTGCCATGGCGGGAGGCTTCCTAAAATGCTACCATGAATGTAAATACCTTTGATAAATGGTTGTGTTGGCTATGGTTGTCTGTATGTGTGAACGAGTTTTGGTTCTTGCTTGCATGCATATCTCCTTTGCTCCCAAAACTCAAGAATGTGGCCAACCTCTCAAACAAGGTTACCAAACTAGTTATATGGTAACCGATGATAGTTTAGGGTGATCGGTGTTGGTTTAAGGTTTCCTAAAATAGCAGATATTGGCTATCCTTTTCTAGATTTTTCTCATTGGTACCGGGTATAAGTGGAATGTTTCACTTAGATAAGTGGGAATATGGTTAGAGGAAGAATATGCATGTGCTTTTAGGGTTATACTAAGTCTTAGCTCATTAAGGTAGGTAGGGATAAGTCTTAGTTAGTTATGGAAACATGTTATAAATAGGTCTATGGTGAGGTGTCTAGGTGAGGTGTGCATCAATTTAATTAAAGTAATAAAATTAATAAATGGAGTGAGGGTGAGTATTGATTTAATTGTGGATAATTAAATTAATGTTAAATATGGGGTGAAAGGGGCTAATGCCGTGTGATTATATTTAAGTTATTTATTCGAAAGGTGACCAAGGGGAGTGTGACCTAATTTTAGTGTCTACATTTTCCTTTTTTTGTGTATCTTGTATTGGTAAGCGATGCTGAAAAAAATAGGAAGTGATTTCCCTTGTGTGGGTGAAGGTGATCCCCTCAAATAAGGCAATCGATGAGTTGAAATACTGAATTAGTGAGTGGTTTGATAAATATGTAGGTTGGGAAGTTAGGTGAGGAAGGGTTTGAGTATTGAGGGAAAGGGTGATGGTCAACTTAGGTAATGGGTAGTAGGCCATGGTCAAAATCAGGTCATGGGTAATGGCAATCAAATGCACACATGCATATAGATCAGAATAGGTACCGTGTCAAGAGCTTCAATCTCTACATCGTCCAAGGTTGACAAGTTTATCCAAATAAGGGTAAAGTGATTTGGGTATCCAAGGTATAGGATATGGTCAAGAAACAAAACGTAGGTCAAGTGTAGGAATGTTTAGGTATGTTCTGGTACACCAAATGTCAAAGTCAGGATAAACAACACGGCAATAGGCAAGGTAAGGTCGGTAGGCATAACAACACAAGTAATAAGCATTATAAGTTACAATGAACACAAGTGGGTCAAAGGTCACAAAAAGTGGTTCAGGTTAAGGTATATAGGTAACGGAATAGGTAAGGAAAAGGTGTGGGTAAAATAACAAGTCCCTAAATATAATTAAGGACAAGTATAGGGTATGCGGGCTTGTAGGTAGGTGGTCATAAGTGTAGGTGAGGGGAAAAGGTGTATTAAGCATGGTGGAGACACGTTGGTGTAGGCATGATTGAGTCAGGTTGTAGGCATGGTTGAGTTAGGTCATTTAGGCATGAGGGAGTCAATTCATAGACATGTTTGAGTTAGGTCATTTAGGCATGGTGGAGTTAGGTGTAGACATGATGGAGTCAGGTCACAGGCATGTTTGAGTTAGGTCATTTAGGCATGGTGGGGTCATATCATAGGCATGTTCGATTTAGGTCATGTTATCCAATTCACCCCAGGGTTAATTCGATAACATACATCAGAATTCTCAAGTCCCAGGAAAATTGATTGATCCAGGGCAAAAAATCATGTTTCCAGGGTCCCCTCAGATTTTTTCTAACTTTCCTGTCCAGGAGGAAAAGAGCAAGTTCTGAGGAAAGGTGAAAAAAGTGGCAAAAACAAGCTTGGGACAGGAAAAATCGTGAAAATTGGCTAAGTCCTAGTCCTCGCAACAGTAGGGATGTGAGGGACATCGAGATGCGGATCGGCCGAAAAGCCTCCAGGCGGCCCGCGAAGCAAAGGGACATCTGGGACAGAAGGACGCATAGGGCGCGAGAAGCCGATCCGGCCGAAGGAGGAAGCAAAATTGACTAACTGCTGAGCAAAACAGTTTGGGACATTCAGGCCGTGAGGACGCGAACCGCCCGGATCGGCCAAAATAGAGAACTTTAGCACCGGGACAGTCGGGCCAGAAGTACGTGGCAGACGCGAACCGGCCGAACCGGGCGAATCGGAAGAATTTGTCCCAGACAGTCCGGGAGCAAGTGGGACAAAGGTACGCGAAGGACGTGAACCGGCCGGTTCGGCCGGAACGGGGAACTTTCACACTGGGACATCTGGGCCGTGAGTGCGGAGGACGCGAACCGGCCGGTTCACCCGAAACAGAGAAATTTTGTATTGGGACAGTTGGGACAAAGGGACGCGTGGGACGCGGATAGCCAAAAAAGCCGAGAGCCAATCAGATTGCGCCACGTGTCATCGGCAGATAAGGGACAAGGAAGCCCATTTCGGGTGGATCGGAGGATTCTGTCCCAAATAGCACTGGGACATCCGGGACAAAATGACGCGAAGGGCGCGGAAAAGCCGCAGACCCGCGGACCAATCAAATCACGACACGTGTCACAAGGGAGAAAGTCCAAAAGTCAAAGGGCAAGGTTTCAAACACTAAACCGAGCCAATCAAAAGAGGACACGTGTCCAATGAAGCAGGAAAACCCGTGAGACAGAGAGGAGAGAGAATTACATATCCAATCAAAGCACGTGCCACATGTCATCCAGGTGGCAGAGTGCGGGAAAAATTTCAAAACACAATTTTGCTCTGCTTTGTGCCCTAAATCTTCGGGATCGACATATCTTTCGATCCAGAGCTCGGATTTGCACATTCTTTATATCAACAGAAATATTGTGAAATTATCTACATGATTTTGGGGTTAATCTTGAGTTTTGGTGCAGTCTGGAGAGAGAAAATTGAGAAATGGCTCTGACATGTGTTCATGGCCAGAAGTGACATTCCAGCGACCAGATTTAATGCAGAATGGGTCGCATTCTCCTGTAATCCGGTCAAAATGATAGGGTATGGGTTTGTAAGGTCCCCCATGCCGTTTTAATGCACCTACAGTCAAGAAGGGATGGGCTCTCATGTTTTTGTATGTTTTCTGTCCCCTGGGCTCGACCCATGTAATGTAAAAGCCAGATTTGGCTCATTTCAAGGGGGAACAATTTTTGACATAGCAACTTCTTCTTTCACCTCCAGCAAGTGATTGATACAAGAATCAGACCTCTCCAAAGGATTGTAATTTTTTTACCTCTCTGAGGTTGTAATGCAGTGATTTTGACACTGGAAATGATAATGCAAGCTCTGTGAATGGTTTTCAGTCCTTTGTTTGTATTATTTGCTTCATTTCAAATCCTAAATTATATCTTATCAGTCTGTGTATGTTTTATGTTGTAAACTTTGGTCTGTGTCTATTTGCTTGACAGAAATGTTTCACCACTCCTTTTGGTGCATCACCACCTTTAGTTAGTTTCATATTTTTTTCATTTCTATCCCCCTCGTCTGCAGCTTTAGAGTAGGATTAGGATCTCGAACCTCGTAGTTTTACAAAATATAGATCTAAATCAGAGGAGTTTTGAGGAACCAGCCTTTAATATGGAGATTCCTCTCTCGCCACAAGTCCCCACACTTGGAGAGAGGTTTCCATGTTGTGCAATCACATTGGATGCTAGAGTGATCAACCTAGAAGCCCGATCCGCATCCGGGGGTGTTGTGAGTCTCAGAACAATAGTTTTGACATGTCGGTGGGGGACTAGAGGTCTCATTTTTATTATAGAAGGGTTGATGTGCATCTCGCTACATTTTTCTTGCTTAAAAGAGCTATTATTTGCATATCTGGTGACTCCTGGGAAGAATCGATTGGTTTCAAGTGCAGGCCTCGAAAACTCATGAGAAGAAGAAGTGTTGTTTGAATACTTGTAGTTATCTCCAAGAAGAAGGCAAAGAGGAAGAAGGATTCAAAGGTCTCCTTCTCCACAAAATGTAACTCTCTCAAGTCCTCCACTGACAGCCTTTCATTCAGTCAACAAGGGTTTTAAGACCAATTAGAATTGCTCATAACAACCCCTACGTCAACTTCACAAGCAGCAGCCCACTTGCTCTCAATGCACAACATCCAGTTCCTATTGCAGCCTTGAAGAACATTCCCTACTTCACCAGAGAAAATCAGACTACTCCAGGTGATCATGTTAAAGATATTGCTAACCTTTGTGCAATCCATGAAATCAATGAAATGCAAGTGGTGCATCAAGTTACTGGCATCTTCATTCAAGGGTAAAGCATTGCAATGGTTTAGGAGCCTTGAGCTGGTTCTATCACAAACGGAATCAGTGTATTGCACTTCACGAGCAATTTGGAGAGAAGGGAGACAACTTGTCTCTTTTGGAGCAGTTGACAACTATCAAGAGAGCCCCCAACGAGCAGCTGACTGACTTCAACTTCAGATTTCAAAGGTCTTGGGATAGGATTCCAGTGGCAGTCAGGCCAACAGCAGAAGGTGCTTTTCTATATTACCTTAAAGCTTTGAATTCTGATATTTCTATGTTAATTCAATCTATGGGAGGCACAACCTTACCTACTACTTATAGCATTGCCATTAGAGCCAAAAATTGTCTTATTCAAGCTGGTAAACTGGCTCCTAGGCCTCCCATGCCCTTGTATCCAAACTTAGAAAATCCAAGCACTAGTCAAGCACCCACTTTGGCTCATGTTCCCACCCCTAGAAACCAAAGTTCAAGTGAAACTTCTACTTCATCCTCTAGTGCTTCAAATGAACTCCAAGAGGTCATGAAACAGTTGCAAAACCTAGGCAATGAGCTGGTTACTCTCAAGAGGCAAAGAAGCCCAAGGTTTCGACCTTCTTATCAACCCCAAGCTCAACCTAATAGGCAGCCATACCAAACACAAAGACCACCTAATCTAGCTGCAAATATGAATCAAAATCAAAGCCAAGTAAGGCCTCCCGCTAATAGACCATTTCAGCCTTATAACCCCAATGTCGTATCTGCTTCTAAAGCATTAGTGCCAGTCCAAAATAACATGGCCCAAGAATATGATTGGTGCTTTCCATGCAACAAGCCTCATAACCAATCCATGTGTTTCAATGGTGCTCTCAATCAAGCATTGATGGTGACAACTACTAGTGTGGAGGGTGAGGGAAGTCAAGGAAACAACCAACAACAAGAAACATTCCAACAACAATCAGCCCCAAATGACACCACATTGGTAAACTGGCAAGCAGAGGATTTCTGTGGCATGAATCAGGCAGTTTCTCAAGGTGTTGCAGCCAACACAAGGTCAAAGAGGAGAAATTTGGGTGAAGAACAGCCATTAGCCCCAACAAATCCACAACCTTCCACGGCTCCACAAATGATTGGCAAGAAAATTCCAGTTTCAAGTGCACAAGGGCAGCCAAGAACAGCCCCTAGGCCAACTCAAATGTCAGCTATTGCTGCCCACGTGCAAGGGGTGAATGTACAAACCAAGGGACAACAAAAGGATACTTCATCCCCATTCAGTATCATTGAACAGATGAAGAAGACTAACGTCAATATATCAATGTGGGAATCCCTATCCATCCCAGGACAAAGAGATTTGCTACAAGCTGCCATGAAGGACTGGTCAACTTGAACCAACAAGTTTAAATACAAGAGAAGGTACTCACAAATGTTGCCCACTCAAGGAAATCATGGAAGACAGAAGGTAAAATGTTGAAGCCCCCTCCTTTCTATGTTTCATTAATCATTGGGGATAAACTAGTACACAATTGCATGATTGATTTCGGGGCAAGTAGCTCAGTGATGCCCAAGCAAATAGCTGATCAGCTGGGTCTCCAATATGAAGTAATATCTAAAGGGGTAGTGCAATTGGATGGGACAGCAGTAGAAACCGTGGGAGTAATTAAAGGTTTGAATCTTACCTTGCATACATGCCCCAACGTTACCATTTTACAAGATGTGTCAGTGATAGATTTTCCACCACTCTTTGCCCTATGTTTATCAAGGGATTTCACAGCCAAAATTGGAGGCTACTTATCTATTGATTGGTCACACATGTTGTTCAGAACAAGATATGGTACTAAGGTCACAATCAGATCCGAACCAATTGCAAAATTTCATATTGAGCCTCATACTCCAAGCCAAATCAATGCCAACTGTTCAACATTTGATCAAGAAGATTATCCAAACACAGATGAAGCCGACACCAAAGTTGGAAGCATTCTAGATTTGACTCTTGATGAATGGGCAAGCAAGGTACATGCTTTTGATCCCTACCAAGAAGTAGAAGAATCTGAACTAGGAGTCTATTGCATACATGAAGAAAACCAGCCTATTCCTAGCATCACCAAACCAAACCATAAGGATGACAATGAGGTATGGAAATTATTTTTGATGGATCAAGGAGTAGGCAAGGTGCAGGGGAGGAGCTATGCTTGTTTCACCTCAAGGCATCAAATATTATTCAGCTTTTCGCTTCCAATTTTCTTGTTCAAACAACACAGCTGAATATGAGGCCTTGATTCATGGACTTCATTGGGCTAGGAAAAAGGGCATAAATAACTTGCAGGTGTTCAGGGATAGTGAGCTGATCGTCAATCAAGTCAGGGAACAACATGCTACAAAGAATGACCTGCTGAAGAACTACAAGAATAGGGTGTGGGACCTCATTGAGGATTTTGAATCTTTCAACATCGTGTCCATACCCAGGAAGAAAAATGAAGCCGCGGATAGGCTCGCAGCAGTTGGAGCAACGTTTGATGTGGTTGACAACATCAAAAGGGAAAAAACATAGCCACATATCCATGTGATTGTGAGGCCAGCAGTCCCAGATAATAATATAAGCTGGCAGGTGTTTGAGAATGATCAACAGATCATCAATTTTTTACAAGAAGAGCTGAATTCTCAGCTAGGAATCAGGACAGACTAGAGCAAAGATTATGGGGATCAAGTAGTGCAATGCATGACAAACAAGCTTCCTAAGGGTTTAGTAACGTTGGAGTCTATCTTCAACCCTAACGACTAGTTCCGTAAGGAAAAGGCTAACATACAAGTCAAGAGAGAAGATTTAGAGCCAATTCCGGTTGGGGAAGGCAAAACACTTCAAATTGGTAAAGTGGCCACTGAGCAGGAGAAATCAGATTTCATACAGCTTTGCCAAGAATTTCCAGATGTCTTCACTTGGAGCTATGAAGACTTGAGAGGATTCAATCTGAATTTGGCACAACATACCATAGAATTGGATCCAGATGCTAAGCCCATCAGGTAGAAGCAGAGACCTGTTAACCCTCACATTGAGCCTCTAATGAAGAAAGAGCTAAATAAGCTAATAGAGGCAAGCATTATATTCCCGATCAAGCACTCAAGCTGGGTTGCTAACTTGGTTCCGGTCAGGAAGAAGAGCGGAGAAATCAGGTTGTGTGGACTTCCAAGACCTCAATAGGGCATCTCTCAAAGATCATTACCCGCTTCCTTCAATGGAACAAATATTGCAAGTAGTATCCGGTTCAGAGAGATTCTCTCCCCTAGATGGCTACTCAGGGTATAATCAGGTGATGGTGAAAGAAGATGACCAGTTCAAGATGGCTTTCACCACCAAATGGGGACCTATGCCTACAAGAAGATGCCATTTGGGCTATCAAATGTCAGCCACTTTCCAAAGGGCAATGGATATGGCATTCAAGGGTTGATCAACAAAATAGTTTTGATATATCTTGATGACATCACTGTATTCTCCAAAAATGTAGTGGATCACCTTTTTCATCTAAGGCAGGTATTTCAGAGGTGTAGAAAATTTGGGGTATCATTGAATCCCAAAAAATGCATATTCCTGGCTCACGAGGGGAAACTTCTAGGCCATATTGTCTCGAAAGAGGGACTGGCAATTGATCCAGAGAGAGTTGAAGCCATAAGAGCACTACCATTGCCAAGTCACAAGAAGGCTCTTCAAAGCTTCTTGGGAAGGATCAATTTTGTCCGCAGGTTTGTCCCAGATTTTGCAGCCCTTGTCAAGCCCATCACCAAAATGTTAAAGAAGAGCATGGCTTTTAAGTGGACAGCAAAAGGCAAGGAGAGTTTTGAAGCAATCAAAGAAGCTATCTCTCAAGCACCAACTCTCATCAACCCAGACTTCTCCAAGGATTTCATCCTCTATGCATTTGGAGGTGATGACACTATTTCTGCCATTCTAGTATAGCAGAACAAAGATAATGATGAGCAGTCGATTGCCTTTTTCAGCCAGAGCCTAGATGATTGTGAGGTGAGGTGAGGTACTCTTTTATTGAAAAGCATGTACTTGCAGTAATCAGAAGCTTGAAGAAATTCAAGCATTTAGTCTCAAACAACAAGGTCCAGCTTCTTTGGTCTCACATGCCTTGGAGTTAAGGACTTCCTCCTCAACAAGGATTTGAATGAGAAAAGGGTAGGTTGGATCACCCATGTCATGGACTATGACATTGATATCAAGATCACCAAACTGGTAAGAGGGAAAGGACCTGTGTGAGCAGCTAGTTTTGGGGAAGCAAAAGGAAGTATGCAATGAAGAAGAGGCTGTTTTGATACCCAGACAGCCATGAGCCAAGTGGCAATCAAGAAGAAGACAATGCTTCCCCCACTCCTTGCTGGACCCAAGATATTATGCACTTCCTAGGCATAGGCCTATGCCCTCCAGAGATGAACAAGACCCAAAGGAGACACTTCAAGTTGCAGGTTGTTCCGTATGCCATTGTTGATGGAGTTTTGTTCAAGAAAGATGTGAATGGAGTGCTGCTGAGATGCATTAGCACAGGTCAGATTCAAAGGGTGTTGGAAGAGTTTCATGGTGGACCAGCTGGTGGCCATTTTGCACCAAGAGTGACAGCTCTAAAAATCATGAAGGCTGGTTATTATTGGCCTAAAATCTTCAGTGATTGCTATGCATGGATCAAGAGGTGTAAGAATTGTGCATTCTTCATAGGAAAAGAGAGACTTGCTGCCCTTCCATTGCATCCAATCTCAGTTGACCAGCCATTCATGCAATGGGGTTTGGACTTCATTGGAGTCATTAATCCCAATTCAAGCCAAGGGCACAAATGGATTTTGATAGCCATAGACTACTTCACCAAATGGACAGAAGCAATAGCACTCAAAGAGGTGAATGAGTCTAACATCTTAGACTTTTATGAGGGGATAACAACTAGATTTGGTGTACCTGCTACAATAATCTCTGATAATGCATTGGCATTCATTGGATCTAAGGTGACTGAGTGGGCTGTCAAGAACGGTATTTACCTAAGCACTTCATCAAACTATTACCCTCAAGGTAATGGCTAGGCCGAGTCTACAAACAAGAACTTGTTGAGGATCATTAGGAGGACTCTTGATGAGAATCAGAGGTCTTGGCATACCAAACTGAAATCAGCCTTATGGGCTGATAGGATAACTCCCAAAAGATCCACAGGTAACTCTCCATTCAGGCTTGTCTATGGAAGAGAGGCAATCTTGCCCATGTCACTTGAGTTGCCAACATTGGAACTCATGAAGCAGCTGGAGTTACTTGAATTTGAACCCATGGAGGTGAGATATGCAGAGTTGATGGAGCTGCAAGAGATTAGAAATCAGGCATCCCAAGCAATGGAAAAGGATCAAGCTTTGATCAAGAAGACCTTTGATAGAAAGGCCAAGGATAGATCTTTTCAAGTTGGAGATCTAGTGTTGAAATGGGATGTGGACAGAGCAAAACCGGGAAGGCATTCAAAATTTGATGCCATTTGGAGTGGCCCATACATGGTCACAAAGTGCAAGAACAACAATGCTTTCCAATTAGCCTCACTGGAGGGTGAAGAACTGCAGATTCCAGTCAATGGAATCTATCTCAAGTGTTGCTTCTAGAGGGAAGTTCACTACCTCTGTAAATATTAGATTAGATTTTCTTTCCTCCAAGTGCTTGTGCACATTGTTTTGTTGTAGGTTAGTTTTGTTTTCCCTAAGTGCTTTGGCACAACTTGTCCATGGAGATGTCCTTGCTTTCATCAGTGACTTTCCATCTTCCTCCTTCCACATTCTGAGTCAGATTAGGGTTCTAAACAGAATATTTGATGACTCCATGCCCAATGGACTACTTCAGGCAACTGGTCTTTTCATCTAGCAGAAGATGACCCATTGAAGTCGCCAAATTGTTATCCAATTCACCCCCAGGGGTTAATTGATAACATACATCAGAATTCTCAAGTCCCAGGCAAATTGATTGATCCAGGGCAAAAAAATCATGTTTCCAGGGTCCCCTCAGATTTTTTGTAACTTTCCTGTCCAGGAGGAAAAGAGCAAGTTCCGAGGAAAGGTGAAAAAAGTGGCAAAAACAAGCTTGGGACAGGAAAAATCGTGAAAATTGGCTAAGTCCTAGTCCTCGCAATAGTTCGGGACGTGAGGGACATCGAGACACGGATCGCCAAAACCCTCCAGCGGCCCGCAAGCAAAGGGACATCCGGGAAAAAGGACACGTAGGGCATGAGAAGCTGATCCGGCCGAAGGAGGAAGCAAAATTGACTAACTGCTGAGCAAAACAGTTTGGGACATTCGGGTCATGAGGACGCGAACTGCCTGGATCAGCCGAAATAGAGAACTTTAGCACCGGATAGTCAAGGCAAGTACGCTGCGGCAGACGCAAACCGGCCGAACCGGGTGAATCAGAAGAATTTGTCCCAGACAGTCCGGGAGCAAGTGGGATAAAGGTACACGAAGGACGTGAAACCTGGGCGGTTCGGCCGGAATGGGGAACTTTCACACTAGGACATCTGGGCTGTGAGTGCGGAGGACATGAACCGGCCGGTTCACCCGAAACAGAGAAATTTCGTATTGGGACAGTTGGGACAAAGGGACGCGTGGGACGCGGATAGCCGAAAAAGCCGAGAGCCAATCAGATTGCGCCACATGTCATCGGCAGATAAGGGACAAGGAAGCCCATTTTGGGTGGATCGGAGGATTTTATCCCAAACAACACTGGGACATCTAGGACAAAATGATGCGAAGGGCGAAAAGCCGGCAGACCCGCGGACCAATCAAATCGCGACACGTGTCACAAGGGAGAAAGTCCAAAAGTCAAAGGGCGAGGTTTCAAGCACTGACCCGAGCCAATCAAAAGAGGACACGTGTCCAATGAAGTAGGAAAACCCGTGGGACAGAGAGGAGAGAGAATTACATATCCAATCAGCGCGTGCCACGTGTCATCCAGGTGGCAGAGCGCGGGAAAATTTCAAAACACATTTTTGCCTGTTTTGTGCCCTAAATCTTCAGATCGACATATCTTTCGATCCAGAGCTTGGATTTGCACGTTCTTTATATCAACAGAAAGCTTGTGAAATTCTCTACATGATTTCAGGGTTAATCTTGAGTTTTGGTGTAGTCTGGAGAGAGAAAATTGAGAAACGGCTCTGACGCATGTTCATGGCCAGAAGTGACATTCCAGCGACCAGATTTAATGCAGAATGGGTCGCATTCTCCTGTAATCCGGTCAAAATGACAGGGTATGGGTTTGTAAGGTCCCCCATGCTATTTTAATGCACCTGCAGTCAAGAAGGGATGGGCTCTCATGTTTTTGTACATTTTTTGTCCCCTGGGCTCGACCCATGCAATGTAAAAGCCAAATTTGGCTCATTTCGAAGGGGGAACAATTTTTGACATAAGAACTTCTTCTTTCACCTCCAGGAGTGATTGATACAAGAATCAGACCTCTCCAAAGGATTGTAACAGCTTTTTTACCTCTCCGAGGTTGTAATGCGTTGATTTTGACACTTGGAAATGATAATGCAAGCTGTGAATGGTTTTCAGTCCTTTGTTTGTATTATTTACTTCATTTCAAATCCTGAATTATATCTGATCAGTCCGTGTATGTTTTATGTTGTAAACTTTGGTCTATGTCTATTTGCTTGACAAAAATGTTTCACCAATCCTTTTGGTGCATCACCACCTTTAGTTAGTTTCATATTTTTGCATTTTTATCCTTGTCTCCTTGTAGTTTAGAGTAGGATTAGGATCTCGAACCTTTGCGTAGTTTTGCAAAATATAGATCTAAATCAGAGGAGTTTGAGGAACCAGCCTCTAATCTGGAGATTCCTCTCTCAGTTTCACAAGTCCCCACACTTGGAGAGAGGTTTCCATGTTGTGCAATCACACTGGATGCTAGAGTGATAAACCTAGAAGCCCGATCCGCATCCGTGGGTGCCGTGAGTCCGCAACAACAGTCATTTAGGCATTGTGGAGTCTTGTTTTTAATGTTGATTTAATGGCCAAGTTATTTGTAATGTGGGAAATAAATGATGAGGTATATGCGTGTCATGGTTTAAGTTTCCAAATATTTTCTATAGTGGAAATGAATGATGTGATAATGTAATAAAATGTTTATTAATTGGTGCTTGTTTGGTTTAATTTCCAATTGTTGATATAAAATGGAAACTAACTAAGGTAGGATGTGAATAGGAAAATGAAGGGGAAAATGAAAGGAAAATAAGTTAGGGTAAAGAGTGGCCGAGCTAACCTCTAAGGGCCTCGTGCCCTAGGAGTGCTTTACATACATAGCCCCGGTGAAAAGGGCCTCAAGCTTATGTAGTTCTCCCATAAGCTAGGAACAACTGATGAATTAGAGGAATGGGTTGGTAGATTTTAGGCATGATTGAATGTAGGTCATAGGCATGGTTGAGTCATTTTAAATGTAGGTGTCGATGGTCTGGTCCTATATAGGATAATAAATAAGTAATGAGGAAGGTGAATGGTAAGAGGTGGTAAAAGAGCCGCTTAATTGATAAGAACCCTAATGAGTCTACCATACCCAAGATGGGCTTATGAATATAAGACCCTAAAGGCGTTGCATAATGGACTATTCTAAGGGTGAAGAAAGTCACATGATCACGAAATGTCATAATTGTGACAAGTCCCTTGAGCAGAGAGAAAACTAGGGTGCAAAAGGCAATGAGGTGAAAGTGAATGGTTTAGTGTAACTTAGTGTATGACAACATGTTTACTTAACAAGAAACCCAAGCTCAAAAATAGGCAAGTCCATGACGAAAATCTCATAATTTTCTTCATTTGTTAAATTTTAATAGACTGATCGATGTGGGAAGTCTATATAGGATGATTATCTTATCTCCTTGTCGTCTTCACAAAGCTAATCGATGTGGGAAGCTTATGGATATTTTTTATTGTATTTTGCAATGACTTTATATAGCTATCCTTCAAGGGAGAAGTCTACTTATAGGGGTGAAATAGATAGAAGAGATGTCCCATTTTGAGGGATTTATCTTTTCTAAAAGTTTTACTTAAGGAGTTGAATCCCATTTTGTTTTTTAGACAGTTAAGTCATGGACAAGACTATAGAGGAAGATTAGGTTCTTGTTTAGAAGAAAAAACCATAGTACACATGGGTTAACTATGAAAGAGGTGGTTTCAAGTGATGAATGGCCATGTGATTCCATCTTAAAAAAGAAGATGAAAAGTATCCATGAGAATCATGTTGTGAGTAGAACTATGGTACTCATATGAAGATAAAAATTTGAAAGGTGACGGGTAATCACATGATTCTTTTTAGTCATTGATCCTAGAAAAACAAGTAATATGGAAGGTGAACAATGCTCAAGGGATGAGTGATAAGTTGACATAAATTGATATGGGACTTCATGTCAACAATAAAATGGTTGAAGATGTAAGGCATTAAGGGGCTCATGTTCGGTTTACCTTCGAGTGAAGACAAATGATAAGCACCTAATCCATAGGCATGAGTAATGATATAGGGTCCAAGCCAATTAGGAGAAAATTTTCCCCATTTACTTTTCTCTTCTTTGGTTACATGTTTATTTTCCTTCAGGATGAGGTCACCAAGCTGGAAGGTGCATTCATGAACATGTTTGTCGTAGGCCCATTTGATACGTTTTTAGTAGATTTGGAGATGGTCAAGAGCATTGAGACGACGTTCATCTATAACTCAATTTGTGCCAAATGATCCTAGATAAATTCATCATTATTGAGCATGTATTATAGTGAGATGTGGAGAGATGGAATTTGGACTTTGAGAGGCAAGACATCCTCAGTACCATAGACCAGAGAAAAAGGTGTGGTGGTAGTTGAAGTGCAGATACTAGTGAAGTAGGCCCACAAGGTGAAGGGGATGTGTATATGCCAATCCTTCCCAGTATCGTCAACTACTTTCATAAGAATTTTGTTTAAAGTTTTATTAGTTGAATCTACTTGGCCATTGGTTTATGGGTAATAAGGTGATAAGAAATTCAGTTGAATGTCAAAAGCATCGCACAACTTTCGTAAAGCCTTTTTTTTTTAATTACTTTCTGTTATCATTGATGAGATGGTGAGGAACACCAAAGTGACAGATGATGTGATGATTGATGAATTCACATATTTTCTTGGATTTTGTAGAAATAATGGGAATGGATTCTACCCATTTATGATAATATTTAGTAGCAGTGATAATCCATTGATGGCATTGTGAAGAATGGGGATTGATCTCGCCGACAAGATCTAAGCCCCATTGAGAAAAGGGCCAAAGGTCTCGTGCTACCTGTAAGGCATGACTAGGTGTGTGATGAAGATTAGCATGTTGTTGGAATTTCACACAACATTTGACATAATCACAAAAATCACGGTTTAGGGTTGGCCAATAATAGCCAAGGTGAAGAATGCATTTAATGACAACTAAACCACTAAAGTGGCCTCCACAAATTCCATCATGAACTTCCTTGATGGTGTAGGGAATTTCAGAACTTGTAAGGCATCGTAAGATAATACCATCGAAGCCACGCTTATAAAGGAGACCACCCATGATGACATAGCGAGAAAAACTTTTAAGAAAGACACGTTGTCCATTACGAAAGAGATTATGAGTATAATGGAAAGGGAAAAATAGTCTGTAAACTGCTTATACCAAAGGTCACATGGGTCAAGTGCAACGGTTCCAATGGAGTAGACCTCATGAGGTAAATAAGAGGGTGATTGTAACCTTTGTATCATGACAAAGATTTTAGCGTTAGCGGGTATCTAAGAATCCAAGCTAAAAGGAATGATAACTAGATCGTGCTAAGCCAAGAACATAGACGCTAATAAAACATCACGATCAATAAGATGAAAGAAATTGACCAGAATAAATTTACATAAACCTTTGCAAACAAATGAGTAAAGCAATATCATATATTATTATGGAACTCAATGAAATACAATGAGAATGGACCTTGATTATATAGGAAAGGAATAACAATCTAAGAACCAATCAAGGTCATAGTTCAAGCCATAAATCATGGAAAGAACTAGTCATCAAAGAACTAGTCAAGTCCATAGATTTATGAGAGAACTAGACATCAAGGATCTAGTCAATACCATAGATCTAGGAAAGAACTAGTTAATACCATAGATCAAGGAAAGAACTATACCTAACAATTAGATAATATCTCCTAGTATATAAATAAATAAAAAGAAATATCCACACACATAAGTGGGTGAGGATAAATACAATAAAGGTAAATAATGTACCTAGGTGAACATGAGCTAAGGTAAATACCTACTCTAACACCCCCTCAAGTGAAGCTAAGGGCCAAAATAGAAGTGGCATGTCCACAGTATGAGTCCCAGTAACTAGGCTTGATGAGGTACTCATGTACAATATATCCATGAAGAAATATCGAACCAAAAGAAGGAAATAATCCTGCTAGAAGGAAAGAGAAAGAAGAAGAAGAAGGAAGATGTTTTCACGAACACCCCCCAAGAACAAATTCCGAAACCCCAAGAATTCCATGCAACTCAAGGTAGTGAGGTGATGCAAAAGGCTTCGTAAAGATGTCTGCAACCTGCTTCTGAGTCAGAAGGTACTCCAAGCAAAGAACTCCATCTTGAATGTGCTGCCGAATGAATTGGATGTGTATCTCGATATGCTTGGTCCGCTGGTGCTCAACTGGGTTGCGAGAAATGTGAATTACACATTGGTTGTCACACAAAAGTATAGTCGATGAATCCTGTAGTAATACAAACTCTTTCAATAACTAGCGAAGCCAAAGAATCTACTAACTCGCTGTAACTGCTGCCCTATACTCTACCTCTAAAGATGAAAGTGCAATAGCCTGTTGCTTTTTACACGCCAAGCAATTGGAGAAGAACCAAGACAAAAAAGATAGCCAGAAGTGGAACGCTTGTCATCAATAGAACCTGCCCAATCTAAATTTGTATACCCAACCAACTGAGTAGAGCCCCTAGTGTAGTGTAGGCCAAAGTGGGAAGTGCCATGCAAATAGTACAAAATCCTTTTAGCAGCTTTGCCAGTGACTACTATGAGGAGAATGTGCAAACCAAGATACAAGCCCTACTACAAATGAAATATCAAGGTGAGTATGGGTCAAGTACATGAGACTCCTAACCAACTTCCTATACAATGTAGGATCACAAAGTGGTGTGGTACATGTGGATGTAAGAGTAACTCCAGACTGAAAAGGAGATGGACTTGGCTTACAATCAGCCATATCAAAGCACCTAAGAAGATCATGGGTGTACTTTTGCTGACTCAAATGAATCCTTGAATCTATCTGAGAAATCTACAAACCAAGGAAATAATGCAATAGCCCAAGATCTATCATGTCAAACTGTGTAGAAAGAGCCCTCTGAATACTCTGAATGTGGGAAGAAGAGTTGCCAGTAAGTAACAGATCATCAACATACAAGATAAGTATCACAATATCCTCACCGACATACTGGAGATACACTGTATGATCGGAGTGGCAACAAACAAAACCAGTAGATAGAAGCAAAGAATCAATCTTCTCATACCAAGGCTGAGGGGCTTGTTTGAGACCATAGAGAGACCTTCGGAGTTGACAAACAAGAGAAGAATCCTGAACAAATCCAGTCGGCTGCTCCATATATATTTCCTCTTGTAGATCTCCATGTAAGAAGGCAATCTTCATGTCCATCTGGTATACGGGCCACCCCTGTGATGTAGCAATTAGTAAGTACAAGGCGTATAAAATCTATCTTGGCAACGGGTGCAAAAGTCTCAGAGTAATCAATACCTTCGACTTGTGAAAAACCCTTTGCAACAAGACGAGCCTTATACTTGTCAATGGACCCATCAACTATGTATTTGGTTCGGTATACCCACTTACACCTAACCATCTTTCTTCCTTTAGGAAGAGATACCAAATTCCAAGTATGATTCTTCATCAAAGAAGAATACTCAGCTTCCATCACATCATCCCACTCCAAAGTATCCCATGATCCTTTGAAAACTATTATGGATCCTCAAAAACTACCGACACAAAAATTGAGAACCTGTAGAATGTGCGTGATGATGCCTAGTGAGTGGAAGATCCTCTATAAAAGGTGTTGCCTCGAGAAAAGGTAATATGAGCCCACTTAGGCATAGTGACAACATCGGTGGGAATAGGATCCTCGGTGGCATCTATAACCACCTCATCAATCTCTTCAAAGAAATGATCCTCAAGTGAGATGAAGAAGAAGAAGGAATGGAAGAAGAAGAATCATGAGGAGTGAAATGCTCATCAAACCGAACATGTGTTCAAAAAGAACATCATGTGTATCAGATCTAAAAGATGATAAGCTCTCATGTTCTCACAATACCCTACAAAGATCAAGGGTTTACTCTTCTTATCCAAAGCTTTACTTTTCTTCTTTAGCACAAAGGCCCAAGCATGGCTCCCAAAGACTCGAAAAAATGAGACATCGGCTTAGTGTTGGGACGAAGCTTCTTGTGGAGTCAAATGCTCAAGTTCTCTTTGTGGTGTGTGATTCTAAATATAGTTAGGACAATTAACTGCTTCTGCCCAATAGATAAGAGGTATATCTATAGAATGTATCATACAATTAGCCATTTACTTCAAAGTTCTATTCTTCCTTTCTGCTAATCCATTCTTTTGTGGAGTATGAGGAAAAAAATGCTAGTGAATAATGCCTTGAGTTGCCAAAAATTTAGAAAACTCATTGCTGAAGTACTCCCCCCCATTATCAGTGTGAAGGTTCTTTATGCTACTAGAATATTTTTTCTCAACCAAAGCCTTGAAGACTTTGAAGTGTGAAAAAACATCACTTTTGTACTTGATAAAATAAACCGAAGTACACCTCAAGAAATTATCAATAAATGTAAGTGCATACTTAGCTCCATTGAAAGATGGAGTAGAAAAACCATCAAGTCACTATGCACAATCTCAAGTGGTGAAGAAGCTCTCTTAGACAAATTCGTAGGAAAAGGATCTTGTGTTGTTTCCCTAATGCACAACCACGAAAAACTCCCTCAAGACAGGAAACTCTAGGAAGACCATCTACCATACCATGAGTGCTCAACTCCTTCAAATATCTGTAATTGAGATGTCCAAATCTTTCATGCCAAAGTTTACTCTCACGAATCGAATGAGAAACCAATCCTGTCCCTATACAAGAAGTGTCATCAAAACCCTCAAAGTGATATAGTCTAGAACTATGATCAACAATACCCTGAGCAACAAGTGAATAAGGCTCCAACAAAGTTCTTACTTCTGCCCCATGTGGTGTAAAAGTAACTATTTTTCCTAGACCAAAATGACAAATTTGATATACATAAAGCAAATTTGTAGTGATGTTAGGAACATATAGTGCATCTTAGATATTGCCACCATCAAGTTGTATATCACCTTTTCCCTCAACAAAAAAAGGAAGAATCTCTAACCTCAATTTTGGAAGTAGAACTCAAACCTAGTGTTTCGCACAGAATTTCATTCGGAATAGAGTTACTTCTATCCTTTCATTCTCTTGAGAAACAGATAAGGGTTAGGGCTAGGAGGAATACCTGTTGAGTGTTGGGAAGGTGTGCGCGTACCATAGAGAGATCAGATCGATTGTGAAGAACTCCTTTTTGTCTGGGAAGGACTACCTGTAAGTAAGAATACAAGACCACCAGATCTTAGTTAGACAATAAGTGAGGGAACTACCTTGGGCCCAGGAAATATTAGACTTCCTTTCGAAGGTGGTCAGTTCCCCTTTTAATACGAATTAATGCAAATGATAACAAAGAAGCTATTGTGAAATCACGATTTAGGTACCTCGTTAAAAAGCAATAGAGACTAAACTACCAATAATAAAATGTCATGATGTTTGTTTGGTCACCGGTTATTGATGCATTCAGATCAAGTTACAAGGATAGACCCAGCTGGATATGAGATTGTTTGGGGGTAAATAAGGGAAAGGTTGGTTTTGGTATAAGTCACAGTGACCGATGCGGTCATCGATAACCGATCGGTTATAACACCAATACCGGTAGAAGATAACCGATATCGGTAGGGGCAATGATTTAGGGGTTTCAAAGGAAGTCAGTTGTAAGGTGGTTATGGTGTTTATAGGGTTAATAAATGATTAGGGGGGGTAGTAGGGTGATGGAGAAAACTCAGAGAGTGAGAAAACTATCTTTGGGGCAATATCGGGGTTGATGAATGAAAGTTAGGTGTAGAGTGCTGCCGGGTGGTAGATCTAGGAGTGAGCTTATAATTATTATGAATTAAAAGTTCAAGAAATGGTGTTTAGAAACATACAAGATACTACTTACTAGTTCCTGATGAAGATACAGGTCCAAGGAATGTGGTGGCGATAGTAAGGCTTAGTTGGGATGATCCGGTATTGGAAAGTGAGCTGATGAAGCTATCCTCAGTCTTTTCCAATGCTTGGATGAGTGTGACAGTGATCTAGTTGCTCAGTTACAGTCTTGGGCTCGATCCTCTTCTCTGCAACCTCTTCTACTTGTTTCACTTCTCTCTCCTGCCAAATGAATTCCTGGATCCTTTCTTTTTGGTTGGGGGAGGTCATTTACAGGGAACCGATGGTGGTTACGTAACCGATGGCGGTCGAGTAGGAACCGATGTCGGTTAGGTCAAAGTGGCTATTTTTAGTAAAATAGCCATCTTTCCCTCCTTTTCTCTTGAGGGATTAGTTGTGGGCTTGGTCAAATCATTATTAGGCTCATTTTGGTGCGGGTGAGGGGTGATGAGTCATGGGTGTGGGTCTGGACCAAGTCATAGGTCTTAATTAGGTTGGTTTAGGGTTAGGGCTAGGTCATGGTGAGGTGGCAGGGTTGGAGATGTAGATTTATTAATTATAAGGTAATTAATAAATAATTAAGTGTGTAAGGTTTAGGTGGTGAGGTAGGGTTAGGTTGTGGGACGAGATACGGGGTATAGGGTGTCGTAAGACACAAATTTGGTGTCTACATTTTCCCCTTGTTGTCGTGTAGTTTTTCTTGTAAAGATGCACTGACAATAATAAGAAGTGGTTGCCCCAGTTAAGGGTATAGGTAATCCCCCTCACATCTATCACAGATTGAGGCGGCGTGAAATCATGGATAGGGTTTATAAAGGGTGAATGATGATGAGATGATGGTAAGATGGTGGGGTAAGTTCAAGGAAGCCGACGCATGTTAAAATGTAGTAGTGCGACCACGGTACATGGTTTGAAGAGCAAATAAGCAATTCATAGGCAAAGTTTGATAGTTTATCCAAACAAGGATGATATAATCCTAAAGTATCAAGGCATAGGAAGTAGCTCCGGGGATATAACGAGGAAGGTACCGGAATGATTAGGCATGTTCGGCAGTACCAAATGGTTGGTTTGGTTGAGATAAACATCATGGTCTTGGTCTAAGAAAAGCTGGTTGGCGGATCATTTCAAGTATCCTAGTCATGCTAAAACACTAACAAGTGAGCGCGATTGAACAAACAGCTACATTATGGGTGGATAGAACCGTAAGTTGTGGGCTTCGTCGAGGTACTTAAATGGTGCGGCTGTGGGTCGGGCTGATTGGTTGGTTACGGCCTTGGGTTGGGCCAATTAGTTTGCCGCGCGGGCCTTCGGGTCGGGCCGAGTGGTGGTTACGCCTTGGGTCGGGCCAATTAGTTAAGTGAGGCCTTGGGTCGGGCCGATTGGGTTATTGCGCGCCTTAGGTCGAGCCGATTGGTTAGTGCGGCTTTAGTCGGGCCAATTGGTTGGTTGTGGCCTTGGGTCGGGCCAATTGGTTGGTTGCGGCCTTGGGTCGGGCCGATTGGTTAGGTGCGGCCTGGTCGGGGCCGATTGGGTTATTCATGCGGCCTTGGGTCGGGCCGATGAATTCAAAATAAGGCTATTTAGGAAAGGCCGGGGGTAAGCGATGTGGTGAAAAATAGAGTTTGGTGGAGAAGAGCAGGAGTTAGGGTAAACTAGGCAGGTAACCGATATCAGTTAGTTATGACCAATATAGGTTAGGAGACCAATATCAGTTTGGTAGGGCGCGCCATAACCGATATCGGTTAGAGGTCAAAACCTATAAAAAGAAAAACTATGGCGTGTCATTTTCACATTGTGAATTTGAGTGCCAACCTGTTTCTTGTCTGAGTTTTGAATTGATTGGGTTGGGTATTTGGGCTGAGTTGGCACTAGTTGAGTGGGGGAGTGAGTTATTGGTAGGCCCCAGAGATCAGGAGGCAAAGTTTGATTGGTTGAAGACCCTGCTTGAGGAGATTTGGAGCCATGGTACATCCTGGAGGAGCAAGAGGTGCTAGAGGAGCTGGACCACCACCACCTATCCCACCATGACGACGTGTAGTCATACCGGTAGGCTCTAAATCCCTCTTTGTGTGAAGTTGATGAATTTAGCTAGGATGTGGGTTTTGGGGTAGGAATCTAAAATTTGAGAAAATAATGAATAAATGAAGGTAAATCATAAAATGGAGTGGGTAGATATGTTAGGTAAGTCAAAACGGCAGGGTGGGTGAGTTTTTAGGTAATTGGGCTGGGTAGATGGGTAGAAATAGGAAGAAAGGGGATTTGGGGGCCGTTTTCGATCCAGCCCTGAAATCCCACAGTGACCGATGTCGGTCACTAAGCGACCGGCATCGGTCACCACGCAAGCTATTTAGATTTGTGGGTTCAAAGACCGGCGTCGGTCATGTGTCGCCGACAGATTGATTTGTCAGGGTGGTGACCGATCTGGTCACCATGGGCGGAGGAAGGTTGTGAAAGTAGTTGTGTTGATTTGTTGCAGCGGGTAGGATCGATTTTTGGGGTGAAGGTAGAGTTCTAAGAAAGGTTATTGGGGTGGGGAATTGGGTGGTGTATGAGTGGGGTAGGTGGTAGGTTTTGGGATAGGTAAAGGGGATATTGTAGGTGTTTGTTGGGTGGGGTTAGTGATATTGGGGTTATTGGGTAGTTGTTTTGTAAAGGGTAGGCCTGATGGAGTGGGTTGTTTTTGTAGGCACGCCAACAGATTGGCAATCGATGCGGATCGATGCCGCCTCTACTAGGGCGGATGTGGCCACATGTGACTACAGCGGTGGCGATCATGCTTGGAGGTTGGACTTGGCAAAGTCCAGAGGTATAGGGCTGTAGATAGGGACCACAGCCTGATGGTTGCCCTCATTAAGAGATGGGATCCGATAACCAATGTCTTCCATCTCCCGACTGGAGAGATGATAGTCACACTAGAGGATGTGTATCGCATCCTACGACTGTTATTCATAGGTGAGGTGGTGTTCCAAGTGGATCCGAGACAGTGATGGATAGCATCCTCGCAGTATTCGAGATGCGGCCCATTGATTACGTACCATAGTGCGAGCATCTGCTACGGTGATATGTATCGCACACATCGACAAGAGACATGGCTTGCCGTGCTGATGATGATTGGTATCACCTACTTTGCCCTCCCAGACTCAGAGGGAGGCCACTTCCCACGGGCACTGATGGGAGTATTACATGAGATGGTGGAGGAGCACACCTGCTATGCATGGGCACCGTGTATTTGGTGCAGCTATACAGAGAGCTCTGGGGCTATCGCCGTATGAGGTGATTCGGGATATGCTCGACATTCTTGCTACACTTGTTGGGCCTACGAGCATATCGTGTGTTTACGACAGAGGGTTACCCAAAGAGCTGAGGGCCACAAAGTGCATAGTGTATAGGTATGGGTTTCAGAGGTGGTTGGGGGTCGTGGGCTAGCCACAAGTGGTTATCGCAGGGCGAGATGTCACATATTACAGGCATATGTTAGAGGGCCTGACCGCACTAGATATTATATGGAGGCCATACAGAGGCCATCAGCCCCATGGAGGAGCCGAGCATAGCTGTGATGGATCCAGTACATCTTCTGGATAGCTGGACGGAGACCCGGGGAGCATGAGTGGATTCCCCTAGAGAGGGTACGACGACAGTTAGGCCTATGACAGGATGAGCCACCTCCCTTCCCACAGTATCGGAGGGAGGATGTAGAGGCACCATTGCCTCTTTCACAGCCATTGGACCCGCCCAGGTCACAGAGACCTAGCGATGATACGGTGGATGCCGGTGTTACAGGTGCATTTTTGGTTTGGTGGGCAGGGCAGAGGGTAGCCATGAGAGCACAGCCCGCACAGCCAGATTTGGCGATGTTATAGCGGAGAGGGACCATCTCTTGGGCTAGGTGTAGTTATTACAGGGGCAGCTTGCTGCTGCACAGGCATAGATTGGGGTGCTACAGGGCAGTTGGCCCAAGCACAAGTAATGCAGCACGAGTACTGTCTCGAGCACGAGTGCAAGTATAGCCTCAGCACGTGCAGCACACGGCCTCGAGCATAGATATAGAGTATAGCCTCGAGCACACGTGGCGTATAGTAAGTAGGTCGTGGTCCACTTCTATTAGGAGCCAGGGACCAGCCCCACCAACCATGCAGAAGACTGGGCCCAATATATAGAGGCGAGAGTGGAGGCCTGATATTATCAGGACATACTAGATGGTACCGGGGCTGACTATCAGCCATATGTAGCTCACAGAGCCGAGACGTCCCGAGTCATAGGTCACAGGGGGCCGCAGCCACAGCCGGTGGGTCAGTGACGGGTAGGAGGCGAGATCCGGCACAAGGGCTAGCTGAGAGACGAGCCGAGGGAGGGGGAGAGAGCTGAGTCACCCTAAGAGCGAGAGGTGGGAGAGAGTTGATAGAGACACCGGTCTGCGAACCGAGTGTGTATATAGAGGCCTGCGTGCCCTCATAGGATTTATGTATTCATTTTTGTTGTATATACCAGCCTGCGAGCCGAGTACATGTTGTATAGTTGATACCGGCCTGCGAGCCGAGTATATTTTTGACATGAGAGGCTGGCCTACGAGCCGAGTTGAGATTTTGATAGAGACAGTGTCTTGTGTGCCGAATTTGTATTTTTGATTACAGAGGTCCCATGCAAGGCAAGTTGTATATTGTAACATTGTTTTGATGATATATATAGATGATGAGTTGGATCCATATGGTGTGTATAATGTTTGAGTTGATGGCATATATTATAATGTTTTATGTGTTTTGTCGATGGTATTGGAATGTTTGTGATGTATATATAAATGATGTTGATGATGTTTTAATGATATGCATATGTTTTGAAATATTGATGTTTATTATGATGATGGATGTTGATAGTGATGTCATTATGCAGGGAAAAGAGGCGGGCGCCGCCAAAATTTTGCAAAAAACAAAGAGAAGGCCTGGATATAATCAAAATAGGTATAGGTTGACCGATATCGGTTAGATAACCGATGTCGGTCACTATTGACCGATACCGGTTACATAACCGACATCGGTTATGTTAAAACAAGCTTTTCTAAAAATAGAAAAGCTTGGGAGGCAATTTTAGATTCTTATTTTTAGAGCCATGCAACATGTTAAATACGAGGATGCGAGGCTGTTGTCGTCCATACAGGGTAGTTGCATGGGAGAATTGAGTGATAAGGAGGAAAGAGACAAGTAAAGTGATCGTGAGCTTGGAGTAAGAAGGCGTAAAGGCAAGTAATAGTGAAGAGGGTGGTGAACATGGCTGAACAAGGAGAAGCATCCAGTGGTAGAGAGGAGAGGGAAGACAGGTTCCACCTCAAACTATTGCATCCCAGGAGGTATATATGATTTTGGTTGGAATTAAAATTTTTGCATGCATATGACTAGGATGTGGTAAGGTAAATGGGTAGAAAGGTGATAGCAAGAGGTTGGGATGGGGTGAGTGTTGTAGGGTACGTAATCGGAGTTGGGAGATATGTGCATAGGTATAGAGAGGGAAAACGAGCACGAAGTTATCATAGGTGGTGTTTTTGAGCAGGGTGGTTGGAATTGATGTGACCGATATCATTTAGGAATAACAGATCGGTTAGGTAACCGTATAAATTCTTGTGTAAAGTCATGGATTGCGATAAAAACATGTGGGAAGTTATTTGTTGATTTGTTGTTTGTTGGTTTAATGTGTGTAGGCACAAGCGGGAGGTTGAGGATGAATGATAGGGTGCTAGCTTTGTTGTCACGGGTCCGAGCGGATGTAACACCAGCTGAGTGGGCATTAATAAACCGTGTGGGGTTAAGTGGAATCCACTATTATTCACGGATCGCATGCAATCATGCTATGTTGCAGGTGTTCATTGAGAGATGGAATCCTCAAAAGAATACATTTTATCTCCCAATAGGAGAGATGACAGTGACGTTAGAAGATGAATTCCAAATTTTGAGACTCCCACCAATTACTGCAAGGGAAGACCAGTGTATCAGGTAGGGCCTAACGTGGCGCGGGTAGTGATAATGGTAGTATTTGGTCCAGCCACACAAGATTTGACACAACGAGGTTTGACATTCACTTATGGTATAATGTTTGCAGCACCCTGAGGCAACAAGGTTGGCAATGGTATTAATGATAGCGGTGGGGTATTATGCATTACCTAGAGTGGATGGGGGAATATTTCCAAAATCATTGATGTGTATTATTCGTGAGATGATAGAAGGTAGCGTTACTTTCGCATGGGCACCTGCATATCTTGCAGAGCTATACAGGGGTTTATGGGCATACAGGTGAAATCACAGGACTACACTAGATTGTGCATACTTATTACATTGTTGGGCCTATGAGCACATTATGTGTGTGCGACCAATCTAGGGAGGAGAGATAGGAGTGCAGAGGTTGGGATTCAGATGATGGGTCCAGACAGAGCAAGAGGCAAGAGCTGAAACCATGATAGATGACGCCGAGTATTATAGGTAGATGTGGGAGATGGTGACGATTGCGGATATCCATTGGAGGCCTTATGGGAACTACATGGTGATGGCAAACATAGCCGAGGATTTGAGGGGTGTAGAGTGATTGAGGTGGATCACAGGACACAGGCCAGGTGAGTACGAGAGGATTCCTCTAGATCGCGTGCGGTGACAATTTGGATTTGTTCAGGATATACCCATGGCTCATAGACCATACAGGAGGATCGACGCTGAGGCACCCTTCTCACCTCCATGACCGACACTTCCAGAAGGACCAGAAGAGATAGCAGCCGATCGTAGGGTAATGGATGCAGGAGTGACAGAGTCTTATAGATTATGGTGGGTAGCAGAGCTGCGAGGTACACATGAGAGGGCCGATCATCCTGACATAGCTATGATTACAATGGAGAGAGACCGCCTGTAGGGTTTAGTTCACCAGCTTCAAACACAGGTGAATGAGACAATGGGATTGTTAGAGGTTTCACAGTCACGAGTGGAGAGACTAGAGGCAAGATTCCTCCACGCGAGAGGGCATATTCGTATGTTATAGGAGAGATTGGCAGATCAGTGGGAGGAACCAATAGCAGTGGCCCCTTTGAGGATGGAGAGGCCAGGTGAGCGGCGTCGACGATCACCATCACTACCTGGTTCGGGATGAGGCGCGGGGCCTACGTGAATTTCATAGGGGTAGAAGAATAAATAAGGATGCCGACCTACGCGTCGATGATAGAGAAGATGTATTTGTTTAACATCTAAATAAAACTGAATATGTATGTTGATTTTGAGTTTATGATAATAATAAGAAATGTTTGTGTTTTGAATGTTTGGATTGATAAAGGACAAAGGTGAGTGTTATCAATATAAATATGTGAAAACATTTATATTTTTAAGCAAAACACAACACATGATAGGTTATGGTAGGGGATGGTCGAGCTAACCTTGGGAGACCCCATGTCTCCTAAGTGCTACCTACATAGCCCATTACACAAAGCAAGGAGGGGCCTCAGACCGATGTAGTTCTCCCTTAGGACCAGGGAGAGGTGAATTCAGGCAATTTGGTTGTGGTTAGGCAATTTGTTGGTTGGTAAAAGTTTGATGTTGGTAGGGTAATGTTGTTGGTGTTGGTAAGGTATTGGTGGTGTTGGTGTGGGTATAGGTGAAGCGAGGGTTAGCTTACCCAAGCATAGGAAACCATGTCCTGATTAAGGTCAACACATAATCCTAGATTTGGGTAAAAGAGGCAAAAGTGTCCCATAGTTGGAAAGAGCTAAACAAACCATGTATTATCATAGGATGAGCTTGAATCTCTAGGTACCTTGCATATGCGAGAAGTCAATAGGTGGAAAGAGTTGTATAATCACAATATATCGGTTCTACGTCACGTCCCTTGAGTTTTGTTGTTTTGAAAAATGGTGAGGTGAGGTGGATGGTATAGCTAGGGCGTAGAGGACTTGTTATAAGGTGATTATTTTGATGAAATAGATCCAAACCTAAATAGACGAGTCCATGACTCAAAAGTGCTTTTGAATACTATTTTTATTTTTCTGGATATAGACTGATCGATGTAGGAAGTCTATATGGGATATGCATTTTGTTGTTTCTTGAGGTCTTCACAAAGCTGATCAATGCGAGAAGCTTCTGATAGAGGCTAACTTTGTATAGTTGTCCTTCAAGGGAGCAGTCTACTTATAGTAGCATGATGCGGCTTTGCACATAGTTGTCCTTCAAGGAGCAGTCTAGTTTATAATAGCAGATGTGGCTTTGCACATAGTTGTCCTTCGAGGGAGTAGTCTAGTTTAGAGCTTAGAGGTCTAGATGTCCATTTGGCATGAAGTATCTAGTTTTGCAGGAAGTTTGACTCAAGAATATCCTAGAATCGTATAATTGAGAACTTGTTATTTTGATACTTTTAAGTCATGGACCA
This sequence comes from Taxus wallichiana var. yunnanensis, assembly GCA_018340775.1. Classification (NCBI taxonomy): domain Eukaryota; kingdom Viridiplantae; phylum Streptophyta; class Pinopsida; order Cupressales; family Taxaceae; genus Taxus; species Taxus wallichiana. The sequence goes on from CM031237.1 coordinate 170,482,139, forward strand.
GACTAAAAAGGGGAAGGAATCTTTAAGAGGAGGTGATGATCAAACCATGTGAGCTTGATTCTATTTTGAGATGCACAAAACAAGGTGTATGAGGTGGTAAATGAGCTCAAGGGATGAGCGCAAGGTAGATAAGAAGTGATGTAACACTAAATTCAACAAAGTAGAATGGTCGGAGATGCAAGGCATTAGGGGTTCGAGCTCAGTTTACCATTAAGTGAAGCTAAATGATAAGTACCGATCCGTAGGTGTGAGTGATAATGTAAGGCCCAATCCAATTAGGAGCAAATTTTCCCGTTTGATGTTTTCTAGTTTGGTTACATGTTGATTCTCTTTAAGGACAAGATCACCAATCTTAAAGGTACGCTCATGAATTCGCTTATCGAAACACGCTTAATGTGCTTTTGATAAATTTGAAGGTGGTCAAGAGTCGTAAGGCGACGCTCATCAAGAAGCTCTAATTGGGCTAACCACTCTTGGCGAAAGTCGTCATTGGTGAGAATATCTTGAAGAGATATTCTGAGAGAAGGGATTTGTATTTTGAGAGGCAAGACAACCTCAGTACCATACACCAGAGAGAATGGTATGGCATTAGTGGAAGTAGGAATGCTGGTATGATAAGCCCAAAGGGAAAAGGGGATGTGATCATGCCAGTTTTTCCCAGAATTGTTAACAACTTTCATGAGAATTTTGATTAAGGTTTTGTTAGAAGATTCGGCTTGTCCATTTGCTTGTGGATAGTAGGGTGACGAGAAGCTAAGTTTGATACCAAAGTTGTCACAAAGGTCTTGTAACAACTTATTTTTGAAATATTTTCCATTATCTGTTATCAGGCGATGAGGAACACCAAAATGACAGATAATGTGATGATTGATGAACTCAACGATTTTTTCTTTTTTGGTTGAAATGAGTGGAATGGCCTCCACCCATTTAGTGTAATATTCGGTTGTCGTGATGATCCAATAGTGATGCTACGAAGAAGGTGGGTGAATCTCGCCAATAAGGTCTAAACCCCATTGTGAGAAAGGCCAAAGATCTCGTGCGACCTGTAACGGGTGGCTAGGAGTATGTTGAAGGTTGGCATGTTGTTGACACATAACACAATGCTTAACATATTCACAGCAGTATTTATTGAGAGTAGGCCAATAATATCCTAGGTGAAGGATCCGCTTGGCCATGGCGAGGCCACTAAAGTGCCCGCCACAAAGTCATCATGGATTTGTTGGGTGGTATGAGTGACTTCAGCGCCGGTTAGACAACGAAGGAGGATACCATCGAAGCCACGTTTATAGAGGAGTCCCCCCATGACGACATAACGAGAAACACTTTTAAGAAAAGCATGTTTTCCATTACTAGTAAGGTCAGGTGGTAACTAGAGGTTGTAAAGTAGTCGTGAAATTGGTGATACCAGGTATCTTGCGAATCAACAGATACATTATTTACCATACAAACATCCAGAACTAAGTAAGATGGGGCAAAGAGTTATTGGACCAAGACAAATATGTCAAGTCAGTTGGTGAGGCTAGAATTTTTGAGGCCAAGCAAGCCATAGTATCTACAAATTTATTAGTTGAGTGGGGAATGGTTTGGATAGAATAAAGAGAAAAGAAGGTCAAAATTGAATCCACGTAATGTTTTTACTTTTGAAGTTCCTCATTTTTACATTGGTAGATGCTAGTAACTTGATTTACTACCAATTGAGAGTCACCAAAAATATTAATAGACTTCACACCTAAGTGTAACGTAATGTGGAGACCCAAAACAAGGGCCTCATATTCTGTTGTATTGTTAGTGCAGGGGAAATCAAGCCTGAATGAAAGAGGCATAGGTTCACCTTCAAGAGGAATGAGAACAACGCCTGCCCCTCCACCGCGCTGGCATTTAGATCCATCGAAGAAGAGGGTCATTGGATACGACACATCACTGAGTGAAAGAGTTGCGATGAGTTCATCAGGGAAAGTAAAATTGGTAAATTGTTCCCCAGGTAAAGGGGCTTCCGCGAGTTGGTCTGCGATAGTTTGTCCTTTGACTGATTTTTGGTGTACAAACTCAAGGTCGAGGTCGGCGAGGAGCATAATCCATCGAGTGATGCGTCGTTTTAGATGAGGTTTGGCGTACATATAATGTATGGGGTCAGTGTTGGTGATGACAAAAATTTTGTGATTCAGGAGGTAATGTCAGAGTTTGGTGGCCACAAATGATAGGGCTAGGCACAAATTTTCTACGTGTGTATACCTAGTCTCGTAATCCACAAGAGTACGGCTTATGTAATAAAAGCGCTTGTTCTTGATGCTCGCAGTCACAATGTGTGAGCATGGCTCCTACAAAGCATGGTCGGTGGCGTAAAGGTAAAGGTATAAAGGCGATCGTCCGAGGTGGGATAAGCAACAGTGGATGCAAGAGATAAGCTTTAAGATCCTCAAAGGCTTGGTGGCACTCCTCGCTCCATTAAAAGACAATGTCCTTTTTAAGGAGATGATGGAAAGGTTGATATTGATCCGAGAGTTGTGAAATGAAATGCCAGATAGATTGGAGTTTTCCCTGTAAACTACGTAATTATTTGAGGTTAGTGGGTGGGGGAATTTCTAGGATAGCTTTGACTTTAGCTGGGTCGACTTCAATGCCATGCAAAGAGATGATAAAGCCAAGGAGTTTTCCCAAAAGGACGCCAAAGACACATTTATTTGGTTGAAGATGAACACAATATTGTAACAGGTGATCGAAAATAATGGTTAAAACATCGAGATGTTCACTGCGATGTTTGGATTTTCCAAGAAGATCATCGACATAATCCTCAAGGATAGTGTGCATAATGTCATGAAAAATATAAGTCATAGCCCACTGATAGTCGCACTGACCAAAGTATTCTTAAGGGCGAATGGCATGACACGATAGCGAGACAGGAGGTCCCCTGTGGGGTAATGAAGGTGGTTTTATGTTGATTAGCGGGGCTACCAAAATTTGATTGTATCCCGAGAAGCCATCCATGAGAGAAAGCATCTCATGGCCCACAGTGAGATCAACAAGTTGATCAATGCTAGGTAGGGGAAGTCATCCTTTGGGCAAGCGAGGTTAAGGTCCCGAAAATCCATGCATATCCGAAGTCCCCCATCGCTTTAGTGATAGGTACAACATTAGAAATCCATTGCGAATAGTCAATAGGTAAGATGAAAGAAACAGAAAGGAGGCGTTGAAGTTCTTCTTTCACTAAAGAGGGCAATGCGTGGATGCATTTTTCTCAGTTTGTTTAACTAGTTTAGAGTCTGGTTTCAGAGTGATGTTATGGATAGCAATGTCAGGATCGATTCCTGGCATGTCGGCGTAGGACCAAGCAAAAGCTTGATTGCGGGCACGGAGGAAGGTAGTGAAGGTGGCTTATTCTAATGCATCGAGAGATTGTCCGATCTTTAAAATGTGAGGATCGTCCTCCATGTGGATGTTGATTTCTATAGTCGATTCATTCAACATAGTTTGGGTGTCAGATGGTAAGGCACGTTGAATATAAGAGTCATCCGCACCAAGGTAGGTGAGGATGGAGTCATCATCCTGGCACTCAACAACATTAATTAAAGGTGAATCTTCTTCGATCATGTCTGGATATAGGAGGGATAGATTCCGGATCTATCGACTCTGTGGGTGAAGATGGAAAAATGGGCGATGATGGTTCGGAAGGGGTGACTTTGTTGTTTTCTTGGATACAATTGACATGAGTTTTTTTTGTGTAGAAGGTTCAAAAATCCAAGACCACGACGATCTTTGTGTTTGCGGGTAGTTACGGGAATGATCATATATCGGCCTTGTTCATAAAGCTCGAAACCAAAACCCTTCCAAATGCTGCGTCAGGAAGGTGAGGGTGAAACGACGGTTGGTTAGATATCAAAAATCAGATTGGAAGGGAACCACACCAAGGGGAGGTTCAGGGGTGACAGAGGATGTGTCGACACCCCCATACGTTAGGTTGGTGCGGAAATTAGGTGGGCCGTAAGAGATCACCTCCCCCACACGATGGTCATAGGTAGGATGTGCATGTAACTGTCCATACTCCTATGGGGTATGGAAGGTGCTAATGTTGTATAGGTGGTATTCCCCTAGCGTAAGGCATTGAAAAACATCTACCAAGGGATCTCAAGTTGAGATGTTGTCCACGGGGAAGGAAGTGGTATTCGCGGCGGTGGGTTCATTGGTCGAAGGTGTGAGTGTGGTTAAGGTGGATGGTGGAGGTGTGGTTGAAGTAGATGGTTGGGCTGGATCAATGGGTGCCTTGACTGGTACAAGCACATCATTAGGGTGATATAACATATTGCAGGTTTTGAAGGGGGAAGCGTCAGCTTTAACGGTGTATGACTTCCCCTCATACTCGAATTTAATGTATCTATGTAAGGTGGAGGGAACGCATCCCATAGCTGGATCTAAGGGTGGCCTAATAATATGTTGTATTGGAATTCTCCCTCAAGGAAATAGAAGAGTTCGGGTAAGGTACATGGCCGTACATGAATGTTAAGGATCACAGTGCCTAAGGTAGAAGTAATAGCATCGTTGAATGAACACAACATGGTGGGGTTGGCACACATGCAACTAGGAGGGATATTCATCTGTTGGAAGGATTTGGAAGAGATGATGTTTAGGCTAGCGCCCGTCAATCATAACACGCGCACACGGATGTCCGGATGTAAGCCGATATGAAAAGAGTGGGATCAGGATCTTCTGCACCAAAGATGACAATTTCTTCTTCAGAAAAATTGACAAGTGGCTTGCTGTACAGGGACATAAGTGGTTGTGGAGGTAGGTTGTTTGGTGAGAGAAGCGACATGGTTGGGTGTTAAAATGGAGGCGACGGGCAAGGTTTTGTTAGGTAGGACCTCTATCCCTTGAAGGATCTCAATTAAAGCTTATCGATGCGATTCAAATGTTTGAATGAGATCATAGAGTGTCATTTTGACAGGAGATTGGTGAAGTTGTTTGATCATGGTGTGATGGGAAACTCCATCAGAGATGGGATAGGTAGGTCCACGAATGACCACTTTAGGTGGTGGTGCGATCGGGATGGTAGAAGGAGAAAGAGAGGCCGCAGGTGTGCTTTCTTTAGCTTTTCCATTATTTTTCTGACCTTGAGTAGCAATGTTAATCATGTTGATCTCGTGAATACGAGAGGAGGAAGATGGCAGGGGATAAGTCATTGTTCTCGAGAGGTGGGGTTGTAATGATGATAGATTTTGGTGAGGCGGGGACAAGTGGTATAGGAGAAGGGATTGAAGCTAAGGGCTTCTCTCTCTGTAAATTGTCTTTCTTAGGCTATCTATCCGAGATAGGTGACTGGCGAAGGATGGCTTTCAAAGCTTTGCATCCTTCTACATCATGTCCTAGTGTGCGATGGTAAGCACAAATTTTAGATTCATCATAACCTATAGGTCGAGGTTTAGATGGATCATAGAGTCTGAGCGGGGGTAGGGAAATGGTCGCATCCCCTACCAACATATCAAGGATCTTGGAGTAAGATCCTTTGAGCGGGTCAAATTCAGATGAAGATGAGGCTGTTGATTGAGTGGGTGAGATTTTTGATTGTTTTGGTAATGGTTGGGTACGAGTGGTTCATACGGGTGGTGATTTAGGCAAGGGATTTTGATGATTGGTTTTAACTAGGCATGGTTTCCTCATGCAGAAGTTATGTTTAGTTGGTTAGATGATGAGGCCCCAACTGACGTGGTGGCAGGAAACAACCACGGGAGAGAGGAGCGACAAAGCAAACAAGTCCTTCGATGATCAAGTTTTCTTAGGGTTGGCAGGTAGGTGAGATACTTGGGGCGACGGTGTTGAGATGCCCGTGAGTGTCTGTAGGGGTGCAAAAGGTATAGGTCGTGTTAAAGAAGATGTGGGAGGCATGGTGTATTGAGGCAAGGTGGAGGGGTGAGGCCCTAATATAGAAGGTAGGTGTGATGGTGAAGGCTGAAGCCGTGCCTGCTATATTGGTGTGATCGGGGTGAGGGTTTTAGTTGTGGAAGAGGCATAGATTGGACTCGAGGAGATTGGGTTTGTCTCCTAGGTGGATTGACGGCATTATTTTTGGATAAATCTAACCGTTTAGGTGGGTGTGTCAAGCTAGGAATTAGTGAAGTCCAGCGTAAGGGAAGGTTTGGTTAGGTTGATAGAGGTGGATGAGGGATTCGATAGAGATGAGGGGGGTGAAGGTGAGGACATAGGCATTTTGAGCTTTTGCAAACACCCGGGTATATGGTAGAGGTGTTTGGATTGGTCATCTGCATTTGAGTAGAGTATGGTGTACTCAAATGCTCCCATAAGACTCATCTATCTTCTGGGGGATGACAATCCTCATGTGTGAACAGGAACTTTGGTATGGAAGAGAGGTGGGTTGTGATTCCGGTCCACTGTGGGTGTGATACAGGGGGTAAATGAGGCACTGTATCAATGGGTGTTAAGAGGTCAACCAGTCACTGGAAAGATTTAGGTGATGAAGAACTAATAGGTAGGAGGGCATGTTCGAGGGGATCCATCATGATTAAGGAGTTTGGTGATGTAGGCTCAAGGGGTTTCTCCTCTAAGGATGACAGAAAAAGTGGCAAGCCTTCTTCTTTTGTAGCAAGAGTGGTGGAAGGAGATGTTTGGGAAATAGATAAGTTAGATAACATCCGCTCACAATCTTGCAGGGATGTGGTGTAAGAAGGTTCATTTGTGAGAAGAGAACTCTGGGTGGTTAATTCCTTTATGGGTAAAGGAATAGCGGGACTGTCCTCTTGTCCTGATGAAGGAGAAGGGGGCGAGAATCCCTGCATTGGTGAAGAAGCTTGATTCAGAATTTCCTCAATGGAAGCCCTGGGTTGGGAGTTGAAAATCACATGGATCTCATGCACACTCTTCTCCTCGGCTGAGGTGTCTTGGTTTGTGTTACTATTAGATGCATGGTTTGGAAATGGTTTGTTGAAGATTTTTAAATTTCGATTAGTGGGGGCATTAGGATTATCAAGAGTTATATCCCCTGCATCAACCATTTCCTGCACTATGTTTTTCAACATCTTGCAGTTTTCGTGATTGTGTCCCTTCATGCGATGGAAGTTACAGAAGTCATTTTATTTATACCAAGAAGGTATAGTGTGGGTGGAATCAAACCTAGAGTGAGGTTTAATAGGAGGCAAGGTGATAACTCCTGCTTTAAGTAATTTGTCTAAGATCACACCATAAGTTTCTCCCAAGGGAGTGTAGTTGATGGGCTCGGCTTTATACTTATAGGTGGCTTTGGTGGGTATTAGGCGAGCGCTTGAGATTTGACCGTCACTACGTGTGCACCCTTTGATTTCAAAGTAGCCGATGCGTGAGAGTTAGTGGTGTTGGGTTTGGTGGTAGAGTCTTGGGTCCGAAAATTTGAGCTTTTGTTGTGTAACCCCAATTTCACCTCCTCTAAGGCTCAACTCTCTAGTTTCTGAGCCATAGTAAAGGCCTCATCAAAGGTGCAGAAAGTTTGAATTTGGAGGGTGGGAGAAATGTGTATAGTATAGGCCCACGCAAAGAGTTCGATGAGCTTGGCCTGAGGTAAGGCGTAAGTAAGTTGGTTGATGAGGCCCCGCCATCATCCAACAAAATCTGTGATAGACTCTTCAAATTTTCGGATGGCATAGAGGTCGGTAATGGATACTTTCTTGGCAATATTGATGGAGAAGTGATCCAAGAAAGATTGGGCTAACTGGTTAAAGGAGAAGATTGAGTGCTTGGATAAATCATTGTACCACTCCAAGGTAGGTCCTGATAAGGACATGGGAAAGGTACGGAGTAGTAAGGCATCTTCATGAGCAATCAGATAGCAGCATGTCCGAATGATTGCAAAGTGTTGAGAGGGTCCTCCTTACTATTAAAGCGAAGTAGATTTCGGTAATTCCCATTGAGAAGGATATGTATGAAGGGGGACAGAAGGATGAATAGGCTCCCGACAAACTTACTTGTATGTCAGGGTGTTACGACTTCCTGAAACAGAAGCCTCAAGATTTTACATCTTGTCCATCATCTGTTTGATTAAATCATTGGTTGGGTTAGATGATGGTGTTGTCGTTGTAAACAGAGGAGGATTGGTCCAAGAGCCGCTACTAGACAATGGTGGGATTGAATGTTGATAAGATAATGGTGATGAATGTGTTGGGGCAGCCGAATAAGGGTGTCCTATATAAGAGGTTGAGGCCACCAGATGAATTTGTGGAAATGAAAAGGTGGGCGGAGCTTGTGAGGGAAAGCTCGTGTGTATAGGTGATAGAGAGCAAGTTATAAAAGAGACAGTCTATGAGAGAAATGAGGTAGGGTTAGTGGATGGTAGTGATATCTGGGCCCAGATTAATGAAAGGAAATCAAATTGGTGCAGTATGAACCACCGAAGCCACTGAGCTGGGAGACGGGGCTAAGGATGAAGACGGTGAGGTGGAGTTATTAGGTGGGGAAGGGGCTAAGTGAGCGGCAATACTAATAGGCATACCAACGAGGAGCTGACCATCGGGTGTACGGTCAGGGGTATGAGACAAATAATATTGTACGGCACTAGGATTAGCATCCAAAAATTTGGCAAATTCCTTATCTCCTACAGGGATCTTGGGAAAATTACTGGTATCCGTAGGATTCCCCATAGGATGTGAAGGGGTGACTCAAGCAAAGGCACGAAACAGGCATGTGAAACCATGGCTACAGCTTGTTTCAGGTGATAACAACCATGGACAAGAGGACACAACAGGGATTTAATCAATCCGGAACAGAAACAACAACAAAATGTTGGAATTGATAGGTTGTTGGTTTGTCAAGAACTATTAAACACAGTAACCGATATCGGTCAGATAATCGATGTTAGTCAGAATGTAGCCAGCATCGGTCAGTTAACCGATGTCGGTAGTATAGGACCGGTGTCGGTCACTGTGAAAGAAAAGAGAGGATGTAAGAAGCTGCTGGTTTGGGGATAACAATGCTTATTATACCTACCAAACTGTCATGAAGTGATCACTGAAATAGTGTATGACAGAGAAACAGAACTAAAAAAACAAGCAAGATGCACAACCAAATCAAGAGACTAACCCTAGGATTAGTTTTAATCACTTTGGGATTATGCCTTAGATGCCAGATGATTTCAATCCTAAACAAAATACCTAAGGGAGATGTCAAGTTTGTTTGGGCTCATAAGGCTACCTCAATCGGGCGGAGGAATACCGCGGGAAGGGGGGATGTTTGAGCTATTGTGTTGATTATGATGTGATTTGGTATGTTTTGTGTAGTGAGAGTAAGATTAATTTCTCGTCAATACCATGGATATCACCCCCACGTGTATGACCTATTACTTAATATACATTCACTAGAATCCAAAAGAAAAAGCAAGAATGTGATGCACGTGTTTTAAACCTAAATCGAAAATGATATTCGATGAAGAAAAGAAGATGACTTTCACTAATGCAAAGATGTGAAAGAAAGACAAATTCTTTTACCAAAATGTCAAAATATTTTGTGAATATTTAGAAGAAATAAACAAAGAAAGAAAGAAAGAAACTTCGAAAAGGGTCCCATGAAGCGTGCCAAAAATGTTTCGCATGATGCAATTTCATTCCGGAATAGAGTTGCTTCTATCCTTTCATTCTCTTGAGAAACAGATAAGGGTTAGGGCTAGGAGGAATACCTGTTGAGTGTTGGGAAGGTGTGCACATACCGTAGAGAGATTAGATCGATTGTGAAGAACTCCTTTTTGTCTGGGAAGGACTACCTGTAAGTAAGAATACAAGACCACCAGATCTTAGTTAGACAATAAGTGAGGGAACTGCCTTGGGCCCAAGAAATATTAGACTTCCTTTCGAAGGTGGTCATTTCCCCTTTTAATACGAATTAATGCAAATGATAACAAAGAAGCTATTGTGAAATCATGATTTAGGTACCTCGTTAAAAAGCAATAGAGACTAAACTACAATAATAAAATGTCATGATGTTTGTTTGGTCACCGGTTATTGATGCATTTAGATCAAGTTACAAGGATAGACCCAGCTGGATATGAGATTGTTTGGGGGTAAATAAGGGAAATGTTGGGTTTGGTATAGGTCACAGTGACTGATGCCGGTCATTAGATAACCGACTGCGGTTATAACACCAATACCGGTAGAAGATAACCGATATCGATAGGGGCAGTGATTTAGGGGTTTTGAATGGAAGTCAGTTGTAAGGTGGTTATGGTGTTTATAGGGTTAATAAATGATTGGGGGTAGTAGGGTGATGGAGAAAACTCGGAGAGTGAGAAAACTATCTTTGGGGCAATATCGAGGTTGATGAATGAAAGTTAGGTGCAGAGAGCTATTAGGTGGTAGATCTAGGAGTGAGCTTATAATTATTATGAATTAAAAGTTTAAGAAATGGTGTTTAGAAACATACAAGATACTACTTACTAGTTCCTGATGAAGATACAGGTCCAAGGAATGTGGTGGCGATAGTAAGGCTTAGTTGGGATGATCCGGTATTGGAAAGTGAGCTGATGAAGCTATCCTCAGTCTTTCCCAATGCTTGGACGAGTGTGACAGTGATCTAGTTGCTCAGTTACAGTCTTGGGCTTGATCCTCTTCTCTGCAACCTCTTCTACTTGTTTCACTTCTCTCTCTCCTGCCAAATGAATTCTCGGATCCTTTCTTTTTGGTTGGGGGAGGTCATTTACAGGGAACCAATGGCGGTTACGTAACCGACGGCGGTCGAGTAGGAACCGATGTCGGTTAGGTCAAAGTGGCTATTTTTAGTAAAATAGCCATCTTTCCCTCCTTTTCTCCCGAGGGATCAGTTGTGGGCTTGGTCAAGTCATTATTAGGCTCGTTTTGGTGCAGGTGAGGGGTGATGAGTCATGGGTGTGGGTCTGGACCAAGTCATAGGTCTTAATTAGGTTAGTTTAGGGTTAGGGCTAGGTCATGATGAGGTGGCGAGGTGAGGTGGCAGGGTTGGAGATGTAGATTTATTAATTATAAGGTAATTGATAAATAATCGTGTAAGGTTTAGGTGGTGAGGTAGGGTTAGGTTGTGGGACGAGATATGGGGTACAGGGTGTCGTAAGACACAAATTTGGTGTCTCGCACCTAGAGAAACAAAAGACTCCTTGGAAGAAGTCATGTTATGAGAAACACCAGAATCTATAACCCAATTGTCTGCAGAAGTGGTGACTCGAGATCTTCCAACAACATTAAGTGTTTTTCCATGCTGATTAGAAGGAGGTGGAGTGGAGATAAAATTTTGTGTTTCTTGACTGCATCCTCTAAGGCTTGCATTCGCTTATAACACCTATTTTCTTCATGATTACTACCCCACAAAAAGAGCATGAATGGCTAAACTTATTCTTGGATTTAGAAGACTCCTTGGGTTTTGAGTTGTTTTCTTTAGGTTTAGGAGCATTTTGAGATGGAGAAGGTGTGGATTTGTTTTTACTGTTTAGTTTTCCTTTTCCCTTAGGATTAGATGCAACTAATGCCTTTTGAGAGGTGGAAGACTCAAGGTGAGATAATTTGGATTCTTCCCTAGTAAGTCTTTCACAAAATGTTTTTAAGTTAGGCATTTTAAAGGTGTCACCTAAGGCATCCATGCTAGAGAAAAAGGTAGAAGAAAAAAATTGGAATGGTCCTCTCAACTTGGATAGAATCAAGTAAACACACTCTTCATCTTTCTTATCTCTTCCACTCCCCTTCAATTATGTCAACAAATGCTTGAACCCAGTAATATAGTCTATAATTGTTGGAAAATTTTCGGGATTAAGAGGGGTGATCTCAATTTCAAGTTGCATGGCTCTCATATGATCCACCTTACCAAATAAATCCTCTAATTTCTCCCATATTTTGAAAGGAGAGTCACACTTTTCCAAATGAAATAAAAGATAATCACTGACATAAGTTCCTATTAAACCCATACACTCATCAAATTTGCACTAGTCTGAAATTTTTCATATTCTCTAGTGAAAAGCTCGGTTATTCTTTAGAAGTTAAAGCCCATAATCCTTTTCACCTAATTATTGTTTCCATTCTTGGTTTCCATGTGTGGTAATTATGTGTTGTTAATGGCTCAACATGATCTAATGTATAAGTAGATAAGTAGATAAAGATGCCATCCTCAAAAAAACACCAAAAGAAATGAAAGAACCAAGCAATGCAACAAGAGCCCCCAAATTTTGGCACTTTATAATGAGTGCATGTTACAATATGGCACTTTATAATTATAGTGAAATTCTCAAAATAAATATTTCCAATGGAAAGAGCATAAAAAAACACGCACTTTTGCAAAAAACGACACTCAAAACCGAGTTACCGATCAAAAGATACAAGTTTTTCAATATTATGCTCTACTATTTATTTTAGCTGCCACTAAAAAAGAATAAAATGATCTTGCCTTCACCACACAAATAAAATGAAAGGGGGCTGGAGTTAAGCACCTACTAGTATGAATCACAAGATTTAAGCCCTCATATGACCATACAATATGACCAGGGGCTAAGGATTTCAATGGGTGTGTGTAACTTACTATTCTAGGGTGTGTCGCTGGTTTTCAAGAAAGTCACATCCAACTGCTTCTTCTGGCAAAAACTGTTATTCCTGGACTATGCTAAAATTGACCTTCGCTGCCCAAAATAATAGTCTTGATTTTCTGAAATAGCAAAAGGTGCACTGTCGTCCGTCGACCCCTCGCCAAAAGAGAAAAGAAACGTCTTTTCTGAAAAAAACCTTTGCGGCGTAAACCGAAAATGCTAAGCCAAAAAAAAAAATCCAGATCAGATCTCGAAAAACCCAGCAAAACCCATAATTTTTTTCTATATTTTATTTTCATGACACGGCACGAACCGCAAGGTGAATCCAGTATGTTTCTCTACATAACAAAAAAACCAAAAAAACGACTGCCACCAAAAATGGCGAGTTTATAGTCGATCTTAGGGTTTTCCCACCTTTTGGATCCAATGGTCACCTCTGTTTTGCATAAAACCACACGCAGCAAAAAAATACAGAAAAATCCTGAATATATGAATATTTAAAAAAATGCTTGCAAAATGAAACTTACAGACGGATGTCAATAGAAATCTCCTACTCGATACAGGCAGTTAAGTGCACCAGCCCCAGAGTAGTGCTGGGATGGGTGACCTCGAGAAATTCCTGGTGTCACTTCCTCTTAATATGTCATTGGGCCTGATTGGGTGTATACCCGGCTCCATCGTGCGGGAGGGTATTGGCATAGCAGCTGATTAACACGATGAGATCCCTCTCCACCATCAGTTCGAGCTTTTGGTGTGATGGCAAGTCATGTAGCTCTGATACCATAAAAGGAACGATAACTAGATCATGCCAAGAAAGAACATAGATGTTAATCAAACATCACGATCAATAAGATGAAAGTAATTCGCCATAATAACTTTACATAAACCTTTGCAAAGAAATGAGCAGCAATGTCATATATTATTATGGAACTCAATGAAATATAATGAGAATGGACCTTGCTTATATAGGAAAGGAATAACAATCTAATAACCAATCAAGGTCGTAGATCAAGCCATAAATCATAGAAAGAACTAGTCATCAAAGAACTAGTCAAGTCCATAGATTTATGAGAGAACTAGACATCAAGGATCTAGGTAATACCATAGATCTAGGAAAGAACTAGTCAATACCATAGATCAAGGAAAGAACTATACCTAAAGAAACTAGATAATATCTCTAATATATAAATAAATAAAAATAAATATCCACACACATAAGTGGGTGAGGATAAATACAATAAAGGTAAATAATGTACCTAGGTGAACATGCGCTAAGGTAAATACCTACTCTAACACAAGCAAGTCATCGTATCGAAAAACTTATTGGTAGAACGGGGGTGGTTTGAAGTTCATAATGGTCAAAGGTAGTCAAAAGTATGTCTACGTGATGTTTATACTTTTGAAGTATTTCATTACGACATTGGTATATACCATTGACTTGGTTTACAACCAGCTGAGAATCACCAAAGATATTGATTGACTTAACATCTAAGGCATAAGTAGCCTGGAGACCCAATATGAGTGCTTCATATTCAGAGATATTGTTTGTACAATAAAAATATAGTTTGAAAGATAAAGGCATAGGTTCACCATCAAGTGGAATGAGGATAACACCAGCCCCACCCCCATGTTGACACTTGGAGCCATCAAAGAAGAGTGTCATTTGGTAAGTGGTATCATCCAAGGAGAGGGTAACTATGGATTCATCTAGGAAATTGAAGTTAGAGGGTTGATTTCGAAAAGAGGTGCATCTGCTAGTTGGTCAGCGATGGTTTGGCCTTTGATGGATTTTTATGAGTGAATTCAAGGTCAAGGTTGGAAAGAATCATAAGCCAATGTGCGTGCAAGTTGATGTTGATAGGTTTTGGAATACATATAATATAGAAATCGAGTATTGGTAACAATGAAGGTTTTGTGGTTGAGTAGGTAATGACAGAGTTTGGTGGTGATGAAAACTAAGGCTAAGCAGAGTTTTTCGGCATGGGTGTATCTAGTTTTGTAGTCCAAAAGGGTACAACTTATGTAATAAACCGCTTGCTCTCTGTGTTGCTCATCATGATGAGTGAGCATGGCACCTAAAGAATGGTCAGTGGTGGAAATGTATAGGTAAAAGGGTTGGTCATCCTTAGGAGGAATGAGCACTGGTGGTTGAAGAAGGTATTGTTTTAAGGTAGAAAAATATTTATGGCATTCATCATCCCATTTGAATGAAATGTCCTTCTTAAGAAGATGATGAAATGGTTGAAAGTGGTCAGAAAGTTGTGAGATAAAATGACAAATGGATTGCAACTTACCTTACAAGCTTTGAAGTTGATGGAGATTAGTAGGCGGAGGAATTTCTAGAATAGCCTTTACTTTAGTAGGATCGACTTCTATGCCACGCAAAGAAATGATGAAACCAAGGAGTTTTCTGAAAGTACCACAAAGATGCACTTCTTTGGTTGAAGATGAACACAATACTTGATGAGGTGGTCAAAGATGACCTTAAGGATGGTCAGGTGTTCAACTTGATGTTTGGATTTGGCAAGAATATCATCTACGTAATCTTCCAATATGTGATGCATGATGTCATGGAAGATGTAAGTCATGGCTTTCGATATGTAGCACCAACATTTTTAAGGCCAAAAGGCATGACTTGATAGCATAAGGTCCCCAAGGGGTGATGAAGGAAGTCTTTTATTGATCTTATGGAGCAATTAATATTTGATTATAATCCAAGAAACCATCCATGAGTGATAGAATTTTGTGGCGGCTATGAGATCAACTAGTTGGTCAATACCTAGTAGGGGAAAATTGTCTTTAGGACAAGCTAGATTGAGATCATGGAAATCTATGCAAATGTGTAGTCCCCTTGTTGCTTTTGTGTGGGAACAATGTTACAAATACATTGAGGATAGTCAATGTGTAGGATGAAGGAAACCGAGAGAAGGCATTGAATTTCTTATTTGATAAGAAGAGAAATGCGAGGATGCATTTTCCATAGATATTGTTTTATGGGTTTGGCATCGAGGATGGTCATGATATTTTGGACCACGATTTTGGGTCAATACTGTGCATATCAACATAAGACCAAGCTAAAATTTTGCTATGGTCTCGAAGGAAAGAGGTAAAAACTTCCCTGCTCAACAACATCTAAAGACCTGACCTATCTTTAGAATGTGAGTCATTTAGAGTATTAATATTGATTTCAATATCTCGATTTGTTCAACATGATTTGCGTCTCTCATAGGGTAATGACCGGTGAATATAAGAATCTTTCACCCCCATATAGGTGAGGATAGACTCATCATCCCGACATTGAAAAACATTAATAGAAGGTGTATCATCATCGATCATGTCAGATACAAAAGGAAAGAGAAGAAGGAAACTCACCATCGCGTTCATAGGTTAAATTTCCCGTGGAAATTGTGTTCACAAAAAAATAGGAGGGATAGATTTGGGATCTATGAACTCTATGGGTGAAGATGGTGATGTTTTTGAATGGGGGAAGAAGGTTTGTTTCCTCAATGAGGTCGACGCGAGCCTTCTTTGGAGGTGGTGTGGAAAATCCAATGCCACTACGGTCATTGTGTTTATGGGTGTCATAGAAATGATATTATGGTGGCCTTGTTCATAAAAACCGAAGCCAAATTCTTTCCATTATTGACAAAGGAAGAGGAAAGTGTGGAGAAGCAGAGGTTAGTAAGGGATTTTAGGTCAAATGAAAACAAATCGTGTTTGGGATGGAGGTTCATGTGAATAAGTGGCAATATCAAGTCCCCATACTTTAGATTAGTACAAAGGTGGGGAGGACAGAAGGAAAAAGCTCACCTACGTAGTAGTCATAACTAGGGTTGTTGTACAAGTTATCATACTCTTGCGGAGTGAGGAATGTGTCGATATTGTATAGGAAATACTCCCAGAGTGAGCGTTGAAAAACACCTTCTAAGGGATCGTAGTCAATATGTGAATAGCGGGGATGGATGGATCACTAAATGATTGGACAAGAGGGTATTGATTGGTTGGGAAGCGAGTGGTTGGCGAAGTGGAAGCTACAACGGTCGTATAAATAGAAGAATTAGATGTGGGAAAGGTAGCGTAGCATTGGTGGATGGACTTGTGGGTGAAGGTGAATTGGGGGGGTAGTGGTAGATGCATTGGTGGTACAAGAACATCATTGGGTCGGTAAAACATGTTACAGGTTTTGAATGGCAACAGTCGGTAGGGATGGTGTAGTTATGTCCCTCATGCTTGAATTTTACACAGTGGTGTAAAGTTGAAGGAACACAAACCATGATGTAAATCCAAGGTCTACCAATCAATAGGTTATACTGGAAATCCTCCTCTAAGATGTAGAATAGTTCTAAGACACAGTGTGAGGGCCAACATGAACATGAAGGATAATAGTGCATAAGAGGTGGAGGTGATGGCACCATTGAAGGAGTGCAACATAATCAAGTTAGTATGCATACTGAGTTAGAAGGAATACACATTTGATTGTATGTGTGGGAGGATATGATGTTAATACTAGCACCACCATCAATCATGATGCGTCGTATGTGTATGTTATCGATATAGATAGAAATGAATAGGGTGGGATCAGGGTCATCTAACTGGAGAGGTACAATCTCCTCATCGTGAGAAGCCGAGGGTGACAACTTGAGAAGTGGCCATAGGGGTAGAAGAAGGAGATGATTTGGTAAGCGAGGCCACAAGGTGAGGGGTGATAATTGAGGCTACTGGTGTGGGGTCATTGGGTAGAACTTCAATGGATTGTAAAACCTTGATAAGGGCTTATCTATGGGATTAAAAATTCTGGACGAGATTATACAAATACATCTTTAGAGAAGACTGATGTAATTATTTTATCATTGTGCAATGGGTGACCACTGTCGAGTCAAGCTATGTAGGTCCTCAGATGGTGATTTTGGGTGTGGGTGTAGATGGTATATTGGGCATAGGGTTGATTAATGGGCTAGTTAATTTTATTTTCCTTTGTCTCTCTCGAGCACGGGTAGAACGTGAACCATGTTAATCTAAGGGAAGGTAGATGGAGAGGGTGTGTCATGAAAGGTATAATAGCATGAGGGGTAAAATCCTAGCGGTGGATAAGAGCCTTTTGAAATGAGTAGGCACAATGACATTTCGGTGGTGATTTTGCCAACTCTCTAATACAGACCATGTTGATATTGAATTTTGGAGATGGGAAAAATGGTCGTGAGGGTAGAGATATTGATTCTAAATTGGTAAAGGACAATGATGTGTGGTGACAAGTGAAGGTGGAACATGGTCCTCATCAAGAAGGTCGTCATCGTCAAAATTTTGTTCAGGAGGACAAAGTTGGAGAAGAACGGTCTTCAGAGCCTTACAATTTTGACATCATGTCCTGGCACACGATGATAGGCACAAATCTTGGTTTCATCAAACCCTTTTGGTTTGGGTTTTAGAGGATCATAAGGTTGAAGCAGTGGTAATGTGATGATGGAATTCTCTAAGAGATTGGTTAAAATGTTGGCGTCGAACCCCGCTAACGAGCACAATGAGAAGTGACTGTGGGTTTGGGTACAGTTTGGATGATTGTGAGGGAAGAGGATTAATAGGAGGGGGAATGGGTTGGTCCACTAGTTTGATAAATGGTATGGTTTTATGTTTTGTTAGCATTTTTGGGTAAAGATGGGGTTGAAGGACTGGCGATGGAAGGTTTGGTTGATTTGACCACCTTATTGGAGGGTAGTGGGTTCTTATCTTTGGGTTACACCTTCTGTAAAGGTGACATGGGGGTATGAGATGCAGAAGGGAAAGTAGATGGTGGAAGAGGACGTGTTACCCATAGGGGGAAACTAGGTTGCGGTGGTGGTGGTTGGTAAAGGTTGGGTAGATGGCATTGGTTGAAGTCATATAGGAAAGGTTGGGCTTATAAGAATCGGAGGTATAAGTGGAAAGAAGTGTTCAGGTGAGGGTGAGGAAGTTTTGGTTTTGGGTGAATGATGTGTAACAAAGGCTCGTGAGGTAGGAGTAGGTTGTTTAGCTTTTGACTGGCCTTGGGTATGAGACTGTTTGGTCAATTTTTATGGATGTGGACCGAGTATGGATGAAAGGGGGAAGGTGACAAAGGTGTGGTAGGCGAGACCGGTGTATGCAACCTAGAAGGTTGGGTTTTCCTTTTAGGAGGAGGGATAATGTTAGTGTGGGTTTGAGATGACATAGTTAAGTCTAGTCTGATAGGTGGGTGAGTAAGGCTTGATGTCGGCATGACACCCAAAGTAGTGATGGGTTTAGATATGGGTGAGGAGATAGGTGTGGGTAGGCTTTCAGGTTTTGAAATGGTTTTGGTCATGGGTAAAGGTTTGGATGTAGGTAGAGATGATGAAGAATAATCCATTTCAATCAGCATGGTTAGTGTAGTTTTGGTTTCCAAAAATACCTTTGGGTAGATCATGGAAGTATCCTCAGGAAAAATTTACATTTGGGTCGAAATGGGGAGCCAAAGATGTCCCCGTGAGTATGGAATGATCAATGTAATCCAAACGATGACCAGTCATGAAAACGAGACTACTGAAGAAGAGGATGGAATGGGTTGGGTGGAAATCCCTGTAAAATATGTCTGCGAGATAGGGAATTGGCTAGCCTTGGACTCTATAAGTAAAAGAGTCGAGATCATGTTAATGGGGTCTTGGGATACTGGGGAAAAATGTCCCCAATAGTAGTGACATGCTTGAAGAATCTCCCATGGGTAGGAGAGATAATAGGTGGGGTGAGGTATACTTCTCTCTTGATAAAGGAGAAGGTAATGATGAGTCTCCTATGGATGGGATAATAACAATTGTTGATGGTTTAGTAGGCCTGAAGTAGACAATGAGATGAAATTAGTATAAAATGTGGGCTCCTCCATGAGATAAAGGGGAGATAAGGGGACTCCTATGTGGGTGGAGGAGTATAAGAGGTATGCTCCTCTCGTGGGTAAAGGATCCGTGCAAGATTTCATCAATAGATGAAGTAGGTAGGTTTTGAGGAATATTGGTACAATATCAAAAACTGCGTGGACTTCTGCATATGTTGTCGTTGGATGAAAGTTCACTATTTTGATTAGACAATGGTTTATGATTAGGGAATGGTTTTTGAAGATGTGAAAATTTTGATTTGCTGGCGCATTTGGGTTGTCTATGAAAAGGTCTCCATTTTCTATCATCTCTTGAATAATGTTTTTAAAAGTTATGCAGTTACCATCACTATATCCTTTAACGCAATGATAATTACAATTATTCGTGTTCTTTATACCATGTCGGCATGGGACGAGAAGGATCAAAACCTATATGAGGTTTTATGGGAGGAATTGTAATGGCTCCAACTTTAAGAAGCTTTTCCAATACTAATGAATAGTATCTTCAATCAAAGTGCACTTCCGTTGTTAAAATCGAGCTAAAAGGCCTAGACATGAGAAAGATTGGAAGAAGGTTGGGCTTGATTAGAAGGATGAGGTGGACCTTCCTTGAGGAATACCGTGTTGTTATATCCTTTGGACTTTAAATATTTATTTTAAGGTTTTGAAGATGAAGAAGAATATTTGATTTGAACAGGGTGTTCTTATTATGTAATTGGATCTTTTTTTCTTCAATGACACAAATTTCTAGTTTTTCAAGCCATGGTGAATGCATCATAAAAGGTTCGGAAGGTTTGGACTTACGAGTTGGTGAGATGTGTATCACACAAGCTCTAGTGAACAACTCAATAAGTTGACTGAGGTAGTTAGAACATCAATCGTTAATAAGACTCGGCAATGAAGCAACGAAATATGCAATAGATTCATCTTCATACTGCCGATTTGAATAGAGATCATTCATGGTGACTTTATTGGTAACATTGATTGAAAAATTATCTAAAAAATCTTGGGATACTTGATTAAATGAATAAATAGAATGTCGAGGTAGTCCACTATAGCAATCCAATGCTAGTCCTATCAAAGACATTGGGAAATTTCATAGGAGCAAAGCGTCATCATGGGTGATTAGGTAACACCCATGTTTGAATAACATGCAAGTGTTGTTGAGGGTCTTCTTTACTATTAAAGTGATTAAATTTAGGCATTTCCCAATGCACTTGGTAAGGACCAATGGGAATATATGGATGAATAGTCTCATTACAGATTTAATCATATTTTAAAGAATTACTATAGCCATAAACAAATGCTTCTAAGGTCTCCATCTTCTCCATCATCATTTTAATGAGGTCGTTAGTAGGTTGGGATGAATGGGTGGCCCCGTAGAAAGGGGTTGATGCTTGAATGTATGAGGTGGGTGGTATGCTAGTGTATGGAGGCACTGAGTATGAGAACTATGTAAGAGGAATAGATGTAGGTGGCTCATAGCCAGCATAAGTAATAAATGAGGTTGGGGGTTGTTGGTAGTGTGTGTAAGCAGGTGGGGTATTCAACAACTCTAGTGGTGATCGGGGGTAAGGACTATGGGATAGAAAGGACAAGGTTTTAGAAAGGGGTGTAAGTCACGATTACATCGAGGTGGTCAGAATGCAATGGTTATATCTCGAAGTGTCGGGTATAGATGAAGCTAGAAAGTTATATAGCCAAGATTTTAAAAGAGGGACAATTGATGTCACGGGTGTGACTTATGACATAGACACTACACTGGTTATAACGGCTATGGATCTAGCGCGAGACACCACATGTGGTAAAGCGGATGATGGTAACGCCTTAGTCAGTTGGTGTTAGCTGATGTAGAAGTGGGGATAGAGAAGGAGGGATAGATACAAGCATGTCGTATATTAATTATCTTGAGGAATCCTAGGTGGAAGAATGAGCAAGGTAGTACTAAGGGCGATGGGATTACAGTCGAGGAGTCTCAAACTCCTGCGTTTCAAGCCCGTGTAATGATGGGAATGATCGAACCATATCCATAGGTGACAGGATGGATGGTGGTGATGGACTAGGTGGGAGTGGCTGATGGCTAGTGTGAAACATGAGGGCATTATTTTAGATATGAACCAACACCATGTGAATCAACATATATCGGGTGAATGGCACTCGTATTTGACATGATAATAACAAAGATGAGAAAAAATAGATTCTAAGAGGGAAAATTGGTAAATGTTTTGATTAAAATCAAAACAGAGTGACCGACGTTGGTTGAACTAATCGATGAAGGTTACGAGGTGACCAATGGCAGTCAAGGGTGACTGATGATGGTTACAGAGGCGATACCGATACTTATGAGAAAATTACAGATTTGAGAAAATGAGGAAGAAATTGATGACTAATGTAAAGGAAATTTGTATTTGATGATCATACTATAGAGTACGAGAATACAATGATACGCATAGAAACTCTAAGCGAAGAGAAGATGAGATAAGTATCTTTTGGGTAAACTACCCAATAGAATGAGGAACCGATTAATCGTTAGGTAAATCGATGATAGTCAAATATAAACGATGTTTAGTCATCGGTGATGCGATCACTTTGAAATCTAAAGAATGAAGAAAAAATAAATTTTTGAATTTGGATTGGACGAATAATCAACCGTAATTCTAAGGATGATAAGATGAGGTCCTGAAACACTATGAGAAAGTTAGAATACTCCAAATGTGATGGAGGAGTGTGAAAGTCAAAATAAAAATGAAGAATCGTATCCTCACACCTCAAAATGCAAGCCAAGCACAAAGCTAAGAAAATATGTAATCCAACAAGTGAATTTATTGTGTTTATCTTATGCTATTTAAAAGACTGACTCATGAATTTAGAATAGATTTTTTGGTTGGGAAGGCTTCCTACGAAGAAGGAAATTCTAAAGGTGATGTTTTAGGTTATGTTATGGTAGGAGCAAACCATCCTCTAATGGGGTAATCGATGATATAACCAGTCAGGTGCCCATTGTCAATCCTATGACCGTGTGATCGTTGACGGCTTCTTCCAGGTGGGATGTTGTTTAAGAAGATGTATAAATTTCAAATTTTTGTAGTTTAGGTAAAGAGAGAGAAAGAAGCAAGTGCTTTCTCACGGTTTAATTTTGTCGACAATCATTCACCGGGCATGACTTCCAGTGTATATGTTGTCCCTCATTTTTAATGTGAGATATAATGCAACAAATTACATTTTTATGCAAGTGTTTTAAGCCCAAATCAAAGTGTGATATTTGATGCTAAAGCAAGTAATGAATAGGAAGAGGGATACTCTTTCACTAATTCAATACTAATGAAAGAAAAGAGATATTTTTTTATAGCACCAAACAACACAGCTTTACTTTTAAACAATAGAAATAAGGAAGATTCTAGAAAAGAAAATTAATGTCTAAGCTTTTCGTAAGGGAAACAAACACTCCAATTTTTCCTAGGAATGAATAAAATTCAAGGAACCCTAAATGGGTCCCACTGTGTGTGCCAAAATGTTTCACCATTTTATTTAAGGATCTCGAGACAAAATAGATAAGGGTATGAGTCAAGGAGGAATACGGGTTGTGAAGTTCGGTGTAAAGGTCGATGCACGCTTTGACTTCTTGATCCAATGTGAGTGTGAGATATTCCTTTAGGCTAGGAGGAACTACCTAAAGTACAAAACAAGACCACAAGAAAGAGTTAAAAAATATATGTCGGTGGTCACGCTGCCTACGTATATAGATCTAGGAAGTGTGATACTTCCTGGTACAATTAACTCACATGTTTAATAAAATTTAATGCAAGAAATGATGTAAATAAATAAGGTTATACTATATTTGATATGATTTAGGTATCTCATCCAAATACAATAAGAAAATCTAACATAACAAGCTAGGATATGATTAGATCTGAAAATAAGGTAAATAATCAAGGTGCTAGAACAAGTTATTTAGATATTCTATTAGTAGGATTTCCAAATACAAATACTGACATCATTTTGGTATGATGGATGACGCAGGTTTAGTAAGAACCGGATGACGATTAAGGTGGGCTAATAATAACTCAATAGTTCATGGTTTTGGGGGATTTGTATTCGAGATTGATTCGAGAGATGGTAAGGAGTTGGTTTAGGTTTATGGAGGTGTTGGGAATATTCGGAGGCACTCAGGAATGGACATAGGTGATTAAAATGGTTATGAGTGATGGAATGGTTGGGTTCATAGGAAGGAAATAGTGGTGAGATAAAAATATAAATGGTGGTTGATAAACAAAGGTGAAAAACCCTTATAAAGTGAATAGAAATGAAATGGTATAGGTTAGAAACACACTTACTACTATACGATTCAATGGTTAGTGGTGGTGATGGTTGATTGATGAAATGAGCCAGCGGAGTCATTGCCACATAAGGGCCTCCCTGCATGCGCTACCGTGAAGGTAAATACCTTATGATCAATGGTTGTGTTGGTTATGGTCATGTCTGGATGTGCAAAAGAGATCTAGTTCTCGCATGCATATCTCCTATTCTCCCAAAACTCAAGAATTTGGCCAACCTCTCAAACAAGATTACCAAACTGGTTATATGGTAAATCCCACTATAGTTTAATGTGACCGGCGTTGATTAAGGAAAGATATCTAGGTTTCTAAAATAGAAGATCTTGTCTATCCTTTTCAACTTTTGCTCGTTGGTGTCAGTATAAGTGGAATGTTTCATTTAGATAAGCGAGAAATATGGTTAGAGGAAGAATAGACATGTGCTTTTAAGGTTTATACTAAATCTTAGCT